>CM021101.1:497345540-497414115 GCA_007115665.2 Sequoiadendron giganteum
CAACCCACCTCCTAACCTAGTCAATATTCAAGAGAAATGTAGGGAACTTTCCCACTAGTGAAAGCTTAAGATCCTCTATCGCTTCATGCATGAGATCCTTGAGAACTTCCACTTCCAAATCATCCATTGAATAGGAAACAAACTCTATATTCAACTTTGTCATAGAAAATGATCCACCACCAACAATTTTATCCATATAGGGGATAAGAACCTCTTTAGAGATAAAGGAATCCTAGAAGACGTAGAAAAACTGAAAACAATACTAGATTTGGGGGAAAAAAATTGGATGGGGGTGCCGAATGGGGCCCCCACTAGATTGACTCATTAGTCAAACCCTCAAAAACTTCAAAGATTTGAATTGAAGAGCGCACACATAGTACACTAGTTGGGCAGATTTTGTTATTGTTTATCTTGATGACATTTTAATATTCAGTAAGACACTAGAAGTGATGTGCTTACATTAGTGTGCTCAATGTGCCTAATAATCTATAAGAGTGTTTGTGTACTCCATTTTTGTAGTAGCATCATTAGCACATGTAAACATTCTTAGTAATATGGATTTTATGTTAGTGTTGCATCAAGTGAATCACACTTGTATAATGTGCCTATTCTACTTGTGTGCATTCATATTGGTGGAATTTATGTCATTTATTTTTATCCATGTGATTAACTTATATGACATATAAATGGGTCTAATTCTTATCAAAGTTGCATGGCATGCATAATCTCCCTTGTGTGTAATATGCTTTAACCATACACTTAATTTACCTATACATTTCCTTCTTTACTTAGCTCCTATTAGTATTTATTATGTCATTTAATTGTATGTGATTGATTCATATGGCATATACATGGAACTAATTCATATTAGAGTTGTATTTTGTGCCTAATGTATAAGAGTTTTTGTGTACTCCAATTTTGTAGTAGCATCATTAACACATGTGAACATCCTTAGTAATATGGATTTTATGTTAGTATTGCATCAAGTGTGAATCAAGCTTGTATAATATGCCTAGTTTATTTGTGTGCATTCATATTGGTGGCATTTATGTTATTTATTTTTTATTCATGTGATTGACTTATATAAAATATAAATGGTTCTAATTCTTATCATATTTCATGCCATGCATAATGTCCCCAATGTGTAATTTTCTTTAACCATAAACTTCAGTTACCTATGCATGTTCTTCTTTACTTAGCTCTATTAATATTTTATTATGTCATTTAATTGTATGTGATTGATTCACATGGTGTGTAAATGAAACTAATTCATATTAGAGTTGTATGTGCCTAATATAGAAGAGTTTTTTTGTACTCCAATTTTGTAGTAGCATTATTAACACATGTAAACATCCTTAGTAATATGGATTTTATGTTAGTGTTGCATCAAGTGTGAACAAAACTTGTATAATTTGCCTAGTCTATTTGTGTGCATTCATATTGGTGACATTAAAGTCATTTATTTTTATCCATGTGATTGACTTATACAAAATATAAATGGGTCTAATTCTTGTCAAAGTTGCATGGCATGCATATTGTCCCTTGTGTGTAATTTTCTTTAACCATACACTTAATTTACCTATAAATCTCCTTTAATTAGCTCCTATTATTATTTTATAATGTCATTTAATTGTATGTGATTGATTCATATGGAATGTACATGGAACCAATTCATATTAGAGTTGTATTGTGTTCCCAACATACATGTGTGCATTAGAATTTTAATATTTAGTAGGGGCCATATTGACACATGTAAACATCATTATTTTTAATATTTTTTTTTATCTTAGTGGTGTATGAAGTGTGAATCAAACTTATATGGTGTGCCTATTTTGCTTGTGTGCACTAGTATTAGTGTTATTTTTAATTTATTCATATTCATGTGAATGATTCATGTTGCATGTAAATAGGTCTAATTCTTATTATTATTTATGTAATATATGCATTAATTTATGTACAAATTTATTTCCATGGTTTTTACCTTGTAATACCCCAAGATTTTACTCAAGACATTAATAGACAATATTTTTGTAATAAAATGTGGCATTAAGAAAGTCACACAACACTACTATATGTACAAGGTGTCATAACATGTGATGACACACTTGACATGTACACCAATTTGCATGATGCACGGTGAAACAAGAAAAATTCTCAACTCTACAAGACACCAAGGTTGTAATAGAAAATGAGGTATGGAAGAGAGTATTTATAAAACTACTAGAACACCCTCCTCACATCTCTGCTAGACCACCATCCAAATTTCATTGGGTTACACGAACTAGAAAGGCCAAAACAACCATTTTGAGATTCAAATATAGTTTACCTAAAGATCAAACTTTGAGATCCAATGTGGACTTGGAACTTAATTTAGTATTTTCCCTTCACTAAATAAAACAAACTAGACCCAACTACATGTAGACCTTGTGCCCCTAATCAGACTTGGAACTTGTTTTGAGTTTGAGGTTTTTCCCAATATTCAAGTCTCACAAAATAACTAAAACACACCTTCAAGGGAATCAAGTTCATGTGTAAACATGAGACATTTTCCAGAGTCTTTGGTTCCTTTCACTCTTTGGTTCTCATTGTCAATGTGAAACACGTTCACTAACTTGCAAGTGTCAAACCTCTATTGGGACTTGGAACCTTAGGTTTTGAGTCCCTAATTTGACTTGGTCACCATGAACCACCATGTAAAATCCTTTTCAATGTGTAGACATCAAGACTCCATGCACACTTAGGATAATTCCTAAATTTGTCCCGACTCTTGCAACCCATTGAGAAAATTTAGCATGCAAGACTTGGACTTGAATCCCTAGACCAAGGAATAATTTAAAGTCCAAAGTCTACTCCAACACATGTGCCCTAATAACCTAAAAATATTTGGATGGAAAGGTCTATAATTCCTCACAAACCTTAGAACCTAGAACCTTTTAAGTTCCAAGTCTCAATTCTAGCCTAACACATGGTTCTCACCAAGGAAAAACAATTAAAGGAAACTCCTAAGACAAGGAAACTAGCAATGGAGAATAATATAGAGATCTC
Organism: Sequoiadendron giganteum; assembly: GCA_007115665.2. Taxonomy (NCBI): domain Eukaryota; kingdom Viridiplantae; phylum Streptophyta; class Pinopsida; order Cupressales; family Cupressaceae; genus Sequoiadendron; species Sequoiadendron giganteum. Next base: position 497,348,586 of record CM021101.1, read on the forward strand.
ACTTCCCATTAATTCTTAGACGCATCCTATCTAATTTTCTCATATCTAAGATTATACATTAACTAAGTCCTTTTCTAGGCTAGGAACATTGTCTCCCTCCATTTATTTTTTTCCCTTATGTATGCCTTTTAACAATATTGACAATGAGATTGAATTTTGTAAGATAGTGGTGTTTTCTTCTTGTCTAATTTCTCCAAATGGATATTCTATTTTTTCCCTAATTTTGAAAAATAGTTTAACCTTTTACATAATCTCTCATGGTTTTTAACTATATTTAAATGTGAAATGGAATCCCATTGAATCAATTTTATGCAAAAACTTGTATGGGCACTAATTATTTTTTGGATTTTGTATGTATAATATCTAAGTATAATGAATAAGATTGATGAACAACTATTCTTTAGGGAAGTGATATTAAAATTGAATACTTTCAAGATTGTTGAAATACTATACTTTAGGGAAATTTGAATGAGCACTCATTATGTTTTGGATTTTATATATTTAACATCTAAATGGACCAAATAGTAATATTGGACAACTATACTTAATGGATTGTTAGTGATATCTAAATGAATGTGGGTATTCCTAAGATAACAATGATTGAGGCATATATAATTAAATTCTCTTAGCTTTAATATATGGCCATCCTCCCCTTGATAACTATACAAGTATATTAATACATTTGTTGATTATAATTATACTTATATTTTATAAACTAATTATTTGTATAATGTGATTTAATAGTTTATGCCTATAAAATATTGCAATAAGTTTTGGCTATCAATAGCTATCAATGATATGCTATTTCAAAACAAATGGATAAATAAATATCTTATTTTTTGCTAAACAAAATAAAATCAGTATTTCTAAGGATCATGTGGTTTACATTAGTTTGTACCCATTGCACATTAATGATGTGATTGCTAAGAACAATAACCATAAATTAAAATACTCATAACTAGGACAAAAATAATTTCAAAAATGTATGTTGATACTCAATGAAATCGATAAATCAACTAAGAATACAAGGTGTAATTGAAATAGATGTGGGTGTAATTATCTTCTATCTCAACCCATTACTAGGACTAAAATAATTTGTATATTTTATAAAGTTTTTCAAATCACATGGCTCCTATAATCTAATTATTATTTGATTTCCTTTATTTAAGCATAAAAATAATAGTCGAAAGAGAAAAAAGTCCATATCTAAGATGGGTATATTTCTCTATATGAAAATATGCTCACATAGAAAGGGACTCCGCACTTGAGAATTAGAATTATACTGGGAGAATCCATTAGGTTTTTATTGTTGATAATGTTGCAAGAATAGATGTGTTTTCATTGATGTCATGGATGTAGGTTATTGGTTGTATATGTTGAGGATATTAAGAAAATTGTCATGAAGAAAGGTTGGAGGTGTTCAATGGTTGCTCCGGGTTTTGCTTTGAGATTTGCTCCTATGTTTTTGTGGTTCAGATATGTTGATCATGGTTGTTGGAAGCTACTATATCCATATTTTTTTCTTTTGATTCATTGTACAGTGCGAGTTATGTTCACGAGTTGTGAATTGTGGTTTTCTATGTATCTGGCTGAGGACCGAGAGAAATGTTGTTGGTCCAGATTTCTTTTTGGTTAATTATTATGACTTTTGGTTCTAGAGTGAAGTTGTTATGCTCACATTGAAGATAATTTTGGTGTCTGAAAGGATTTGACCATGCTAAGAGTTGTGTGTGCTTAATTGTTTTATGTGTTTTACACTCGTTTAGCGGACCTTATGTTAAACACTACCTTCAAAGTTGATGAAGCATGTTGGGACCTATTTGGGTCCTCATAAAGCATGTGTTTGGGTTGCCCTCATTCTAATTCCACCCTAGGATGTTTTGGCTCTGGCCTAGTTTGAATTTAACGATAGATGGCCGACTTTGGATATGTTTCAAATTTGAAGATGGTATAAATACAGGATGAGTTATTGGTGAAAGATGTAAAAAGAGATAAGTGAAAATAAATAAAGAAGATATATGCAAAGTAGATGTCAATCAATGTGTGTGTATGTGATGTGAGTGTGGCAGATCAGTACGGATTCAAAATGATGAGTTTCTGGATGTAGTGAGTTGAAGGTGTACTCTATCTTTCATGCATGTCTGCAAGTGGTTGACTAAATTGTGGTGAAAATATCTATTGCATTGAGATTGCCTTATCTTTATAACATATCTCTTATATCTTCTTTGTATCTCTATGGTAGTGAGTCCTTTGGGTGGTTAACCCTATTGGATAGTGAGCCTTTGCAATCAATTGTGATATTCTCTATAGTGTGATTTAATCCTCAATGTGATTTTTACCTCATTAGGTTTTCCATGTAAATCTTGTGTTATTGTGTTTGTGTGATGGTTTTTAGTTTCTGCACTTGCACTTAATGTTTAATCATTTTAGCAGTGTTGAGGATTTATGATTGATCTAAGTTTTAGTGAATGATTTAAAAGTTTAAATTTGCTACAACTGATTCACCCCCTCTCATTTGTCTTGTTCAACAATTGGTATTAGAGATTTCTTCCTTGGATAAGGGCTTAACTGCTTAAACAAGGTTCAAGATGACTATGAAGTTACTTATGATTATCCGAGGTTCGATGGAACTTATTATGCTATCTGGAAAATATTGATGGAAGAATATCTGGAGTATTGTGGATATGATGTGGAGAAAGTTTACAAGAATACTTACTCCTCCTGCTAATGGTCTGAGTACGGCTGATGAGATCAAGGCATATGAAATGAACAATAAGGCAAAGTACATTTTGAAGAATAGTCTTGTACATTTCGAGTTGATTAAAGTTCAAAATCAGAAGACTGCTAAGGAAGTCTAGGATGCTTTGGAAAAGGCACATGAAGGAGATGAAAGGGTCAAAAAGGAAAAGTAGTAGAAATTGCAGACATAGTTTGAGCTCCAACAAATGTCTAAAGATGAGAATATTAAATCCTATGTACAAAGATTGGATGAGGTAGTAGCTAGAATGCGAGGACTTGTTGCTACCATAGATGAATCTAGGATTATAAATAAGTTTCTTAGAACTCTCCCTAATGATTACAATGAAAAGGTATGTGCTATTGAAGAAAATATAGATTACAAGACTTACACTAAAGATCAATTGTTGGGAACCCTGACATCTTATGAGATGAAAAAGCCAAATTTGAGAAATGGGTCCAAATCAGAGATTGTCTTTAAGTCTACAAAAGCTAAAGATCTGGATGAAGAAAATATTGATGAAGTGGAAGCTAAATTTGTGAGAAGGATGAAGAAACGCTCCGACAAGTATGAATTTAAGTTACCCTTTAAATTCTTTAGTTGTGGAGGAATAGGAAATTATGCTTTGAGGTGTTCAGAAAGAGCTAAGAGGAATAAATAAAGATATGAGAAAGAAAATAAAGGTAAGAAGATCAAAAAATCATATTATTTCAATAAGGATGCTAGTATATTTGAAGAGGAATCTAATTATGAAGATCCTGATGACAATGGATGCTTGTTCCTTGCTATAAAAGATGAACCTACTTCTACTAATTCTAAAAAATAGGTGAAGGAATTCCCTCCGGAGAAGGAGAAAAATGAAGGTACTGTAATATTTTCCGTACATGCTAAATAGGAAAAGAACTATTATGTTGTTAACAATGGTTATTCACATCACATGACTAGTGATAAGAGTAAGCTTTTTAAACTTGAAAATTATGATGGAGGCTTAGTTATGTTTGGAGATGATACCAGTGCTAAGATTTGTGGGATAGGTTCAGTAAGTTTTTATGGCAAGCATATTACTGATGATGTCTACTATGTTAAGGGTTTAAGGTATAATCTCTTGAGTGTTGGATAGATGTGCGGTAAAGGATATAATCTAGTATTTAAAGATGAAATATGTGAGATCGGGAAATATTCCAAAATAATGATTGTTGCAGGAAAGAAATATGAAGGAAATATCTATCATCTTAAGGGTGCTAATGGACAATGTTTTATGACTTAGATTAATGATAGGTGGTTGTGGCATCGAAGAATGTATCATATGAATTTTGATAACTTGGTGAGGATTAGTGTAGTTCAAACCATGAGAGATTTACCAAGGATTACAAAGCTTGTTAATGCTATTTGAAAAAAAATTCAGTTTGCAAAGCAAGCAAGAAGCCATTACAGATCAAAGGAACAATCTACTACTAGACTACTAGATTTAATTCATACATATCTTTGTGGTCCTACAAGAGCGAGGAGTCTACAAGGGGAAAGGTACTTTATTATTTTGAATGATGATTATTCTAGATATACATGGGTTACATTTCTAGAGAGAAGTCTGATGCATTAGATAGATTAAAGACATTCAAAGCTATAGTTGAAAATGAAGTAAATTTGAGGATAAAATGCTTAAGGCCTAACAGAGGTGGTGAATGCACCTGTCATGAGTTTAATATGTTTTATGAAGTTCATGGAATAAAAATACAATTATCTACTTTGAGAACTCCTCAATAGAATGGAGTTGTTGAAAGAAAGAACAAAACAATTCAAGAGGCCACTAGATCAATGATTACTAAGGCTAGTCTATCAAAATTTTACTGGAGAGAAGCTATTCACACTATTGTTTATGTATTCAATTGAGTTCAAGCAAGAGAAAACAATACAAATTCCCCCTATGAGATATTGTGTGGAAGAATTCCTATTGATAAGTATTTCAAGGTATTTGGAAGCAAATTTTATATTAGATAGGATGAAGAAACTTTAGGAAAGTTTGATGCAAGAAGTGATGAAGGTATTTTTCTTGGATATTCTACTAAAAGAAAATCTTACAATTGTTTCAATAAAAGACTGAGGAAGATTGTAGAAAGCACAAATTTCAAGTTTGATGGAGCAATGAATAATTCAATTGATGTTGATGGATATGTATCTATCAGGTGTCATTTCTTGAGAGAGAAGGTTATGGGGAATGATGTAAAGCTTGAGTATGTTCCTATGAAGGATCAGATTGCTGATATATTTACAAAGACTCTTCCTAAAGATACTTTTGAGTATCTCCAAGAGAAGTTAGGGGTTATTTCCCCTCCTTTCTTGAACTAGATGCATATGGAGATGCATCATTCTGGTGGGTCTATGGATCTATTTTTTTTTTGACTGATGTTTTGGTGGCTACCTCTTGGGGGGGCAAGTAGTGTCATGTGTTGTCACTGTATGAGTATTTTGGTTTTAATGTCAAAGGGGAAATAAATGTAAAATATCTTTTGCCTTTGTCATTGATGTCAAAGGGGGAGAGGAAGAATGTGAAAAAAAGAAGAGTATCATGTGAAAAAGATTATCTACTAAGGGGGACAAATAGAAAGAAAAATCGTGTGAAGTGTGTTTAGAGCTAGTATGTTGTCTTTGATGGTTTTTCACATCATGTGTTTCCATCAATGAAAAAGGGTGAGATTAAAGCAATAATGAAGGCATTTTCATTGATGTCAACTGGTTGCTATTGTCACCGATGTCATGGATGTGGGTTATTGGTTGTATATGTCGAGGATATTGAGAAAATTGTAATAAAGAAAGATTGCAAGTGTTCAATGGTTGCTCTAGGTTTTTCTCTGGGATTCACTCCTATGTTTTTGTGGTTCAGATATGTTGATCATGGTTGTTGGAAGATACTATATCCATATTTTTGGTTTCTGATTCATTGTATAGTGTGAGTTATGTTCACTAGTTGTGAACCGTGTTTTCTATGTATCTGGCTGAAGACCGAGAGAAATGTTGTTGGTCTGGATTTCTTTTTGGTTAAGTATTATGAATTTCAGTTCTAGAGTTAAGTTTTTATGATCATGTTGAAGATAATTTTTGTGTCTGGAAGGATTTTATCATGCTAAGATTTGTGTGTGCTTAATTGTTCTATGTCTTTTACATTCGTTTGGTCAACCTTATGTTAAACACTACCTTCAAAGTTGATGAATCATGTTGGGACCTATTTGGCTCCTGATCAAGCACGTGTTTTGGTTTCCCTCATTCTAATTCCACCCTAGGATTTTTTGGCATTGACCTAATTTAAATTTAATGATGGATAACTGACTTTGGATATGTTTCAAAGTTGAAGATGGTATAAATACAAGATGAGTTATTGGTGAAAAATGTACAAAGATATAAGTACAAATAAATAGAGTAGATAGATGTGAAGTAGATGTGAATCTGTGTGTGTGTGTGTGTGATGTGAGTGTGGTAGATCAATGTGAATTCTAAACGTTGAGTTTTTGTATGTAGTGAGCTAAAGGTGTACTCTATCTTTCATGCATGTTTGCAAATGGTTGACTAAATTATGGTGGAAATATCTATTGCATTGAGATTTTATTCTCTCTGTAACATATATCTTCTATCTTCTTTGTTTCTCTATGGCAGTGATCCCTCTGGATGGTTAACCCTATTGGACAATGATTCCTAATCCGAAAGTGAGTCCTTGTTTTGGCAGTGAGCTTTTTTCTCAAGTAGTGAACCTTTGTAATCGGTTTTGAATTCTCTATAGTGTGAGTTAATCCTCACCTTGGTTTTTTCCTCATTGGGTTTTCCATGTAAATCTAGTGTTACTATGTTTGTGTGATGGTTTTTAGTTTTTGCACTTGCACTTAATGTTTAATCATTCTAGCAGTGTTAAGGATTTGTGATTGATCTAAGTTTCAGTGAATGATTTAAAAGTTTAAATTTTCTACAACTGATTCACCCCCCTCTCAGTTGTCATGTTCAACAAAGGCTAGGTATAATTTTCAAATAGTGACATCTAATTTTTCTTGACAACGAAAGAGTGAAAATGAACTTAAAGTAGGCAACATTTAATTTGGGATAGCCAGTCAATCTAACAAGCACCGCCTAAAAGGCATTTTTTGCCACTATCCAAAATCATCCTAACTGATTGATCCAAAGCTAGTAGTAAAATGTTGTTGCCATATACCAAGTCATCAAAAAATATCATAAATAATATTTATTTGTGTGAACAAGGATATCACCTAACTAGCTCCCCTCCTAAGTTCTATTCACACTAGTCTAGTTTACTTAGGGTACTTGTCTTTTCTGTCTCATGTCATAATCTTGTGATATCCTATCCTCTCACCTTGCTTATATAAGAAATACCTCACTTGTACATGTTTGATCTTTCTTGTGATTTCATTGAAATTCTTAGATTTTGGGTGGCTACCCCCATAGAAAAATCTTACATGGTATGTAAATCATCCTATACCAGTTCTTACATGATATCAAATCTTGTGGGATTGCTTTTTGTTAGCATTTTTTAAGAGATCTAAGTTGTAGGTCTTGGTTTCTCTTAAAAAGTTGTGTATGATCTCATGCATTAAATGATGGCCTAGATAATAAAAATTAATAGAAATCCTAAACTTTGGGGGTTTCCTCTTTCTGGATTTGTATTTATGTTAATTTTGGAGCATTATGTTGAAAATTTAAGCTCACCATTGAGTTTAGGGTGTCCAAGAAAGTCAATTCAACCTCTTGTTTTGACCAGATTGGGTATTAGATGTCACATCTACAAGGATTTTAATTTGTGATGTGGTTGCTAGATCTAGGAGGTAGCTACATTTTTGGAGGATTTTAGGTCTAATTTGATCCTACCATTTTGTCTAAAAGGTGCAAGATACTAAGGATCAATTATCAATTCATTAAAGCCAGACACTTTTGCCTCGATCTATTAGAGAAAATCTTTCCCTCATTCATATGGATCATACTACATAGAATATTACCTACACAAGTGTTAACACAAATTGATTCCTTGATAGCATAGTAAGTGGCATGTGGGGAATAGTTTATCGACCCCACCAATTTCCAAGCCTCTAAGCTAGTTGGTAGGCTTACCACCAACAATGACAAATATGCATCGCCAAACATCTTTATGCTACAATAAACTACTTATGCTTCTCGTATCATAGTTTCATACAACAAATAATTGGTTTACTAATTTCAAGGGTTGTTTTTGATAAATCAATAATCAATTTATGGTTGAAGGAATGTTTTGGCCATCTTAAGCATTTTTTATTTACTGATTTTTTTATGTCAGCACCCTTCACCCCCAACCAACCCCTTACTCTATTTATAATTTTGTTTTAGTACCTAAATTTTGCAAGCTTCATTCTCAATCATACAAAATCCTTTTTGCAAGGAATTTTTCTAGTTTAGGTAAAACTTCACGAGCTTTGTAGTAGTGCAAAAAAATTTGGATTTGGGTATTATTTTTCTCCAAAAAATTATAGATTCTTATACATGTTGAACAATCTTGATTTTAAGAACTTCAAAGGGTCCATTTGGGCTCATATGGTAACATTTTTTGGTGTCATTTTTTAAAAATTGATTAATTTTATCTAAATCAATTTAAATATTCCTAAGATAATGATTGTTGAGGCATATATAATTAAATTCACTTAGGTTTAAGATATGGTTTTCCTCCCCTTAATAACTATACATGTATATTAATACCTATTGTTGATTCTAACTATACCTATAAATTTTAAGGTAATGATTTATAAAATGTGATTTAATAGTTTATGCCTATAAAACATTTCAATATGTCTTGGATAGATCAATAACTACCAATGATATGTTGGTTCAAAAAATGGATAAATAAGTATCCTATATTTTTGTTACACAGAGGAAAATTAATATTTTTAAGGACAAAATAATATTATCCTATAGTTTATATTAATTTGTGCCTATTACACATATAAATGTTGTGATTGGTAAGGAAAACAACCTTAACTAACATGGGTGTGGGTGTTTCTAAGTTCATGACTCAAACTTCTCTTTAATTTTATTTCTATATGTTCATGACTATCATAGCTAACAAAACCAACATGGACATTGAAATTTGAAAAATGTATAAGTTCATACTCAAAGAAATTGATCAATTAGCTAAGAATAGGGGTATAACTAAAATAAATGTGGCTTATCTACTATATAAACTAATAAATAAAACTAAAATAATTTTTATATTTCATAAACTTTGCATAATCATATTGTTATTCTCAAATTTCACTTTCTCAATTCATGGGATAACCCCTACGAAACTTGTCTATTTCGTAGCCCATGCCCTCTAAGCATGAAATCAAGAGAAATTTTGATTGGTCTCATGTGTAGTTTGGCCCCTCAAAATTATTTTTATTTGGGTCACCTTTTTCCCCTTTTGAAAAAATTGCAAAAGGCAATTAAATGACTTAGCCATTTTTCCTTTTAGGTGTAGTGTCTCTAAATTTTAGGGTACTTGCATATTTTTGGTTAACTTCATGTTTCACGTGGTTACAAAGAAATTCTCCACAACTACACTTCTACTCCTGCATGCTCGACTATTAATGTGTTTTTAGTGTTGTTTTATTTATTGATTAGACATGTTTTACCTTCATTTTTATCATTCATCTTTCTATTTCGTCGATCGATTCACGTGCTACTTGTTCCTTGCTACTCCTCTTCGTGATTGTGCCAAGTTTTCATGACGATTTGATTGTTAATTTCTGTCATTAGGATTTATAGGTATGTTATTCTTGTTTTTCATTATTTTTTTATCAATTTGGTTCATGTTTTACACTATAGGTTTCTGTGAAGTTGTTTAGTTTTTTTGTCATTTTTGTTCCTTTTAATTCATGGTTTCTAGGCTAGGTTTTCTTTTGATTTTATTTGCATTGTCTTGACCAGTGTTGTTTAGAGAAAATTCTTTGAACAACATATGTTGAATAGACATAGTCTTTGGGTTATGTGAGGAATTTTCCCTACATAACACTGTTACCCTTATACACCATAACCACCCTACACATGTGTTGTGTATAGAATTTTCTCCGAACATCACCATTGTTAAAAGGTGTTGTTTGAATAAAATTCCCTACACAACACCTTAACTATTTCATGCATGGCTATCCCATGCACTTTAGAGAATTTTCTCTGAAGTGCATCCAAGAGACTTACCCCTATGCACTTCAGAAAAAAATTCTCTGAATTGCATAACCTATGCATATAACACATGCAATTCAAAGAATTTTATCTGATTTGCATCAAAGAAATTTACCCTCAACAGATGCAAATCAAAGAAAATTCTTCGACTTTCACTTATTTTTTGAACTACACATAAAGTCATACCTTCATGTAAAAGTGGGAAAATTTCCCACCCTTACACCCAATTATGTAGTTTATAGAATTTTCTTTGAACTACACCCAAAATACTGTTGAAATGCACAAGTGCATATTTTCTCCACAACTGCACAAACCTCAGTACTTGGAATTTTTCTAATACTGGAAGGTTTTGGAATTTATTTTTCTAGTCTATTTCCAAATGACTAATTTGTATCCAAAGAAGAAAAATATTAATTACAAGTACCAAGGAGTGTTCCCGATGAGTTCCATGGAGTCCAATGTGGACAATATCAGAGACACAATTGCATCAACACTCGGTGGCTCAATAATTCTAGGCCTACAATTGCAAGGTGGCCAAGGAAAATATTTTGGGGTGAGTTCATTGAAGAGGTGGGTGATCTAATGAAGGGATTGAAAAAAAAAGAGTCTTTGATGAAGCTTGGGAACAAGTGAAAAAGTTTGTTGTATATTTTTGCTATTTCCTAACTTCACCTATATCAGAGTTGGTTGTTTTGATGGGAAACCATACATGTTACCAAGGTATCCAAGTGAAAAAATTATAAAATGGAGTTATGTAGGAAGATAATGGTTTTGCATATCAAACAAGAAGAATCCTATAGATTTGGTTTCAAGTTTCCACTCACCATTAGCAGGTATTCAATAACTACAACTCCACAAGCCAAATCAATAAAAACTAAAATGCAGTGGGTGACTATGAAGAGGTATAAGAAAAGGAATGAGTTTTAATTATCGGGGTATGCAGGATAAGCTTAAGAGAAGCTATACTCATGTTCACAAGATTGAAGATATATGGGCTGAATGAAAATATTGAAGATGTAAGGAAGTTATACTTCAGTCGACTTACTTTATAATAGGTCAGAAGCTTTGAGCTTGCCGAATTTCTTAAGGATATGCAAGAAGAAGATGATATAGTTGACTATATATGTGGAAAATAAATTGTTGACACTCCTCTTACACCAATTCAATGGTCACAAAAGGAGATGATTTTAATAAGAGAAAGGTTTCAACATATTCTTGCTAACACCAATGTTTGGCTAGATAAGAGAGGAATAAAGTTGAAGTCTTTCAAAATAGGATCAAAGGAAGAGTATATTGAAGGGCCTTCTAATAAAAGGGGAGAATTGAGAAAAAATAATAAAGAAGATGCTCCCATCATCAGCAAGAAGATAAAATCTGTCTTGAAGATGAAAGGAGATAAAGATAAAAGGAAAGAAAAAGAGGGAACATATACTCAGGTAGATGAAAAAAATGAATACATTTTCGTTGGAGAATCACAAGAATATCCCGTTACTTCTCAACTAGAGTCAATGCATAAAGAATCTCCCTCATCTTCTCCTATAGTTTATGTGATCCTTTTAAAATGTCAAGTCCTAATGTGAGATGCTAGATGAAAACTAATAATGCAACAAGAGGAAACAACAAGATAAAAGGGCACCTCAATGATTAGCCTAAGAAAATGGATAACATGAAAGCAAGATAAACAAATTGATTGATGTTTGTTATACCTTCTATGCTTTTCTTTCCTTGGTTGCCCCTTGATCTTGAAGAGTTGTGTGCTCATTGGATGACAAGCTATGTTGAATATGCAAAATGATATGCAAAGTGGATGAGGATGTGATGATTATGAGATAAGAGTTCAAATGGAAAATTGAAAAGGGTTTGGTAGCAAAAGATTTGATCCCCAAATGAGAGAAATGAGGGGGTATTTATAAGATAAATTGAATTCTTTATAGAATTCAACAGTTGAGATTGATCCAACAAGATCAAGATGAAAGGCTATGGTGAGTTGAGGACTCACAAGCCCTCACATCTTGACATGTGGAATGTGAGATGTCTTAAGGTGGAGTGATATGGAAGTGAGGTGGAGGAGAAGGACAAGAGGTGGAAGAGAAGTACATGAGGTGGATGGACAAGTACCTTTGAGGTACCTTGGGGGATGAGAAGATTTCCTCAAAAAGGAACTCCTTGTCTCCAAATGAGGATGAAAGAGACTTTTGAGGAATTTTAGAATTTCTCAAAAATCTCTATGGGAAAAGGGGAAGTGATTTATTGGGTAAAAGAAGGTCTCCAAAAAGCTGGAGATTTGTCACATGTGGGTGATGTGACAAGTCCAAGGTTCTAGAAGTCCTTGGAACATGTAAAGTGACAAGTCAAGCCTTCTAGACTCTTGCATGGGGATGGGGAAGACCTTGGGAAGATAAAACTGAATTAAAAATTCACATGGGGAAGAGAGGAGTCTTGGACAAATAAATGTGAATTAAAAATTCACATGGGAAAGAGAGTCCAGACTAAAAATGGTAAGTAAGAAGGTTGACTAAAAAAGGTAAGCTAAATGTGGCTAATGATTCTGATTAAGGTTGTGCAAATACATGATTAAGATATTAAATGAGAGATTAGAGGCAAGTGGGAGATTATGGAGGATGTGACACTTAATCAAGATTAAGTGGTGCACATCCTAATCATAGATTAATTAATTTAATCTGGATTAAAAGAGGGTTATGGAGAATGTGACAAGGAGAGAGAAAAAGGATAAGGTAAAGTATTTAATTTATTTAATTACATACTTTAGGAATTTTAGGCAGAAAATGAAATAATGATTAAATAAATTATTTAATCACTATTAATGACATAGATGAATAGAGTAGACGATTTTGATCATATGGAAGTGATCAAATTTGGATGTCTACATTTTGTCCCACTTCGAAGTATCGTTAGAATAACCGTGCTTCGAAGAAAAGAAAGTGCAGATGACTCTATAAAGGAATTAACCGAAAGATGATGCCTCAGTGTGGGGAGGAGGACCTGAGTTGTTTGAATTAGTGAAGTAATGGATGAGGATGCCCCAATCTTGGAAAGGATTGAATATGGCAGGGACAATTGGTAAATGTGAAGGGTATGCCCCCTCGAAAAGGTGACGGGGGAAAAAGAAGGGTCCCAGGAAACATCTCGATAAGAAGAAACGAATGGTATGGTTGGAAAGAGGGAAAAAAATTAGGCAAGTTTGCTTTTTGAACGAAGTTAATTGGACAAACGGGGTGCAAATGGCGGCCCCGGAAAGTGGAGGGATTAATCAAAAGAATAAAAGGGTAAATAAAAGGTAAAAATACCTCTTAAGAGAGTGAAAGTGAATATAAGGTAATTTTGAAAATTACCTCACCTCATTTGCACTATAGCAGTTGAGAAAAGAGGAGAGAGAGCAAGCAGACAAGGAGTGAAGATGCCGGGAGATAATGACACCGAAATCGTCCACCGGATAGACGAGGTTCGACGGTCCTACAGACAGCAGGATGGACCCCGCTAGGTAGGCAATAAAACCCCCTATGTGTTATTTTTGAAATTTTAACGTATTTTTAAGCATTTGATCAAAAAAGTAAACACATGGGTTTTGTGGGCAGGAAAAATTAGAAAATGGGTAGGAAGAAAAAATTTGAAAATTTGAAAATAAACGGAAATTTTGGGGGAAAAAGGAATTATGTCATATACACCCCCCGACGAGCGGATTTGCCCCACGGCGGGGCGAGTCTGCCCCATTGCAGGGGTGGGTCTACCCCACGGCGGGGCGGACTGGCGCTACCGCGACCAGTGGTGGCGCTGCCTCGATGGTGCTGACAGGCACCACTGCTAGTAGTGGCGCTGCCGCCCAGGCCGGCGGGGCCGCCTCAGCCTGGGGTAGATCCGCTGATGGGGCCCCAATACGGGGGCGGGTCCACCCCGACAGGCCAAGGGTGGGTCCGCCCCATTGATGGGGTGGGTCTGACCCGCTACAGGGGCAGGTCCACCCCGGTGGGGAGGAAAGAGGGAGGGAAAAAGGAAAAAATAGAGAGAGAGAGAAAATGAGAGAAGGGAGAGAGGAAAGGATAGAGAAAAAGAGAGAGAGAGAGAAAAAAAAGAAAGGCGTGGTAGGAAGAGGATTTGAGACGAAATTTTTTGATAAGAAGGATGAAATTTTTGTAGGATTTTGGTATATTACGGAGTCATGAGCGGAGACCGGAGGCACTGGGGGCGACGATTGAGGCAATGAGCGGAGCGGATCATGCAGCTCTAGAGTAGGCGAGGTTACTGCACTTAGTGTAGTTTCCTGAGATGAGGGCACATCGGGCGATGTTGACAGCCCTGATAGAGAGATGGAGCTCGACTACGTCGACGTTTCATTTGCCGACAAGAGAGATGACAGTGACATTGGAGGATGTGTGGCAGATCCTGAGGTTACCGATAGCAGGTCGATTAGTGAGTGAGGTGGTGTCGAGAGGAGCAGAGCTAGATGAGACTGTTCTGGTGTTATTCGGGCAAGATGACTTGCCGATACAGAGGGGGATGTTAGACGTAGACAGATGCCTGGCCTTGGGAGTGCCAGCATTACCACTGTTTTTGTGTTGCTTGATCAGTGAGATTCTATTGCCAAACCGGAGTAGGCGATTCTACAGCCTACGGTATATGGAGGTGATTCGACATATTATCGAGTGGCGGGAGGGTCAGTTTTCCTGGGGGTCATGTGTATTGGTCCAGTTATACCGGGACATGCACGTGATTTGTTATTGGGGGATACAGAGCGTGACGCACAAGACACTATTGCAAGTGTGGGGGTGGGAGCACATCGCGGTGACGAGACCCATAGTGATCAGGAGAGGAGATTTGGATGATAGAAAGCCAGTGGCTTGGCAGTTCGGGGCAGCCAGGGGCTGCATCTTACGGTATGAGACGCAAGGAGAGATGGATCAATGGAGGAGAGTGTTTGATGAGTTACGGGAGGAGCACATTGTATGGCGACCATACATGTATCAGCGGTTTAGAGGATGGAGGATGGAGGGGGAGAGACATCTAGGATTTTTTAGATGCAGATGTTTCCTGATTGGGAGCCTGGGGCACATAGTGGAGATGCATCGGCCAAATAGAGTGATGCGGCAGTTTGGACTCATGCAGGACATTGCAGGAGCACCGACTATGTTTCGTCGGCTTACCAGAGAGGTACCTTGGGGGGCGGCGTTGTCAGCGAGAGGCGTGACATGATGGCAGGTGGGGTGCCCTATCTAGGAAGGTGGGAGGGTCCAGAGGATGCTGGAGTGACAGAGCGGTATGATCGGTGGTTTTGCAACCACTGATGGGAGAGGGTTACACCCGAGGTGCCTGCTGTAGGAGCCGCAGAGGATGAGTAGGAGGGGGGATAGGAGGAGGAGTTGGAGCAGGGTGGACATTAGGATGAGAGACAGGAGGAGGGGGACATGAGGATGAGGGATAGGAGGATGAGGGCGGTGTTGGAGATCAGCCAACGAGGAGGGAGAGGGTCAGGAGGAGGCGACAGCCGAGGAGGGTGAGGAGAGCTGTGGTAGAGGAGATGGAGGCAGGAGGTGGGGGGAGATAACGGCAGGAGGGGCAGGTGATGGGGGGGAGGAGATAGAGGTGGTGAGAGTAGGGAGCAAGTTGGAGGTGGAGATAGTCCGGGTGGTTGAGGGTCGGGTTGGTTAGGTAGGGATTGGCGGTAGAGTACGACAAAGGCGGGTTTTGGTGAGAGTTGAGCAGGAGGAGGTGAGAGTCCCAGAGTCACAAGTGGAGGTGAGAACCAGAGATCCATAGGAGGAGGTAGAGAGGGCGATGGATGTTAAAGGACATCCCGAGGAGAGGCCCGAGAGTAGTCGACAGAGGAGAGTCTAGCCAGTTGGGTAGGAGCCAAGGAGATTGATGAGGGTGGGGACGAGAGGACAGCCATGGAAGATTCGATTGACGAGCCAGGCAGAGTAGGTGCAGGAGGAGAGAGGGGGGGAGGCGATGAACCTGGATGTACAGGTGGTGGAGCCTTTAGCCATAGTACCAGCAACTACAGTTGATGATTCGATGATGTTACTGAGAGGGGCCCAGGCGAGGATATGTGTGTTAAAGGAGGAGTTGAGGAGGGCGGAGGTGGAGGTGCAGAGGGTGAAGGAGACAAAGATGATAGTGTTTGATCGAGTTGTGGGCCAGCTAACGACAGATATATAGGTGGTTGAGAGAGAGAGGGATGAGGCACGAGTAGGGATGGAGAGGTTACGGGGGAAGTTGGCTTAGGTGACATGGGACCAAGACAGGCTAGAGGCAGCAATGACAGTGGCTCAGATGCGGGGTCAGTTGGAGCCAGCAGGAGGAGGGGAGGTGGAGACACTGAGAGGTCAGGTGGCAGGACTTTTGGAGGAGAGGATAGCGTTGCAGGAGAGGGTATCCATGGCAGAGGCATCTATAGAGGAGATGAGGGTGAGAGTCGAGGCTATAAAGGTCGGACTAGAGACAGTGCAACGAGAGAGAGAGAGTGCACAGGGACAGGTGCAGGCACTACAAGAGGAGAGGGACAGTGTACAGGCACAGATGTAGACACTACAAGGGGAGAGGGATAGTGTACAGGTACAGATGCAAGCACTGTAGGGGGAGAGGGATAGTGGACTGAGACAGGTCCAGATCTTGCAGTTCTAGAGAGACGCAACAGTGGGCCGAGTGGAGAATGCTAAGAGGGACATAGCACAGAGGTAGGCATGCCGAGGGCAAGGTGATGGGATAGAGCTAAAGACTATGCGGGCAGAGAGGGAGAGGGCAGCATAACAGATACACCTACTAATAGCGACATAGGAGGCATGGAAGCATGAGTGGTGTGCCATTAGCAGAGAGCAGGATAGGTATAGGCATGAGCAGAATGTCACTCGGTTCCAGGCTGGGTAGAGAGATGAGTACATGCACGAGGCGGCATATTGGAGGGGTGCATATGAGCAGGCAGTGCCAGATCTAGTGCAGCGTACATCGTAGTATGTTAGGTAGATACCACAGATGTCGGCACTGTCCCAGTCTTTAGGGACATGGACCAAGGGGTGCAGTGATTTCAAGTCAACTCCTTCTCAGTTTGGGACTCTAGGGCATGAGTCTCGGGGGACTTCAACACACAGGGGACCGGTATCTGAGTCTCCTTAGAGGTCAGGTGTGGGTAGCTTAGGACAGGCAGAGGAAAGGTGACAGGATACAGGTGTTTTTGACAGGTATCGGATGGTGGTGTAGCACATATTTTTAGGTGATGCACCTTATTTTGAGCATGATATGTGTTGATGGTATTTTTATGCACTTTACAACACAGGTAATACGTAGATGCATTACCTCTCTTGAAAGACAATATTCCACAATCAAATTGCAGAACACTATCCCAAGGTCTCTCGGATGTCAGGTTTTGACGAAGCTTGGAATATATCAGTTGTTTGTGTGATTTGATGGAATCACAAGGCGGCCTTACGTGGTTGAAGCTATAGGGGAATTGAGTCGATAAATGGAGTTCTAGAGGTCTAGAATTGATATGCTTTGTTGTAGGCTCCGGCAACAGTCTTAGACTCCATTATTTCATTGGATTTGGCTTTACAATGTGCAATGAACCTTGGCACAAGTTGTTTCTAAAAAAAAGGGAAAAAAAGAAAGGGCGAGGAAGAAAGATGTTTCTTGGACCTGCAACTACCGATGAACAGTGATCATGGAGGTTCCTACTGTGGACAGTTTCCTTGAATTGGATTTCATTTAATCAAAATTCTCACAATATCATAAAATCTATGCTATTTTAGAGGGACTGCAGATGTTCATCATTCATTCATTATGGAAACATGAATAAAGATAAAGTTTAATGAGCAGCAATGGAATCAAAGTCCAGACTAACTTTGCACAGTCATCTACCTTCAGCAAATGACCAAAAGTATGGACAAGGAAAGCATACACACAACAACTATCTCCAAAACCCGAAATAACATACTAAATTTACCAAGTCTAATCTGAAGATGCTAGAGCAGCAAAGTAACTTAAAGCAAAGATATAACTAAAAAGGAGAGGAATCATGAAACATATTGAGAAACCCAGAAAATACACCATAAATGACTGTATTTGTTATTTATAATTTCTGCAGCATGCCTTTACAACAACTCAACTCTCTTAAAATGAGAGGAGGAGAGCCCTATTTATAGTTTTCAAAAAACAAAATGAGTGGCCAAGATTTGATTCTATTATGTGGCCAAGATTCATTTCACATTAGGGTTTCACCTACCCCAAATATATTACATTTAAAAATACTTCCTTGTCTCTTCCCTATTTTTTCATCTAGTGACAACACTGTAGAAAATTTGTCTTTTAGCCATTTGCCTTCTGTTGTAGCTATTCTTCAAGGAACTCTTCATCGACGATTGGATTGCCCTCTCGCTTTTTCAACGCGGCATACTCCATGAAACTCAAGATCAAGGACTGGAGCTTATCTACCTTCACAATGTCGGATTTTAGGATTTGGTAACTCCATTCTTGGGAATTATTGCCAAGCTTCTTCCAGTCTTCCTCGTACTTAGCGTCATTCTCTTTGCAAGCTTCTGATTACACGAAGGCTCAGGCCGCAAAACACATGAAATCAGTGGTGACTTCGACGGACATCCCATCTTCCATAATCTTCAAGAAGTGGGGCTTGATGATCTCGGGATTGATCTCGATTGCGGGTACCTCATACCCCGTCATCAGTTTGAGGTACTGAGTACACTCCTCCCTGGACTCCCTTGCCCATTCAATGTCAAGCGCTATCCTCTCCAAAATTTGCTCCAACCTCCTCTTCTGGTGATTATAATCTCGCTTCCAGGTATCCACCAGCCAGTGATCGTCGTCTTTGAAGGCAAGGTTTTTCTCCCAGATATCACTCGGCAATGCGAGAATGGCCTCGATCTTTGGGTAGGCTGCATCGTACTTCCTAGGGAACTTTTCATAGACCTGCCTTGTGTCCTCGAGAGTTTTCTGAGCCTTTAGGAACCTATTTGCTGCCCGAACAGCCACGTTGATACCCATGTTCCCTATGTCCAAAACCTGTCGGAACCAATTTTTCGTAGTTTTGTCCAAGTTTTGTCTCTTTTCTAGTTTGTCAATCTATTCTCTGGACAACAACTGAGGCGGGGCCGATGATGTTGTAGGCTGCTCATCTGGAGATGACCACTGCTGAATATAAGATGTTAGATCAATCACCTGCTCCTTTAATTCCTCTTTGGAGATCTTATCCTGCTGGATAAGGTGCACTATTGTGGCGACCGATTCCTGGAGATGTTCAACCTTCTGCTCCCTTGTGGCCACTCCCAGGTCAATGGTGGAGACGTTGTAAGTTATGCCATGTTCCCCAACCATCAGTGTTGCTATTTGCACTGCTCTTGATCTTGAGACATCCATGGTTATCTTCAATCTAACCCTCGGCTTCTTCTCTTTTCTGGTGCTTATTCGTGCTTTGGCCATGATGGCTTCCAGCCTTGCCTTGGGATCCTTTGACGCGGGAGTCTTTTGCTTGAGTTGCCTTTGCAACCAATCATGCGTTTGGGGCTCTTTTCCTAGCACCTCACTTTGAGTCCCGCTGTCCTCCTTTTCAAGCTCGACAGTACTAACAATAAGAGCCTTCTCATTCGTTCCTGCATCTTCCTTTCCTTTATCAGAATCTTGCTCGGATGTCTCATGTTTAGCGGGGGACTCAGTACGTTGCTGCTCCTTTGGTGAATCCATTTCCTTTTCAGCATCTCCTTCCTTGTTTAAAGTATCTTGATGCTCCACAGGGCTCTCTGCTTGTGTACTCTCATGGAGGAATGTTTCCTTATCATGCTTTGGATTCTGGCCACGTTCCTTGGTTGGAGACCTATCACCTTCCGTCTCTGGAGCAACAATCTCCTCCTCCTGTGCAAGCCGATACTTGGCCTCCTTGTCCTCAATTTCCTTGAGTTGTTTGCCCCATTCTGCATTGAGCTTGGGATCATTTGACTCTCGGATTAATTCAGTATCAAGGTCCTCACTGCCTTCATTGGACTCACTAGAAGACTCATAGGCCACCTTATCAATCTTCCAACGTTCGAACACGGGATGTTCGTGATATTCAAACTCTTTATATTCCAGTGCCCTCTCAGCCTCTAGCTGTTGTCGTTCATGCTCGTCTAATATCTGCATGGTCGCCTCCATCTTTGGTGATTCAGTAGAAGGGGATGCCGTTGGAGTGGAGGCCATAGCTTGAGCTATCCTAGCCTGGACTATTGGATTGGTGAGCATCCCTAAAAGCTCGTAAGGCACATTCTGCATATACCTTACAAAAGATTCTAGAAGGCTTGGGGCTGGCATCGTAGCAGTGGAAACGAAAGGAAGGGAAGGGGACATGGAGGAAGAGGTCATTGGCAAGGTGGCGGCGGATGATGAATCCACAGGAATGACCTGCACTACTGGAGGAGTAGGAGCAAGGTGGACGGAGATATCCACCACAGGCGGGGAGGAAGCAGAGGCTAGAATTGAGGCAAGCGGGGTGGCGGCAGTGATCACAATGGGTGGAGATCCAAAAGAGCTAGATCCTTTGCTTGCAATCCCGAGGGGCGAACCCTTGGGCATCACCATTGTCTATGTGTTTCTTATTGTTTTTCTTTTCTTTTTAGAGGGCTCTGGCTCAAAAGACTTATGGGCGTAGACCTTTGGTTTAGGCAGTTGTTGGCTAGCTTCCTTTCTTTCCTTCATCTTCTGAGGTGGTGGGGCTTTAGATGTCTCCCCAGTTGTAGCGGAAACTTCCCCACCTTTGGAGCCACTTGGTTCACTCACGTGCTCACTTGCAAGCTCGGTGTACGTCAAGATGACCCCTTGTTGTTTCAATTGGGCCACCTTCCCGTCGATCCACGCCCTTGTTCGGACTTTGACGGCCCTGGTGAGCACACTAATATCACTGAGTTTCGGTGCATCCCGGTTGATAGCGGGCAGCGGTAGGTTGGAAACTGTATCGTAAACTGGATCCACAATTGCTTCCTCATCCTCCTCTAGCTGATCAAGAACCGGGCATAAGTTCACCCTTCGTACATGGATGACGGTCATGCACATATAATATCGCAACCGTACCTCAAGATCATCCCTGCAGTTGGCCCAGAAGTCTTCGATGTTGTGGAGGTGGGCATATTCACGCCCCAGTGCCTTTCTGACATAGCTATAGGGATCCATTCGTGGCCTTGCTGTATATTGTTTAAAATTATATTCTGCCAACTCCCTTTCTGAATATCCTATGCACTGGGAAGTGTGGACCTTATACATCCCTTGCCCAAGGTTCATGGGGTAGACGGTGCCTGCCAGATGCTTTTCACTCAAGACACTGTGAATGTGTCGCAGTTGCCGAGTCAGCTCCAAGAGAACGATCCGGTCATTTGGGTACTTGGACAGCTTGTTTGGTTTATCCGAGAAGCCTTCGGCATGGATGTATGTGAACCTTGGGAATTGAATATACCAGAAGGTGTATTTTCTGAGGACCCTGGCACTGTGGGATGTCCTATGAAAATCTCCTCCTACTGATCTAGTTACATGGGCAATGAACGCATCATTCACCCTGCAGTAGTTTGTTTTGAAATTCCTAAACTGCAACTGAGGGTACTTGTCATATGGTTTGAGCTCTGGCCCTGATGGATCACTTGACATCACTGTCAAACCTTGATAATGTCGCTGATTGGCAAGGGAATACACCAAGTAAGAGGTCATGAAGAATTTGTTAGTTTTCTTCATAGTGGTAAACTGCTTGTGGAAGTAGTCGTTGATTATCTCGCCCCAATAGAAGGCGGTGTCCTTACCTCAGAGAATCTGTTATATGAAATAGAACATCCATTCTTGAAAGAAAACCCCGCTAGGAAGGCCCCGGATTTGACTGAACAACGTCACAAGATCATGGTAGTCCTCGAAGAAGTCGTTGCGGTAGAGCTCCTGAGGGAGCTTCCCAGCATTAGCTCGTTTGTCCTTCAACCAACATTGGTTGATGAGCCTTTTACATTCCAACGGGTCATGTTCCCACACCTCCTTACGGTCTTCCAAGGTGGGGATCTCCATGCTCTCGAAGGCGGGGATGTGGAAGGTCTCAGTTATACCCGATGGAGACATATCCGCAAGGATATTCCCCTCATGATCCATGATTGTTCTGGTATCAAATTGGTATGCCTCCACACATGCCATCACCAGCTCCGGGGCCACTAGGGTCGGCGGGAAACCTGTAGCCTTAGCAAGTCCACTGCTCTTTATTAATTTGGCATTTGCAGTTTTTGGGTTCATTCTGACCCTCTGCGTGAATTCATCAACATCGACTTGTCCGATGTTGGTATCTAAAACATCCCTCCAAAGGGTAGTGATCCTGGATTGAATAGGGACCCTTGGAACTTGTACTTCATCAGGTCTTTATCTTCCTTGCCCCTTGATGACTTGGTTGTTCGTTTTCCTTTTCTGGAAGCACCGGAAGTTTCTGGATCGGATTCCATAAATCTTGCACAAAAGACGAGAATCAGTAATAATGGACCTGATACAAGGGCCACCGACAAATCCCTACATGTTAGGATTAGTCTGACAATCATAATTCATACTTAACAATCATGGAAGCTAGATACTTCATCATTTAGAGGGCAGTACAAACAATCCGGAGTTCCTAGGCCGGAAATCCCTTGGCAGAATGTCGTTTGAAAGGGCGAAATGGGAATGGAATTCCCATACGTACTTCCCGTAGTTGGATTTGAAGATTTGAAACTGGAAATGGGGGAAAACCGAATTCTAGAAATGGGTCGAAATCCATTTTGGATTTGGAGGTCATTTGATGCCCTATTTGGAGGTTCGGGCATCATCTGCAGGGAAGCCGTTCGAAACGGCGCAGAGGGGACGAAATTCCGGGCGACAAAATCCGGGTCTCGAATTGCCATCGCCGGGAAGCAGCTATGGGTCAGCCGTGTAGAACACCGAAACGCAAGAGGAAACCCGGGGAAAGCAACTCGGGAGGAAGTTTCTGGAAGCAATTAGAGGGCTCAGGACAAATGGATGACGAACGAGACACCAGGACCCGGAGGTCGAGAAGACGCTCTGTGCTTGCCGTTTAGAATGGTGTAGGAGGAAAGGAATTCCAGGGGAGGAATTCCGGCATTCAGAATCCAGAAGAAGATCGAAGAAAAAAACCAAAGGCTTCAGGCTTCGACAGACAGCAGACCGGGGTCTGGGATCCGGGAAGATGCTTGGACACGACCATTTGAAATGGCGAAATCACAACAGAATCCCAAGAAGGGAATTCCAGAGGTGAAAGTCCGGGGGGAAAAAAATGTTGAGGGTTTTGATCAGGAGAAGGAAGATTTTGCGGCCGGGAAACGAAGTTTGGGAAGACGCAAGGTGGAAGCCATTTGAAATGGCGAAATGGGGATGAAATTTCGCAAACCGAATTTCGAGGACGGATTTTAAGAGAATTGGGAAGTTTGAAATGGACAAACTTCGAGGGTCTGGGGTCTGAGGGTCGAGAAGACGCTCGAACAGAGCCATTTGAAACGGCGGAGACACAATCAGAATCCCGGGAAGGGAATTCTGGAAGTGGAATCCGAAGAAGAAAAGAGCAAGATCCAAAATTCAAAGAAAGATGGAGGTACGGACGACTGCGAGAAGACCCGGGCCTGGAAGACGCCAGCACCATTCCGAAGACAACCGCGATGCGGGAAGGTTCCAGATCGATTTCTAGGTGATCTAACGGTGGATTTTTGAATTTCCAAAACATGGGTTATGTGCGGAGGGGGCAAATTTATCTAGTTTGGGCCTCATTTTGCATTTTACCCTGAAGAAAATTCAAAAATTTGTGAAACAAAAACGAGGGTGCACGGATAGAAAACCTACCTCAAGAATCCAAACAACAAACCGTCGAATGCGCGGACGTCGTCGGGAAAACACTTCGAAATCCGACAGGAGAAAAACTAGATTCATCGGGAGCTCTTCAATCTTTTTCTATCACTCAAGCCTTTGATAATGACGGCTGAAAAATTCAATTTTATAGTAAAAGACATCCATTAATGCGGCATTAACTCCTCCGTACGATTGTAGGTTCCGTTGGTGAGCTCCGGAAAGCGCAAAGGCGGCGGGAGGTCCGGGGTCCAGGGCCCGGAAAGCCGTCCCGGGACAGTCGTTCTGAAACAACAAAGCCCAAGGCGAAACCCGAAAGAGGAAACTCGGCAGAGGAAATCCGACAAAGTAAACCCGAAAGGGGAAACCCGATAGAGGACATCCGACAAAGGAAACCCGGCAGAGGAAATCCAGAAGGGGAAACTCGGAAATTGCCACAGATACCAGAATTTCAACAAGGAAAACCCGGATAACCTGAGTCTTAAAATATGGCATTGGGAAATGTGCTACCCCTTGCTTCAGGGCACAAAAATGGGTATGCAAAATGAGGTGAAACGAAAAGGACCAAAAACAAAATTGGGAAAAGAGGGTCCCTGTTCCGAACGGGGGTGTGTGCGAAAGGCACAACAATATGGAGGTGATTATGTGGTGACTATATTTTGGATATGGACATTGTATTATTTTGATGATGTGATGTGATGGTCCTCATTGATATTATGCCGCACATTTTTGTGATGTATGGTATGCATATGGTGTTACATTGATGTTCCTATGATAGTTGATGGATGTTATGCATATGTATATGATGTTTTTGTGTTGGTATGGATGTTATGTTATGATGTTAATTATTTACTTATGCATGTGTGGATGATGTGATTATGGATAATGTTAATGATTTATGAATGGTAATGCAATTGATGCAAATGGATATGGAAATGTATGGATAAATGATCATAATGAAGTGAATGAACCTACATGAATTAATACAATATCGATAAATGAACTTAATGTATTGATGCAAATGGATAAATGGATGCAAATGAATGGGTGTAAATGGATAAATGAACTTAATGAATTGATGCAATATGGATTTAAATGAATGTATGAACTTAAATGAATTAATGCAATATGGATAGATGGATGGATTTAAATGAATGTATGCAATATGGATAAATGGATGTAAATGGATAAATGAACTTAATGAATTGATGCAATATGGATTTAAATGAATGTATGACATAGGTATCAATGGGTAGGCATAGGATGTGTGGAGTGCAGTACCTGTCAAAAATTGTAAGGATCCTGGGAAGAAAAGTTAGTAAGAGGGAATGAGAGTTTGCACAACCAAAATCACGAGTCATAGATGTAGGAGAAAGATAGGATGAAGGGGGAATATGCAATGAGATGAAATGCAACATGAATGCAATTTGCCATCCTTTAGAGCACTGATTTTTTCTATAGCATAAGACATCGGGCATCAAGATATGTAAACCAAGATGGATTAATATCTAATGCATAAGACAAACATGACAAATAAGAAGGCTATCCCAATACCCCAAAGTCGCGATGATTTTAGTCGGGCTAGGTATTGGAATAACCACAAGCACAAAGGGATGCCCCCACATAACGTAGGATCCGAGAGGAATCTTGGTGGGTACTACGTGGAGCATCCTAGTAGACAGAAACAATAAAATAGTCGAGATGTCCCTATGTCAATTAGGCAAAACACACCACAATATGAAGGATCATGGTGATCTTGACTAGTGATTACAGGGAGCTCAAATGATAAACAAAATCCAAAAGTACCAAAAGATCATAATCAATTACAAGCATCCTTTTCCATAAGATCCCAAGGATGGATGGGGTTGATGTGGTTTGTTAGGAAGGATGCATCATGTTAAAACCGATGATGGATACTAAGCTAAAGTGACTTAGATGATATAGGATAATTGTCATTGGCCAGATTTCTTGATACAAGAAGATCGTGTTTGTAAAGAATCAGCGATGGTAGGGACATACCTGACAAAAAAACAACAAGCGGACATAACCTAAAGACCTACGGGCTCGAGGGTTGATCAAATATCAACCTTGCCTACGTGAAAGCGCAAAGCCCTCATAGTTCAGGAAAAGACCACGAGAAAAAAGCGAAAAGTGGACTGATGGAAACCAATGGATGACCAAGACAAACACAAGTCCCAGGGGTAGATCAAAAGAGAAACCTTGCCTACATGCAAGCGTAGGGGCAACGTAGTTCGGACATGATAGAAGACCGACAATGGACAAGATCGGAAAGTGGACCATGAGGACAGATGATGAAGGACAAAATGCCTCGGGGGCCGATCAAAGATTAGCCTTGCCTACGTGCAAGTGCAGAGGCGTCGTAGTTCAAGAGGAGACGAAGATAAAAGAAGAAAGAGGGTGATGATGACATAAGATGGAGGACAATGATCGGATGGACCAACCACAAAACAGGACAAAGAGAAACCCCGGGGGTAGATCAAAAGATCAACCTTGCCTACGTACAAGCGCAGGGGCAATGTAGTTCACACAGAGACACGATGAGACCTAGATGGAGATGGACATGAAGAGTGAGCCTAGATGAAGACAAACACAACAATGAGGTGATACAAGCTCAGATTAGGATAATAATCTCAGGATTTTAGATAGCGGATGACGGTCGTTGAATGCTCAACCAGAATATACCAAGCGATGGGGTGATGCAAGCGGATGGGAGGATTTGGGGATTGAGGAATCGGAGGATAAGCCATAAAGTAACTAGGACGCAAGGTAGATAATAATTAAGTGCTATATGAGAGGCGCCTGTTGCCAGGTTTTCACCAATCATATGTATCCAAGGCACCATGCAGGGGTGGTTTTCACCATAGGAAGAATTATTTCTTTTTACTATTTTTGGATTTTTATTTTTTTTTTGTATTTTTGACTTTTACCAAGAAGGATACCCCAGCTGACCTAAGTGTAGAACTTATTCAGGTGCATGATGTTGATGGGTTCCTCCAAGGGCTCACCTTCAGGGGTGGAGAGCCTGTAGGCACCAGAACCATACTTCATGGTGATGAGATAAGGGCCCAACTAGTTTGCTTCAAACGTACCCTTTTTCTCTCGATCTTGCTGATTCCGCTGATTCTCTTTTAGGACCAAATCACCAACATTGAATTGGTGAGGCCGGACTTTCTTATTGTAGCTCCTTTTGAGTCGGTGTTGATAGGCTTACAGATGGTTATAAGCCTTGACCCATTTTTCATCCAACAATTCCAATTGTGCCAAGCGTGCCACTCGGTGTCTTCGTCAGTGATGAGATTTTTGAGGGAGATTAAGAGTGAGGGGATTTCAACTTCAATTGGCAAGATGGCTTCAGCACCATAGACAAGAGAGTATGGAGTAGCGTCGATAGGGGTGCAGATGGATGTATGGTAGGCCCAAAGAGCGGGATGGATATGGAGTTGCCAATCGCGGCCAATGCTATTGACCATCTTCTTAATGATTTTGATTAATGTTTTTTTTGTTGCTTCTTCCTATCCATTACCTTGGGGGTAATAGGGAGTGGAACAATAATGTTGGATATGATATGTGTCACAAAGGATCTTCATACACTTATTTTTGAATGGCTTTCCGTTGTCGATGATGATGGCAGAGGGGATACCATACCTGCAGAGGATATGGTAGAGGATGAACTTAGAGATTTGAACACCAGTGATTTGAGTGAGTGGAATGGCTTCCACCCACTTGGTGAAGTATTCAGTGGCTGTGATGATAAAGGTGTGTCCATCAGAGGATGGAGGGTAGATCTTGCCAATCAAGTCGAAACCCCATTGTGAAAATGGCCAAGGTGTCGTGATGGGTTGGAGGTCTTGTTTTGGAGCGTGAATCGGATCTGCATGTTGTTGACATGGAAGAAACTTTTTGACATACTCACAAGCATCATGTTCCATTATGGGCCAATAATATCCTGCTCTGAGAATTCGTTTGGCTAGGGCCATACCATTAGAATGGGCTCCACAAATACCGCTATGCACTTCTGTTAATGTCGTGCGGGCTTCAGTTTCATCTAAACAACGGAGGAGAGTTCCATCATATCCACGTCGATAAAGTGTATCACCAATAATGGTGTAGCGAGTCGTGCATTGGATAAATGATTTATGTTGGTTTTGCGTGAGGTCAGGTGGGAGGGTGTTGTCATGAATATAGGTGTAAATGTTGTTGTACCAAGGGGATTCAGGACCTACAATAGCACACACCATGTCACTCTCAGGGATATCATACACTAGGATTAGGAGTTGCTTGACGAGGAACTGACAATTTGTGCAATCTTTTGGCATGTCGTGGAGAGAACCAATGGTAGCCATAGCATCCGCTGCCTTATTCTGGAGTCTCGGGATCTGCTCAAATTGGATGGAAGTGAAATATTTTTTGAAGTCGTCCACCATTCATTTGTATGGTAACAAATTTTCATCTTTTGTTAGGAACTCATCGTTGACCTATTTTATGACCAACTGGGAGTCACCAAAAACTTGAAGATGAGTGATGTGCTATTGGACTGCAATTCTGAGGCCTGTGAGAAGGGCTTCATATTCAGAGATGTTGTTAGTGTAGGGAAAAGCTAGTCTGAATGATTTCGGTATGTAATCACCTTGGAGGGTGATAAGCAAGACTCCTGCCCTTGATCCATTATGAGTGTGTGATCCATCAAAGTACAGTGTCCAAGTGGTGGCTTCTGAGACTACAAATACTCCTTCATCTAGAAATTCAGTTTCTATGGGATAGGCGTCCACTAACGGGGCATCTGCCAACTGATCTGCTATTACTTGTCCTTTAATGGCCTTTCTATCCACATATTCTATATCAAACTCATTGAGGAGCATGATCCATTTAGCCATTCGGCCAGTCAGGGATGTCTTGGATAACAGGTACTTGAGGGGGTTGACTTTAGATATCAATTTTATAGGATGGCTAAGCATATAGTGGCGTAGCTTTTGTGTGCTGAAGACCACAGCGAGGCATTCTTTTTCCATTGGTGAATAATTGAGTTCATACCCGACCAATGTTCGGCTAATGTAATAGATCGTCCGTTCCTTTGAGGAGTCATCATGTTGTGCCAATAATGCCCCCAATGCAACTGATCTGGCAGATATGTACAATAAGAGGGGTTTTCCAGGGATAGATGGCATCAATATCGGCGAGTGGGCCAAGTATCCTTTGATCATGTCAAAACCCAACTGACACTACTCATTCCACTTGAAGCTGGTGTCTTTCTTGAGAAGGTGGGTGAATGACTGACATTTATCCGCAAATTGGGCGATAAACCAGTGGATGGATTATAGCTTCCCTTAGAGGCTCCTTAATTGTTTCAGGTTTCTCGGTGGAGGCATATCCATGATAGCTTTCACCTTAGCCGGGTCAACCTCGATGCCTCTTCGGGAAACTATGAAGCCCAACAATTTTCCTGATGTGACACCAAACACACATTTTTTTGGATTCAGTCAAAGCTTTTACTGTTCTACGCGCTCAAAGATCTTTTTCAGAATGGCAAGGTGCTCTTCTCTGGTTCCATATTTTTCCTATAGGTCATCAACATAATCTTCCATGATGATGTGGATGAGATCATGGAATATAACTGTCATTGCCCGTTGATATGTTGCCCCCGCATTTTTGAGACCAAAGGGCATGACATTGTAACAGAAAGTACCCCAAGGTGTTGTAAAAGCGGTTTTGTGTTGATCTTCAGGGGCAATCCAGCTCTGATTGTAGCCAGAGAAGCCATCCATGATGGATAACATCTTGTGTCCCGCAGTAATGTCGACCAACATGTCGATGTTAGGCAATGGAAAGTCGTCTTTTGGGCAAGCTTTGTTAAGATCCCGAAAATCTGTACAAATTATGATGTCTCCGTTAGGTTTAGCAATAGGTACTATATTGGAAATCCAATCAGAATAATCAATGGGCCTAATAAAGCCAGCATCGAGTAATTTTTTCAATTCTTTCCTAACTAGTAGTGCCACCTGCGGGTGCATCTTTCGGATCTTCTGCTTGACAGGTTTGGCGTCTGAACGAACATCCAAATGATGTACAACAAGGTTAGGATCCAGGCCAGGTATATCAGAATAATCCCATGCAAATTTTATAACCCCTTCTCGAAGAATGTGGACAATGGTGCGATATTCTTCTTCAGATAGAGATTTGGCCACATAGGTGATCCTTGGAGTTTCTTCTGTCCCCAAATTCACCTCTTGTGTTTCTTCAATGAGAATTGAAGATTGCTCAGATAGTTGTGTTCCTACAAGGGGAAGATGAACGTCCCCATCTTCCAGTGTCGTATTAAGGTTTTCACTGTCAGATACATCCTTTGTTTTTACTTTTTCATAGTCAAAAAGTGCCTCGGTGAGGTTTTCACTTGATGATCCATTTTTCTTTTGTTTCTTCTTGTTTTTGCGATTAGGGCATTCATCTTCCCCCAATCCCATTAGATGTACGTAGGTATCCTCTGAGGGAAATGTGTTGATAGGTGCGCTACCTTGTAGATCATGATCGATAAGCTCGGGATGTTTAAGGGATAAAGTTATGGTACAAACAGATAAGCATTCAAACATGGTGGGGAGGTCAATGTGATTCAGATCATCGTACGTGTGTATGATGGACTCTTCCTCCGGTATGTCTTCAAGGGAACCGTTGTCAACACTAACATTGTTAGAAGTGCTAGAGGATGTTGTAGGACCCCTCTATTTGGTATCATAACCCAAGCCCAAATTTCTTGGTCAGATGGTAGTTGCTTCAATGGGCAGACGTTTTCCTTTTTCTTTTGCACCAAGGCCTCCGCCTTGGTAATTACACTTTTCAATGAACTTAGAGGCACGTGGATAGACTTCTTGAAAGTATTCTATAAGAGGAAGTGGTGGCTCAGGTTCCTCTCGATAAACCCATTGACTGATATCGTCATCCATTTGATCCTGGAGGGATCCCAAATCATTGAATGTTGTTGACCCCATGTTCTTATAAGTGAGGGTAAGTGTCTTTTCTTCCACTTTTGGTAGTGGCAGAATTGGTTGTCCATATGTGCGAGGCGAAGGTGGCATGGTTGCCACATTGAGTGTGGTATGCATTTCATATTCGCCACATCCCTTATCTATGATCTAGACCTTGGTGATGGTGGAAGCAGGTGTGGATGATGGTGGGGATGAAGTGTTTAGTGTATTGGTGGATGGGACAGGATCAAATGTTGGGGATGCCCCCATTTCGACTCCTGGGCAGTAATGCGAATGTGGAAAAGAAGCTTCCAAGGCACGACAATATTCAAAAGGCTCAGGGTCGGCTTGTATGGTGACTTCCATTCCTTGAAATGGGAACTTTAAGCATTGGTGATAGGTGGATGGGACGGCTTGCATAGAATGAATCCATGGATGGCCAAGAAGGATGTTGTATGGAAGTTCAAGGTCCAGAACATGACACATAGTGTATTGTACAATGGGGCCCACTTGAATAGGGAGGAAAATAACTCCTTCATAATCTTGTTCTATGTTATCATATGCCTTGATGGTGATAACTTGTTTTCTGAGATCAGCCTGGGTGTATCCAACCTGTTGTATGAATTTTAATGTACAAAGATTTAGGGCCGAACCATTATCTACCAGTACCCTTTTTACTTTTTGACAATTGACATGGACCTTGAGATGGAGGGGGCAGTTGTGGCTTGAATCAAGATGTGGCATGTCCTTTTGGCTAAAGGTAATTGATAGGTGGATGAGAGATTGCCTACCAATGCTTGAAATTGGGTAGGGTCAATATTATCAGGCACTTGCGTGCTTTTCAAAGCCTTAGTTAAGATATCTTGATGTACGGGAGATGACTTAAGCATATCCAAAATGGATATTTGGGCTGTAGTCTTACCTAGATGGTCTAGGATGTTATATTGGGAATTGGTGGATGGTTGTTGAGTAGATGGAGGTGCTGCTGGGACTATGATGTGGGTTCGCCGAGTGGTAACAACACATTGTGGATCTTTTCCTTTAATATGTATCATGGATACACGTGGCTCCACTTGTTCTACATATGAAACCACACCTTGATAATTGTATGGTACATTTTTGTAGCTAATGTTATTGGTACTCTTACCTTGCGTGTTATTGTTGCTAGGTCCAGGATTTGAGTTGGATGTACTAGGACACTGATTATGGTCAGGAAAGGCGTTTTGATATATTTGTAGTTGAGCATTGGACAAAGATCTTGCATTAGCATGTACATGGATTTCACCTCAATCGATGAGGCCTTGAATGTAGGTTTTTAGGCCTTGACATTTATCTAAGGTATGCCCCTTAATCTTGTGAAATTCACCATATTCGTTGTCTTTAAACCAAGCAGGCTTGGGTTTAGACGTATCAGGGGGTTTGGTGATAGGATATGTGATAGGATAATTAGCTTGAAACAGCTTGTTAAACACCACGCTAAGGGGTTCACCCAATTGAGTGAACTGTCGCTTGTTTCCCTCTTGGTTGTTTTGGTTAGATTGTGGTCGTGTTGCCCCTTGGGGATGGATGTGGCGTTCTGGACTGACAGTTGTTGTTGAGGAGGGTATCTTTGTGTGGTGGTGGCCACTTGAACATGTTTGGTGTCGGTGACATCGTCATTGACATAATTTTTATTTCTATTCCAATAACGAGGTTTATCCCCAAAGGATTTCTCTCTATCAGAATTGAAATGTTTGACTTTCCCTTTTGTAACAAGGACTCGTTCTAAGATTGGGCCCTTCTCCATAAGTCCCGCAAAGGTGGTGATACAATGGAGTTGGAAATTGTGAGCCATATCCGGGTGGGAGTTTTCGATAAATAGCATAACCATGTCTTTTTTGGTTGGTGGGGATTTCATCCTGCTAGCTAATGCACGCCATCTTTGCAAGTAGCTTGCAAAGGTCTCTCCATCACGTTGTTTTTCTTTGAGGAGATCAAGTGTGTCAATATCTTTCTCTAGATTAAAAGAGAAGTGAGAGACAAACTATTCGGACAATTGTGCAAAGGTTTTGATAGATCCCTTTTCAAGACCCATAAACTAGTTGAGGGCAACCCCTTGTAGAATTTTACGGAAAAGTTGAATAAGATAGTTATCATTATGCATGACCTCTTGGAAATGAGCGTAAAATTCTTGAAGGTGAGCTTTAGGATCCTTGGTTCCTTTGTATTTATCGAATTTAGGTATCTCAAAATTTTTGGGAAAAGGAATCAAGGAGATAGAGGGATCAAAAGGATAAGGACATATTTCCTCAAACTTGAATGATTGTTTACCCACTCCAGCTTGTAAGTCCTTTAATGTTGCTTTTACTTCTTTCAAGTCCTTATTGACAGGAGTCGTGGGAGTCAAAGTGGATTGATGGTATGGATAATATTGTGGATATGATGAGGATGGCCCTACCGTTGTTGGATCATAAACGGGTTGAGTTGGATATGAATGCGTTGGTTGATTGTAGGTGGATTGATAGTTGGATGATTGATTGTGTTGAGTGGGAGCCACTTATTGTTGATAGTAGGAAACAAGAGAGGGGTCCTATTGCCGCATATTATTTTGGTAATACGTAGAGGTAGGGCCTCTTTGTTGATGTGATGATGGTTGTTGGTAATATGAAGTGTAAGGTGCCCCCTATTGGTGAGTTTGTTGTTGTTGAAAGTAGGGTGGATAGGATTGGTATTGTTATGCAATGGTGGGTTGTTGTGTGGCATATGGGTATGGATTCAGTGTTTGTTGATGGGGATGATATTGAGGTTGTGAAAGATTGGTGTAAGGTGGTGGTTGGGTATGCATTTGGCTTTGCGCATTCTAATGAGGATTCATGTGGGATGATAGAGGTACTTAGTAAGCGGATTATGATGTGTTTGTATAGGGATATACACAAGTTGTTGTGGAGGTCGTTGTTGTTGATGAGGTGGGTGAGATAAGATATGTTGTTGTTGTTGAGATGGGTGAGATGGGATGTGTTTTTGTTGTTGAGATGTGTGAGATGGGATGTGTTGTTGTTGTTGAGATGTATGCTGCACCACTTGATGTGATGGCTGTGTGAGAATGGAAGTGTGTTGCGGATGTTGTGGATGCAAGTGTTGAGATGAAGCTATAATAGTAGAAACATGTGGCGATGTTGGTAGTGTGGTGGATTGGTGTGGATTATTTGGAGATTGTTGAAATGCAGGAGGTAGCGCATTGGTAAGTGGAGGTGTGCCCCCAATATTAGAATATGGGGGAGGAAGCGGTGGAGCAGATGAGATGTATGGCGGCATGCCATAGGTATGAGGATCATTAGGATCGGCTGGTCGAATAGTAGATGTTGTGGTTGGAAGACAAGGATATTCTTGGACTTGATGGATGACAGCATTTCCAAGTTCGGGGTGGTACCAATTTTCAATGGGTGCACCCTCTAGAACATTTTGTGAGGTTTGTGGGTCAACAAATGGGGGAAGGGTATATTGTGATGTATTGAAACCGAATGGTGGTTTGACTCCCTTCATGAGTAAGGTGGAAAGTATCTTATCCCCACATTCATTTAGGAGATCATCCGTCATTTGGACATTGGCAGGATTACTGAGATATTCATCAACGGTGACTTCGGGTTGATTGACCATGTTTTTGTCACTAGGTGGTCTGATATTCTAGATGTCGATGTTTGATTGAGATGAGATGCCATTATGGGGATTGTGTGGAATGTTATTAGGATCTTGAGGTACATTTGGTTGGGAACCTTGAGTTTGTTGGTCTGCCATTTGTTTTTTTGGTTGTGAACGGGTTTGAACGGGCATGAACATGCAAAACAACTAGGTTATTTCAAGATGTAATCTCTAAAAGATGATCTAGGTGATGATTTGGATTGATTGATTGATGATGTATCAATTTGATGATTTAATTGATGATTGGATTAATTGGATGATGAGATTTTGATTGGATTTGGATATATTGGATTGGATTGGATGATGTATCAATTTGATGATTTGGATAAGGATTTGATTTGATTGGATCAATTGGATAAGATTGGATTTGATGGGTCAATTGATGATATATCAATTGGATGATTGGATGATGATTTGGATCAAATGATGATGTATCAATTTGATGATTGGATTGTTTGGATAAATTGATGATGTATCAATTGGATGATTGGATGATGATTTGGATCAAATGATGATGTATCAATTTGATGATTGGATTGTTTGGATAAATTGATGATGTATCAATTGGATGATTGGATGATGATTGGATTTAATTGGATCAAATGATGA
Source organism: Sequoiadendron giganteum (assembly GCA_007115665.2). NCBI lineage: Eukaryota > Viridiplantae > Streptophyta > Pinopsida > Cupressales > Cupressaceae > Sequoiadendron > Sequoiadendron giganteum. The sequence goes on from CM021101.1 coordinate 497,383,611, forward strand.
TGTATCAATTTGATGATTGGATTGTTTGGATAAATTGATGATGTATCAATTGGATGATTGGATTTGATGGAGGGGATCCTAAAACCTGATTTGGAAATCACCCTAAGTGACTTATGACGTTGGTTGATCAGATTAAATCAATGATCATGACGCCGAATCTGCCTTGAGATGGAAGGGGATTGATTTGGGCCAATGATGTTGAATTACAACACAAATCTGCCTCAAGATAGAAGTGGATTGATTAGGTTGAAGACAAGGATTGATATGTAAGATAATGATCAAACTTAACGCCTTGGTCAATTCGGGAGATAACTCCTAAAACAAGGTTTAAGGGATTTTGTGTTGAGAGATGATGATGAATGCAAATGGAAGATGTGTCATTGGAAATTTTTAGGTCACACAGTAAGATGGGTATCCCAAATGGCGGAATGACCAATGTGAATGTGGTAAATGGACGTTTTAGCAAGGTTAAATGGAGGTTTGGAATGGTCAAATGAATGTTTGGATTGGTTAGATGAGTGTTTAGGATGATCAAATGGTCAAATGGGGACTTTAGGGGTTCAAACGGAGGTTGAGAATGGTCAAATAGATGAAACAGTCCATTCAGGAGGGCATATCCGCACTTCTACAGTAACACTATCAGAAACGTCGGGATAGGGGGGCGTATCCGCACTTCTGTAGTAAAAGTGCTGAAATAGGGGGGCGTATCCGCACTTCTATAGTAAAAAGTGCTGAAACAGGGGGCGTATCCGCACTTCTATAATGAAAAGTGCTGAAACAGGGGGGCGTATCCACACTTCTGTAGTGAAAAGTGTTGAAACAGGGGGGCGTATCCACACTTCTACAAAAAAATAGTGACTTGGTTTGAAAATGAGGGATTATGGAAAAGACTTGGAATGACTCAATGAAGGTTTAAATTATCAAAATTTATTGGTTTTTCATAGAAAGACACTTTGAACAAGCACAATCGTATGATTAGTATTAAGGGGTATGGCCGGCAAAGGTCTTACTCTAGGATGAACAAGGTTTCTAGGGATTCTTCGATATATGCTCGGTACGTGAGGTACAACCGTGAACACCAGTCTATCACAAGCGTGAGTTGGGAGCCCCAGCGAGATACTGAAAGGCTCAGACCAACTCTTCACGTCTATCTAGGTATCACCCTAGCTTCAACGCTTCACCAATTACGACGCAACTGAATTGGGGTACAACTTTGGCTCTCCCACCTTTATATACCCCGCCGGTACACGTGGTTGGGATCATCCCTTGGGGTGATGAAATCCCCAAGCAGGTCTCGCTAAGAAGAAGACACTAATCGTTTCCAACTACCTCATTCGGATCCGCACAAAGTGAAAAAGAGGAAAGTGAAAACAAACTAATGCCCCCTTAGGGTAAAACAAATAAAATAGACACAACAAGCAGCAAATGTTACTTTCCCTTACTTATACTAAGTAAATAGATAAAGCAGTAAGGAAAAACTTCAAAAACCAGAATAAAACAAAGGCCCTGCAAGCAAATGTTAGTTGTTTTATCTCTTTTTCCTTGTGATTTTCAGCAAAACACTCAAAATATCAACAAGAAATCTAACTTCACCCACCAACAAACAGGGTTAGAGGATTAGAGCACAAAACAACAAAAAAAAAGAGACAAAAACGAAGTTAAAATGCACTTTTTTACCTTCCCGAATGTGTTGTTAAGGGAAAATTCGCCCCTCTGTAGTGAAAAATGTTGAATCGGGTGGGAAAATCCACCCCTCTACAGCAAACAGTTAACAAAAATGTCGGATCATAAGGGCGTATCTGCACTTCTGTAGAAAATAGTTAGGAAAAACGTTGGCGTACCAGAAATGTGATCCTTTTAAAATGTCAAGTCCTAATGTGAGATGCTAGATGAAAACTAATAATGCAACAAGAGGAAACAACAAGATAAAAGGGCACCTCAATGATTAGCCTAAGAAAATGGATAACATGAAAGCAAGATAAACAAATTGATTGTTGTTTGTTATACCTTCTATGTTGCTCTTTCCTTGGTTGGCCCTTGATCTTGAAGAGTTGTGTGCTCCTTGGATGATAAGCTATGTTGAATATGCAAAATGATATGAAAAGTGGATGAGGATGTGATGATTATGAGATGAGAGTTCAAATGGAAAATTGACAAGAGTTTGGTAGCAAAAGACTTGATCCACAAATGAGAGAAATGAGGGGGTATTTATAGGATAAATTGAATTCTCTAGAGAATTCAATGGTTGAGATTGATCCAACAAGATCAAGATGAAGGGCTATGGTGAGTTGAGGACTCACAAGCCCTCACATCTTGACATGTGGAATGTGAGATGTCTTAAGGTGGAGTGATGTGGAAGTGAAGTGGAAGAGAAGGACAAGAGGTGGAAGAGAAGTACATGAGGTGGATGAAGGACAAGTACCTTTGAGGTACCTTAGGGGATGAGAAGATTTCCTCAAAAAGGAACTCTTTGTCCCCAAATGAGGATGAAAGAGACTTTTGAGGAATTTTAGAATTCCTCAAAAATCTCCATGAGAAAAGGGGAAGTGGTTGGAAGAATAAAAATTTACATTCATTGGAGGGTTTATTAGGTAAAAGAAGGTCTCCAAAAAGCTGGAGATTTGTCACATGTGGGTGATGTGACAAGTCCAAGGTTCTAGAAGTCTTTGGCACATGTAAAGTGACAAGTCAAGCCTTCTAGACCCTTGCATGGGGATGGGGAAGACCTTGGGAAGACAAAAGTGAATTAAAAATTCACATGGGGAAGAGAGGAGTCTTGGACAAATAAATGTGAATTAAAAATTCACATGGGAAAGAGAGTCCAGACTAAAAATGGTAAGTAGGAAGGTTGACCAAAAAGGTAAGCTAAATGTGGCTAATGATTCTGATTAAGGTTGTGCAAACACATGATTAAGATAATTAATGAGAGATTAGAGACAAGTGGGAGATTATGGAGGATATGACATTTAATCAAGATTAAGTGGTGCACATCCTAATCACAGATTAATTAATTTAATCTGGATTAAAAGAGGGTTATGGAGAATGTGAAAAGGAGAGAGAAAAAGGGGAATTAAAACTTGATTTTAATCCAAATGGGTTAAAAGACTAAATTAAATAATTTGTCATATTTATTTAATTTAGAGAAGAAAAAGGATAAGGTAAAGTATTTAATTTATTTAATTACATACTTTAGGATCTTTAAGCAGAAAATGAAATAATGATTAAATAAATTATTTAATCACTATTAATGACATAGATGAATAGAGTAAACGATTTTGATCATATGGAAGTGATCAAATTTGGATGTCTATAGTTTCTTTAGTGAAAATTCCTACTCCTCATGGTACTTCAAGTGTACAAGATTTACCTTCTATTTCTATTGGGTCAATCATCAATGTAATGACCAAAGAAACTATGAAACTATTACAACTACCAGAGCTTAGACCTACACCTACTATGCTATAGTTAGCAGATAGGTCTATAGTCAAACCTGAGAGAATCATATAAGATTTCGTAATAACATTAGACTCATGGGAGCACCTTGTAAAATTTATGGTGTTGTATCCTAAAGTTAACCTTACAAGATACCCGCATCTTAGGCAGACCTTAGTTGGCAACTTCATATGCCTTTATAGGTTGTAGGTATAGTAACATGATCATTTCCAATGGAAATGTGACTAAGAAACTAGTCCTCTATCCACCTATCTAACCACATGTATATTTGGAGAAAATTATATGGCATGCCCTAAATGGGGAAGACCAAAACTCCTTACAAACTTTGATGACTATTCAACACAGTCCCTTGTTAGAAAATGAAGATGAAGATGAACTGATTGCAAACAACATGCATAACAATTATGGTAGGGACCCATAGCAACATGACTGTCTAACATGTTTGCAAGACCCACTGCAAAGCATAATTATCACTAATATATTTTAGTTTGTTTCTAAAATTTTCCACACTTTATTGCCACATCATTGTATTCCAAATATAGAAGGTCCTAACATTTCATCTGTTCAAATATCATCCTTCACTTTAGAGATTATGTTAAACAAAATATTAAATTTCAGCAACCAATTGACAATTGCACAACAAACTTCATTATTAAATGTGTTGTAAGCACACATGCAACAAAATTTGCATGGGATTACCATGATATTAAAGGTATAGATCTAAATCTATGCATACATAAAATTTACATTAATGAAGGCTAGAAACTAGTTAGGAAACCCCAATGAAGAATGACCCTACAATCCATGACATAGTGTATAGGCATGAATTTTCACGCCTAACGCGAATTCCCTTTTACCCCCTTACACTTTAGAAAATAAAACTCGGAGACTTAATTCCACTTAAGATTTCTGCTCACATCACACTTGGCGTTGCTTTGTGTGTTGTTGGGGGTGTTTCTATCGGGGACGCCCGCGTGGCACATACACATTTATGTGGTGCGCTTACGTCCCTTGCAGATTCCTGCGGCTGAATTTTGCAGAGACGTTACTCTTCCCATTGGAAGTCTAAGTGTAACACCTCCCTTCGGCTAGCCAACTTGAATATGGTCGTTTTTCATCCTCTTCCTTTATATTCTTCACTCTATCATCCATTCTCAAGTTTTGCAAGATCTTTTGGTCATCTCTACTGAATCTCTCCACACTTTTGAGCATTCACTTCAAGCTTTGTAGCAACACTTTACACTCCATAGAAGTAATCCACTACTCCATCACTTTGATAGTGCGAGCGCAGGACAAACACCATTACAACAGAGGCTTGAGTTCCTCCCATTATCTCCTCCACAAGTCTTGAGCGCTTTGGATGGAGGTGGTAAGCTCCTCTTATCTTCTCTATCATTTGGTTAAGTAAGCATGTACTGTTTTGTAGTGTCTTTTTTTTATGTAGCTTGCATTCCCTTCTTTATCATTATTTCTATCATTGCAAACTTGGTTGTCCATGGATGTGGAAACACCAAAATGGGGGTTTGACTAAGGCAGACCCCTAAACAACCCCCCAACATTTTCTCGCTTTTTTGTGTGTAGGTTGAGAGATCTTGGAGTGAGCTGGTGAGAAGGTTGTTGTGCGAAATCATCTTCATCACCCTTGCGGTAATCTATTTCCTTTATCACATTCGTCGTTATGTTTCACTCTTCTTAATATTATTCTTTTGTCCTAGAGACTTCTGAGCTAGGCTGATAGTCCTTTCTTAGGGCTTAAACCTTGTCTCTCTGGTTTTCTATCCATACGGACACCAACGCACCTGTGAGACACCAACACGTTACGCTGTCATCCCGAAACTGTGCTTTTGTCTTTCGACAAAGAGCTACCTGAGATGCAGAGTTAAGCTTGAAGATCAACTCGCCTAGCCTCCCTTTGGCTCTCGAGTCTATAAAGTGATTGAAGGACCTTATAGTCATCATCATTCTCATCTCGCCTATCCTAACCTTCCTTTAAACTAAGGTAAGTTAGGGCAACCATACTGCTCTTGGCCTTTTGTGACCTAAGGCCTTGCAGTGGTTGGTCCCTCTCTCTTACATTTTTGGGGAGCCTGACATGAACCAACGTATTTTCGTTCATCGGTGTTCTGGGATTTTTCTCTTACACCCTCTGATTGTTGCAGTTTTGTGTGTTATGAAGGTTTATGAGTGTCACAACCCAGTGTACAACCTCTGAGCATATTGTCAGAATAATTCTGCGACACATGCCGATGGAGAAGATGAAGGTCTCTTCTAGTTTCACTACCAGCCTTTTCTCTGGTTCTGCAGTTGGTTTGTCAATGCAGGAGCACATATCGTGGGGCGAATCTATATTCCTTGATGAAACTAATCGCATCCCTACCCCTCTTGCATCATCGACCACCTCATTCATAGACGAGCATGAGGTCATCCATATCCCTTCCAAATACGTCATTAGTCTTAGTAAAGGGTTAGGTGCATTGGAAAATCACCTGGAAAGAAACCCGAAGCTAGCTAGAGCTGCTAAAGTGATCAATGAAATAAGATATATTGTAGGAAAAGATTGGACAAGCATAGAAGTCCTGGCTAGTCTCACTGGTTTGGCCGAAGCATGTGCCCCTTCAAATTGTAGTCACATGGTACGAGGTGGCCTCTTTGAGGAACATGAGAGACAATTAGAAATGTCGATGCCTCCTACATTTGTATACATGGTTGATGTGGTCCCTTCAGTCAGTGTGCCCACCACTTCCGAAAACTCTAAAACTATCAAAGTGAACAAAAACCCTTTAGGTTTCCAGTTCATCCCTTCTGTCACCTCCAGTGGTGGAGGATTTGGCGGGATGATCAATGGAGGATTTGGTGGTGGAAACTTCAGAAGTGGAGGTGGTATTGGTGGAGGCAGTTCCGATAGAGGTCATGGTGGTGGCCTTGGAGGTGGCAATGGCTCCGACGAAGGTCACATTGGTTACGGTGGCATCGGTGGTGGCTCTGGTACGGTAGTAGTCTAGGCGATGGATCTAGTGGTTGTTCCAGAGGTCCTATGTCTTCTAGTGACCCTATTCTAAATACTCTTCTTTCGAATATGGGGAAGATGTAGACTCAGTTGGCAAACCTATCATAGGCCTCGACCCAGCCTATTTTTAAACCATTCTTTTGACACAGCCCGTTATCGTTTGCAATTCTAAACAGTCCTTTCTCGCAAGGGATGTAGATTCTTAAATTTGAGAAGTACGGCGGTAAAGGGGACCCATAGACACATGTGTCTGCCTTTAACACCTTATGCACATACTTTTTCCTTCATGATGCTTGATGGAAAAATTGTTCCCTCAATCCCTTAAGGATACAACACTCAAGTGGTATTGTTCCTTACCTAACAATTTCATCTTTACGTTCAATCATCTTGTGAACCAGTTCCAAGCCAACATCGGGCTAAACATGACCTTCTCTGACCTTGTTCGATGTAAACAAGGGGATAATGAGAAGATTATAGACTTTATAGCACGATATCAAGTGCTCTTTTCACAAATATCATACCCGTTACCTGACTCTGATGTACAGAAGGTGTTCATAGGGAACTTACAAAGGCCCTGGCAAGAGAAGTTCACCCTTATGCAATACCCTTCTTTTGTGCATCTGTGTGCAGTATTGCAGGAGTACCAATAGATGGTGGTTCAGTTCGGGGGTTCCTCCTCGCACTCCTTTCCTGAAGGGAAGTCTATCATAACAATATCTGGAAAAGATAAAGTTGTTGCGAATGTAGTACCCGTTGTGGATAACAATGGCCTGAGACGTGATCGAAAGTTTACAAAGTTATCAGAATCCCATTCTTCCATCTTACATAAGTTGTTGAAGAATAATATCGTTAACTTGCCAACCCCTAAACTAGTTAGGGAACCATATCCTAACTGGTATGAGGAAAATACATATTTTGAGTACCATTGGGTTAATAGACATGATACAAAATGTTGCATGTGCCTACGTCATGAGATAGAGGATCACATCGAGGACGGTACTATTCATCTTGATGGGAACAAACAGCACAAACAAATCTATGGTGAAAGCTAATAGTGAATTGCAGATATACACGGACCTGTTTTCATCGCATTCTGCTAACATGATTATCGATCCCTCTGATTTTGTTTCCTACCCCGAGGCATATGTTAACATAGTTACTGTTACTTCCTCTCCTCGTCTTTTGACCGGTTCGCCAGATGTAACATTCACTTCACAAGATGTACCAACAAATGACAAACCTTCTCTGGTTTACATTCCCGCTCATCTCAATGGCAACATTGTGACAAGAGTCTTGATTGGCCCCATGAGTAGAGTGAATGTCACCATGGAGGAGACATTACTCTTAAACTCCTTGCAAAGGGAGGAATACGAAAAAAAATCCATCATCTATACGCATGATGGAATTTCTCTTAAACCTTATGGATCGATAATGTCGTTTGTCCTGGTTGGACCTAGGAATCTGGATGCGGTCTTCGATGTCATTCTCGAGTTGGATCTATTTAGAGTGAAGCTAGGTATACCTTGGCTAGCTTCCATGAATGGGATCGCCTCTGTAATTCATAAATGCCTTAAGTTTTCCCATGAAGGTGTCGTGCACATAGTGCATGATACTGGATATCAACTTGTGGTATCCCATAGAGGATACTCGTAATTGGATCACTTTTGGCCCACTCCAGTTGGTCTGCTCCCACAAAGAATAGATCTACTTTACAAGAACTATGTGAAGTATAAAACTAGAGGCAAGGAATAGTTGAAGTTAACCCTTCCTGTAGTAGAGCAGCCTGCTACCTCCTCCTTACGAAAGGGAAAAAGGAAAATTGCTCCTTCTGGGGCCACCTCATCTACTCCCCTTTCTTGGGAGGAGTATTGGATGAGTAATCCTAGTTTCTACCCACTGAGTCCAATGATGCCTCCTTGGAAAAAACCCAAGATCAGGTATCGGATCTCCCTAACGGGTCTCCTAGACCCTAGTACTATCTATATGGTAGAATGAAAGGCTTGTGAAGAGAATTTTTCCCACGATCTCTTCCCATTCCCCCAAGTGGAAAGAGGCCCACCACTAAGGTGTTGGAGTTGATTCCTCCTATTGCTTTTGAACCTTCTCCTTCCACTCCCATTCAGGAGTTTGTCCTTCCACTGGAAATAGCCATGGAGGACACTCCCATAGTTGAGCAGGAGCCTTCTGCCCCTTCGCAAGCTTCATCTTCTAGTTCGAAGAGTCGTATAAATCGCCTTGTGCGCAAGCATAAGCGTCGGTGAAAGGCTCTTCTAGCTAAGAAAGCCTCCTTGTAGGAGGAGGAGGAGGAGGAGATGACCACACCCCTTGCTGTGTCCTCCTCTCTCCCTCCTTCTGCCCTTGTCTAAAATAGTTCTAAATCCCTTTCAGCTTCTTCTGCAAGCACACATGCACCTAGAAAGGTGCAAGTGTTTAACACTCCCTCTGTTGAGCCGCCCCTATTGAATTCCATCCCAGATGCCTCGCCTTTCTTGAAGCCCGTGGATATGGTTAATACTTCAGTTTTATCCACTATGGTTCTATCCTCCTCTATCCATATTGCTTTGTTTGTGGAGTTCACCTCCTCTAACAAAGAAGAAGGTAGAGCATGGTCCCTCCGGCAACGAAGGATGCAAGAAGAGCCCCCCTTCTCTGAAAGGTGGCCCCATACTAACTTGTTCTATCCTAGTAACAGAACCAGTCTCAGCCTCCCTTGAGTTTGTCACCGCTCTTGAGTCTCTCAGTGAGCCCAGTGGTGAACCTCAGGTGCAAACTCCTTCGTCCGTCGAGGTGAAGCATGGTATTCCCATTAAGTGCATGTTTAACTCGGTGGATGAAGTTTCAACCTTGTTAGCAATCTTCACTAAGTCGTTGACCTTAGACCCACAATAGTTGATCGACAAAGACCTCACAGGTCCCTATGCCTTGGCCCTTCTTGTGAGAGGATCAAAATCTCCTCCCCTTAATATTACACTATTGTAGGCTCGTCATGCTTCCCCCTACGATGATCTAGAGTGGGAAGCTAATGACCTCTTGGTTGAACAGTGTAAGAGGGAGACCCTCTTCTTGATCTTTAGATTAGATGTGTGTGTATGTTGTGATGTGATTCTCCCATGATCGTGCTATATATGCCTGGATGACCCTCATCACCCTTGTTGGTGCTTGGATATAGGTGTGGTGTTTGTGTTGTAAACCTTCCTCTATATGTATCATCATTCTTCCATGTTTGTGATTGAATTTCGATGAATTGGGGATGATGCAAAGCATTGGGAGCATTTAGGCTTCCTTCCATGTTGACACGATTCTTTTTCTTTACTTTTTCTTTTGTGAATTCTTCCTAACCTGGTTGGGGATTGATGATCTTTCGCCTCGTACCGTAGTTACCTATTGTTCATAAATAAAGGTAGATCTGACCCCATGAAACCAGATCCCCATGTTCCCTTTGTGTATGTTTTCCTTTCCCTTTATCTTTCTCTCTTCTTTTCTTGAGTTGTACCTCTCATATGTGACAATGCCACTTCTACACAACTTGGTCTTTAGAAGGCGCATTCGTTGAAAAATGAATCCCTTCTCAATATCCTTCACACACTCCTTTAGAATTGCATTCTTGACTTGAAACCCTAATGGAACATGTTTCCTTCATCATGGGTTCGTAAACAAAAGGATTTGGGAACCTCCCCCCAAAGCGGGAACAGTCTTGACCGTCCCCTCGCATGGGCGCATATCTTTCCTTTCAAATTCCTTGATGAAGTGAACATCTTTCGAAAGGATTCCTTGATGATGAATCGATTTGAGAAAGAAGACGTTAACTTTTGAACAGTGCATCCCTCAAGTGGACCCCTTCTTTTCACACTGGATTCCCAAGGGACCCCTTCAAAAATTTTCAATAGGTTCTATGGTGTCTAGCTCAGGGGCAGCCCAACTAAATCGGTTTCACATCTTTGCGTCTAGTCCGAGAGCATCCTGACTAGACCTACTTTGCATCCTAATGTCTAGCTTGGGGGCAACCTGACTAGACTTTACTTTCCAAGCAGTGCATCCCTTGAGTGGACCCTCCTTCCTTTTGAAGGGTTTCTAAGGGACCCCTTTGAAAGTCTTGAAACTTAGCGATGGTTTGCGTGACTATTCGTTTATTGGCCTGCGCAGCCGCTTCCTGACATGTTCTATCTGCAAATAAACATATTGTCGCTAGGTGATAAAACTACATAAGGGGCTTGTTACTACATGAGCCCATAGTAATTTTCTATCAGTCATTCTATAAAAGAATGCCTTAATTACATCTCCATTATTTCATAGCATATCCTTTTGCACATGTAGCTATACATATTCAACTTCATTATATGCAACCTACCTCTTCCATCAACATGTAACCATCATACCACGTTTTTTGATTCCACCGTACCATACAAATGACTTCATCTCACCATAAGCATACTTTTGATATCTTTTTCACCCATCCTTCCAATATATTTTCCACATGGAAAAGATATGTTGCCATCGATTCCACACCAAATTTAGAAAAACTTCATAGCACCCACGATGTATCATTTCAAATCAAGTTCAAGGTGGTATAAAACTACTTCAAACAAGGTGAATTTCAATTCAAGTCATTCCAATAGGTACACTCAACATTAATTTATTATAATTATCATGGTGGATTACTAATTTTATGCAAATTTATCTTTCATTCATGCATGTCACATATCATGTTTTAATTATCCATTATTTCTAAAATTATACATCTTCTTAAACCATACACACTAAGTGGGGACACTTAGAAAATTTAGTTGGGGGTAGGGGTATTCATGATTATCTCTTGATTTTCTTGATTTTCAAAAATTTCTACCAAATCTTTCCACTGTTTCATTTTCCATTTTCAAAAGACAAAGTTTAGAGAAGAGGAAAGAAGTTTTAAGTAGTTGAATTAAGGGGCGCATTTGAGTAATACAACATAAACACGTAGTAGAAGTGGTGTAATTGGGGTGGTAGAGCAAGAATATAATTGTAAAGTGACTGCAAATTACTGAGGTATTACAATGGGAGGTGATATCATACAAAGAGAACCAACAACACATAACCTTCTACTGGAAGACAGGAAATGTTTGACTATCTTCTAGTGAGCTGGCTGGATGGATTATTTCTTGAAGCTTACATAATTCAGTGAGGTGATGACCCAATAATTCACCAACACATTTCAGAATGATGAGGCAATTTTTAGGGGTATGAAGATAGATGCATCAGAGGCAGTTGTAGCTGAAGTATTCAGCTTGCCAAGAGCTGGAGAGGAGTTTCCATTCAGAGTGAACGTCATTGTAGCAAGAAATGAATTCTCCTTGCCAGTATAAAATATGGATTCTTCCTCACAAGGTACTAAATGATTGTCTTTTTCTTGGCCTTGGTATAAAGTGGCTTTGTACATAGTTAAATACTTGACATGTGATGGGCAACAATCATTGCTATACACAGTCCATTTTAAATTGTTGAGTCATCTACACCATGGTAGGCATGTAAGTGTCGCCAAATTTTTGTACAATCTATTAAAAAGAATGTCTTATGAATATAAAAGGAAAATAAACAATTCAAGATTGTGTCATATCTACTTACTTACATTACTGGTAAAGAGGAGCCTTAGGATTTATTCACAAATGTTTCTCGAGAAGACTTTCTTAATTATAACAATATTAACAATATTCTTGAATTTCCTAATGAAGAAAATAGAGGCCAATAAAAAATAATGGAAGAGCTTGTTGCGGCCACTATTGAGGGAGAAATACCCTCTAGTTACCCTGTTGCATCACCTACTCATAGTGCATGCAAACCAGAAGAGCAGAGTTTGTAGGAAATACAACCTACAACCTCTGTTGAGTAGCTCGCAATAGAGAGAAATCGGGAAACCCTTGTTTCAAAAAGGCCACCAAAAGGTAAAAAGAGAAAGGGTGGAGGTTATTCATCTACATCTGTAATGGGGCAGAAGAAGCCCACATAATCTAGGAGGTGATTGCATCACCTAAGAAAGAAGGGATTTATGATTGAATCAATTAAAATGCATAAAGAAGATGTTGTAATGGTAGAAATAGATGTAGTCTTAGAGGGGAATGCCCTTGTTAATGAAACAAAAACACCAATTGTTTAGTCTTTTATTTTTCCAACACTTTTGAATCAAATTCAGAAGATATTATTGTAGCCATGAAAATGAGATCTCTAAAGAGCCCTATTTTAGAGGGTTTTGAATACACAAGTGAAATGGGAAATGGGCAGTTTTTAGAGAAGGATGAGAAAATTTTTATTGAATAAAGAAATATTGATAAGGAATTACAAGAAGCAGTGTAGAGAATAAAATAGTTGGAGAAATTGTTAAAGACATACCAATAGAAGGACAGTGAACAAAATGCCAAGATTAAATAATTGGAGGAAAGGCTCCACAAGTTTGAGCATGAGTCAAAATTGGAGATACTGGCACAAATTTCTATCGAATAAGTGGAAGGGAAAGAATGAGTATCCCAAGGCCCATTTCCTCATATTAAAACCTCCACTAGACCAAATGTAGTGTCCCTAGGTTTTGAATTATGGAAGAGAACACATGAATTCTCCCATGAAAAGAAAGAATGGGGAAGGGAGAGACTTGAATTGATATCCAACCACACCAAGGCACTAGAAAAGAAAGAAGTAGAAGTAAAAAGTTTGAAGGTAAATATTGAATAAATAGCAGACAAGTCAACACAATTACTAAAGTGCAGACCACCTTCTAGAGTTTATGCTTTATTCTTAAAAGAAAATTTTCTATGTTTTCAATTCAACCAATTCGTTAGTGATCTTCTTGTAGCAATGAACAAGAAATACTTGTTTTTAGATACTTTCTTCAATTCCACACTAGACATGCAGGATTAACTTCGTGAGTTCAATCCACATAATTATGTTTTTTCAAATGATAGCATTGATGTTTGTAAGTGATCTTAAAAGAAGAGCATTAGCCTCTTATGTTAAAAATGAGCATCAAAGGGGCACAATTATACAAGAATACCATGAAGGAGAAAAAATTATTGCCTTGCAGCTCAGGAAGGAGTCAGTGGATCAAAATGGAGTAATAGAATAGTGGTTATAACTCTTGCATTACAGAGGTGTTGGAAAGAAAATAATGAATATCATAAAACATGATTATGCAAGGATGAAGAGATGAGCCACAGGGACTATTAGTGGAGCCTTTAAATTTGTTCAGAAAAGATGGGAAGAACTTTCGTCAGAGCTAAAAAGAAAGGAGCCACACTCTGTTTATAACTATGTAGCTATGATTCGTAGGTCTCAAAAATACATATATATTGCACTCAACAATGGAGTTGCATGGTTTCCACTTGTCTTCGATCCTCCTCTCCTCTTGTTTCTAGTACCACACTAGATAGGGAAGAAATGAGGGGAAGAAAATAAATAAAAAACAAAATATTGGTGAAGCTCTTATATCAGAAAGGCGATTATCTGAAGTAGTTCAAAGGAGTTGACATTGTAGTTGATTTCAATTAGATATCTTTGTAGTATAACCTCCAACCTTAAAAGTTGCTTGAGGACAAGAAATGACTTACTTAGAGGGAGTGATGGGCTTAATTTATGGCTATATTTCCTTCTTTAGTTTATGTATTTATCATTTACATATGCCAAAGTTCACAAAAATTCCTAAAACTTATACATCTTTTATACCTTTCATGTACTTTAAACTAGACTTTAGTATATGGTAATTTGCAAATATGATATGATGACATTTGCATGAGTGAATGTATGAATGATCATAAAATTAAATATAATTCGATGCTTAATTTATGATTGTTAATGATGTGTATGCCTTAGGACGAAACTAACCTCTCACAGCTAAGGAAAACTATAGCCCACAACAACTGGATTTACAACCCCCAACATAAGGACCATGAGCAGTTGCCAGTGAGAGGTCATAATGGTTAAAGTGTGACAGTTCAATAGAAGAATAAAGGAAACTATTAAATGGTCAATCCATGAGTGACCATAATTACATTGAATAAGATGGCAGGAATAAGGAGTCTGATTTGATCAAGTTAACCCATGATGAGACATTCTTCATGAAACATGTCTCCATCATGGTGGTTAAACCGTTGGGGCATAGTTTCAGTTTAAATTATCTTCTTCTAATTTTTAATTATGGTTTTCTATTGCAAAGACTAATTCCTCTCCCTATTCTTGAGGGAGAATGGACAAATACATTATGGTTCTATTTTTAGTCCTAGGATGAATAAGACTCCTCATAGACCCTGTATAGTGGGATTTGTTGTGAGGATAAAATCTCGTTACCAGTTGTTTTAGTTATTTGTTTTAGCTTTTGCTAATTTCTAGTTAATAATTACTCATTGTTAGTTTTTTGTTATCAATTGAATAAATTAGAAGTATTAATGAATGATAAATCTAGTGTAGATTCTTGTTAGAGTTCAAAATTTCCATGTAATAAAGGAGTTAATTCAGTATCATGATTTGTTAATCAAGTAGTAAGTGTTAATATCAGTTGTGGAAGCAACAACTCAAGCAAGGGCCACTTGATGTACTGCTATCCACTCTATTTTTTGTTATTAAATTAGTTCATCCATTATTGATTAAGATAGTTTATAGTTACATGCATGTGGAGTTCATGAATATAATTTTATAATTGAATAGATTCAATAGCTTAATGATAGTTTCATACTCTCAGAGTAATTAGTTGCAGTTCAGTCTTAGAAGCTAGTAGTCATAGTCTTAAGTGATAAGTACATGTAGCACAAGTAACAACTTATTTTATTTCTCTTGTTTGGAAAGTTATTTTTTCATTTCCTTTTCTAAATTTTACCATTTTTGTAAACGTGTAAACCACCTATACTCATTGATATAGTTCATGTTAGAATCCATGAATGCACATATAGTACTAGCACTATCAAAAGATTACAAAGCCCTAGTTGATAATTAATGTAGCCTCTTGTAAAAGGTTTGGTGAACTGTTTAGTTAGGAATACATCCTCTGAATTGTGTGTCTACCTGCAGAACCAAGTTAATCAAACAATATAGAAGCCCTATAGAGACCATTTATGCATGCTTTGTATTTGCATGAATTTTTGGAGAACTTGGGCCCTCCTCTTTCTTCTACTCCATTTTTGGTGGCATCTTGGGTGTTGGGCCCTTCCATCAATATTTTTTAGATCTAGTTAGAGAGAAATCAACACATCTTCCAAGAGTGTCAGAAGGTATCTCTTCAGGTATGGTATAAGGTGAAGAGTATCCATAAGGAAACTATTGAATCTAAATTTGACCTAGGAGAGTCTATGTCTTCATCAAAGGTGCATACAGCTACTCTCATTGAAATTTCTTTACCCTTGTACCCTCGGGCACATCGTGGAAAAAATATAAACCTTCCAAGAAGGTGGATTGGTTAGGCAAGTGGTGTCCTCCTCTTGAAGGCTTCTTCAAAATTAACACTGATGGATCTTCTTGGGGAAACCTAGGTGATGTTGGGATCAGAGGAGTTGGATGGGATAGTAGGGGATTCATTCAGTTTTTCTTCTCTAATTATATGGGAGTGCACTCTAATAATTAAATGGAGGTTAGGATATTCTTAAGGCTTTGGAGAAAGCTTGTGAGCTAGGTTGGAGGAAGGTTATTTATAAAACAAATTCCATTATTTTGGTCGCTTTGCTTAACAAGAGAGATTGGCTTTGATTACAAAGCAAATTATCCATCTTTCTTCAAGCTTTAATACCATTTCATTTGTCCATATCCCCAAGGAATGGAACAAAGTGGTGAACTGCTTGGCTAAATGGGCCTATGAAAAGGGGGGCATGGAATGTGGTGGAATGGCAACAATTATATCAGGATAAAAGTCACACCTTGATTTAGTTACTTCATGATTATCAAAAAACTTAGCCTCTTGTTAAATTTGGATTTTAGTGCCTCTACTGATTGCTTTCACTAGATTCATACTTATTACTTTATGTTATGCACTTGAGATCTTGTAGTTGCTTATTTCACCATTATGGTTTGTTTTGGATGATATTTCATTTGATTTTGATGATCATGGCATTATGGATTGGTGCTTATGTTACATTGGATTTATGGAGTTAGTAGTGTGTTTGGATTAGTTTGGCTCTATGTATCATGTGACTTATTATTATGCTCGCTATGCATCTGATTAGTAATGGTTATATGATGTTGCTTATGATGTAGTTATTGTTATTTGATGTTTTGGTTGTTGTTTGAGGTCTTGGTGAGAGGAATGGGGTAGCATCACTCATTCGTGAGTGCCCTACTACATTGGGATTTCCTCTCACGATGTGTTTGTTATTTGATATATACACAGGTTGTTTGACATCTTGTTTGATGCAGGTTGTAGGTATCGGATACCATATCCACCTGCACTGTTAGCTCTGAGCGTACCTCAAAGACCCAATGGATATGATGTAGAAAATGGAGATGACAAAAGTCCCCAACCTTGCCATCATCCTTGATGAGGATGAGTTTTTGTCTGGTAACATGTTTGTCTAGTTTGTAACCCTTGTCAGTTATCTTGTTTAATATCTTTCATCATTTGGTTAATTGGTGAAGCCATGTTTATTTTTTTATTATGTTTTTTTAATGTGTGATTGAAATTCTGGGGTAAATTAAATATTTAAAATGACCTTTTTAATGTTGAAAATTTTGAATAAGATTAATAACCAAGAACACCTGCAAAAACAATGATAAATCTTCCGCAAGAAGATATGTAAGAATGAGCTTGCTTGATATTAAGACCTCTCAAATGATGAGGTAAAAAGTATGTTTCAAATGATATAATAACCCTCCTTATATAGGAAAGGGTGAGATACAAGATGCATTAAGATGTTGCCATATGTCTTGATCTAACAACATGTGACAACAAGGAAACCCTAACAACATTATTAAAAGATTAAATGCATCCTAGGATTGGTATGACCTAAGTTAACTTATGGTAGTGTAATAAATAAATATTTACACTAACACCCCACCATAAGTGCAACTTAGGGAGGAAATGAAAATACAATGATTATGCATGATGATGATGGGTCTCGGTTGATGGCCATATAAGGTACCCATGTACATAGGATGAAAATACAACTAATCTCCCACTAAATGGAGAAAAGGGGAAAACCTAGTGGGAAGAAAACCCCTCTCCGAAAAAAGGAGATGAAATGCAAAAAGGTGATGATTGGAGGACTCAACATCATCCCCCCAAGGACAACAATCATCACATGGATAGAATACAATCAATGGCCCCCCCCATAGGAGGGAAATAGAGAGACAATATAGGCCCCTCCAAAATATGTGATCACCTACAAAAAAAGGTAAATGTATGTAGACAAAACATGATCCAATGTCGACAAACAACTTGTCTCCCTTTTGGAAGAAACAAAACCAGGTGCAACTGCAGAGATGCTTCCCATTTTGGATAGGAATTGAAGGAAGGATGGATGTATATGAATGTTGATGATGTCTCTAAAAGTTGCTCATGTGTCTCCTTGCCTGATGAAGATGAAGATGCCACAACCCACTTAGGTACATACCCAATCAATGTAGAAGGTGACATATTAGGACGATGCGAAAACAAATGCTAATAAAAATCCAAAGGCTGTGATGATTTGACAACAGGAGTGCAATGACTGTCATCAAATAGGAGAGATATCCCCTCAAATATGTCCTCCAAATCTGAAATGTGAGACTCCACAAACAAGGATGCAATGTTTGATAGATAGGAATCCCAATCAGGAAGACAACGTGATACTGTTTGTAATGAAGTCACTGAAGGTGAAGGTACATCAACTGTCTCTGATGGAGAAGCAGGAGCATCGGAAGAACCCTCTTCATCCTCATCCTCATCTGAAGATTCAAAGTATTCCAAATATTCAAACTCCCGCATAGTATCTACATCATAGGGTATCTTGTCGGAAAGATGAAGAGGCACAAGACAATCTAAAATAGGATCATTTGGGAATGGTTGAATGTCATGATCTCCATGTATCTCCCAAATTTTAGTCCAAAGAGTATGAGGGCAATCACAATGATCAACACTTTTCAAGGTGGAAACATCAATATGCATTGCAATGACTCCTAAGACATGATCCCTTTTGCAATTCCAAGCAAATTTCTTATTGTCAGTACCAGGAGGGGGAACAAGATTATACAAATTTGGCAACAAATGAAGCCATCGGAGATGTGTGATGATACCATTTCTCCATTGTGTGTAGTTTCCCTATTTCAACATGATCAAAGTAGGATGAAATGAGAACCCCATAATGAACTATGATGCATAAAATCATGTTTCTAAAAGAGAATATGTGCTAACAAGAGTCAACACATTGAACCCCCCCTTTTCACTCAATCAAAGAACCACCCTCAAGAAAATATGATTTGGCACTTTATATTAGTGCGTTTACAACTTCCACTAGCGAGAAATACTAAGTGGTCTTGATTTCAATGCATTACAAAACCCTCACAAATAGGGTGTAAACTGAAACTACAGTATTGGAACTTATACAAGTAAAACTAACAGCACCACTGCAATCTACTCGAAAAAACATGCACTTTCAAAAAAAGAATCACCTCGATACGAGGTCGTATGAGAAAGTTATGCTTCTTTGAAGTTCCCAAAACAAGAACCGTGCAATGTCACGACTGAGAATCTGCAATTTCTGAAAAATTTCTGCATCAAAACCAAAAAACGTCTGCACTAGTGCATAGAGCACAAAAAAATAGCCAAATTCAAAAAAAAATTCATGAGAAACGAAGTTTGTATGAACAAGAACGGAGCATTGGAAAACTGCCTTCAAATCTGAAATTGCCAACGGAGAGGGGTACGGTTGAAGCTTTCTGAGTTCATTTCTGCAAAATATACTAACTGCATGCAAAACTAAAAAGTACCCAGATGGTTTTTTTATGCGGCGAACAAAACCCAGATGACGTTTTTTCTTGCAGATGTACAGAAGATGTAGATCTAGTGTAAAATAGACGCCTTTATCAACAAAAAATGACCCCAACAACCAAAAAATGACATGCAAAGGTTGAATCAGCTACCTAAAACATGAAAAGGCATGTTGGAACCTACAATGTTGATTAAAAATGCAAAATATGTAAGTCGGTTGTCAGATTTGAATTTGAAACCTCGGTTCCACAATTGTGTATCACGATCTCTGTTTCGGTGAAGTAAAAGCCAGATCTGACTTTCTCGACAGCCCTAGACTCGGATATGAGCTCAGATTTCCTCCAACATGCACCGAAAGTGACCTTCCAAGAAAACCTTAATATGGAGACAACCTCAAAGAAGATCTTACAGCCATAGCTCAATCCTCAGATTTGGGAAGAGTCTTGCAGGAATGGCTCTGATACCATGTTAGAAATCTTGAATAAGATTAATAACCAGGAACACCTACAAAAACAATGATAAATCTTCCACAAGAGGATATGCAAGAATGAGCTTGCTTGATATTAAGACCTCTCAAATGATGAGGTAAAAAGGATGTTTCAAATGATATAATAACCCTCCTTATATAGGAAAGGGTGAGATACAAGATGCATTAAGATGTTGCCATGTGTCTTGATCTAACAACATGTGACAACAAGGAAACCCTAACAACATTATTAAAAGATTAAATGCATCCTAGGATTGGTATGACCTAAGTTAACTTATGCTAGTGTAATAAATAAATATTTACACTAACAGTTAAATCAGTTAATTAAATTGAAAATTGATTACAAGGCAATTTAAATAAATTAAGAAATTAAAATAATAAGTAAATAAATTAATTTTATGAAATATAAAGTATATGGTTTATTAATAAATAATTAAATTATATTGTTTTGTTAAAAGCATTGTTTAAATGGTATTTAATAATAGTTGATAATTTATTATCATGAAAGGATAATTATTTAAATATGGAAAAATAATGTTTTAAATTATATCTTGTAATGATTGATAATTTTATTATCAAAAGAGTTAATTATTTAAATGTGGGAAAGTATTTTGATTTTTTTAAAATAAATAAAGAAGATATTATTTTCAAAACTGAGGGTGAAAACACGGTTAAAATAGAAAAAATTGGGTGTGTGCACATGCACGACTCCAAACTGATTTTTTTTCAAATCAGGAAACTTGCCCTTATTGTTGATGTTTGTTTTCGAAAACTCTTCTCTATTTTTATGTAGTGCTAGTTTTGGATTTTTGGGAGTGTTAGTTTTCATTGTCGAAAAAGAAAATTTTGCTCTAAAAATAGTTCTAGAAAAGAAAATTATAGTTGTTTTTGGTTTTGAAATGGTTTTCGAGTGCAATCATTTCTGAAGGCAATCAAGTTTTGGGGAAGGAATTCAGGACTGCGAAAGAGTGATCTTCAACATCTTCAAGCAAAGAATCTAGGTTGGTCATGGATTTTCTTTTGTAGATGTTTCATTTCTAATAGATCCATCTAGTATTTGTATGGTGTCTAGTTATCTTGCTCTCAGCCATTCACTTGGTTCTTAATTGTTTCTTTAAGAGTTTGATACCTACCTTTACATCACCCCATTTTACAGTATTGAATTCCATTCATTTTAATTTTTCTCTGTATATCTTTGTTGCCCTTCATGGAATTGGATAGTTGCATCCTATTATGTAAGCCACCTCATAGTAGTTACTCGATGAGATTACCATAGGGCATTTATGTTCATCCTTTATAAATTTTTAATCCATTTTAATAGTTTGATTTCATTCGATAGAATCTTATTGCTTTGTCTAGCAGTTGCATGTTTTATAGTTTATTGTTGATGCGACTCATATTGGCATCGATATAATCTCATAAGCTTTGTTCCCTTAAACAATTTGTTGTTTTCTTTTTCTCATTGATTTCTTGTTTTGGTCAGTACGTTACTACTACCATCGATGCATATTGTGGTGAATATGTTGGTTGTAGTTGGTAATGTAGTGCAAGTAATCTTTCAGATCGTTTCATTTACGCTATCTCAAGCTCTCCATTCTTTTGTTTATAGGGGTTACCCATGCGTTGATTCCCCCCTCTTTAGACTTGTGTTTGCCTTATTGGAGAGCGGCCATCATTTCTGTAGGTGCTGAGTTTCACCATATTGGTTTTCCCTTCATTTTATGGTAGGCTCAAACCCACCTTTCTTCAATTTTGTTATTCTTCCTTGTTGCCAACATAACCCTCTTCCTGTTCCTCCTGTGGTCTCTTTTGAATTCAGTTCTTATGTTTTTTTTTAAGGACTAGTTACTATATGTATCTATGGGTTGTGGATATGATTGTAATGGTTGCAAGTGATTAGGATAGGCGCCTTAGCATTCTTCCAGCTATATTTTCTTGAATCGGCCCCTTCTTCCCACTCGTTTCATTTGGTATGTTTGCATTTTAAATATATATATATATATATATATATATATATATATATATATATATATATATATGTGAACCCCAATCTTTTATACCTGCATAAACACAACAAACAAACACATAATTAGATCAATATGCAAGTTAAGACAAGGATTCCCCATGAAATCCATTTGTAATGTTTGAATAGGAAAGAAAATGAAAAAATAAACAAAGATAATAATGAAATCCTATTCTAAGATGCAAACTCTTGATCCCATGGGGGAGTTGGTGCCAATTGATGTGTTGAAATCAGCCCTTTCCCAACTCCTTTGTAAACCTTGTGATTTGATCCACTTTGTTGGTTGAATTCCTACATAACCTAGCTAAGCACTTGATAAAACTAGATGAAAATAGCTATGCTTGAAGATGGATTTGAGTATAATAAGTTTACTCAAATTGTGGATGATAGAATGAGAGGAAGAGTCTCTCAGTTATAGATTCCAATCTTGGAAGAATGAGTGAAAATAAGCAATGTGGGATCATTCAACATCCAATGGCCAAGTGCCACTTGTCAAGGTGTGAATGGTTGAAGGTTGAACACATTTTGATCAATGTGCAAGTTTGAATTTTGAGTTTGATGAAGTGACATGTTTAGGGGGAATGAAAGAAATGGAGTTAATGTCACTTGGCTCAATGCACAAGGACATGTAAGAGGTCTTAAATGCCTTTTTGGAAGGACCAAGTCCACTTGGCCTTTTTGAATTCAAATTGGAGGAATATTCCCTTTTGATGCCATGTGAGAAAAATAGGTGATTTGACAATTTTGACTTATATTTTAGAATTGATTTAAATCAAGATTTGAGAGGAAAATGATTAAATAAATGTTTTGATTTATTTAACCAAATGTTAGATTAAATTAAATAAGGTTTTAATTTATTTAATTTAATGAGAAGACTTTATGAATTTTAATCAAATAAAATGATTTATTTAATTAAAAGGGATTGTGGGGTTAATTGATTAATTTAATCAGAAGGGGAGAAAGACCTAATTAAATAAATAGAGATTTATCTAATTAAGAGACAGAAGGTGATGATATGTTGAGAAGGCGATTCAGGATGAAACGATGTTAACAATTAGGATCAACTGTGTCAAATCAAATTGTATATTTTCCATGTCTACATTTTGCCCCTCTTTGAAGCAATGTACTTATTGCATTGATTCAAAGAATAAACTATTGTGATCAAAGTTCAAAATTTTCTTGATTTTTTCAGATGCCCCACTATTACCCCAACGAAAGGATTACTCTGGTATACTGCCCCTCGAGAGATCGAGCGGAAATGTTTGACTTTCCGGTTGAGATCGGGATAAAATGCGAGAGGAGTGGTTCTATTAATTAGAGGATGAAAGATAATTCTTTGATGTAGACAATTCTGATGATGTATAGATAGTCATCGGCCATGGGTAGCCTCATGTATATTTTGAGATCTCACACCTACGTTAGATAGAAATGTTAGTAAAGATAGAAGAATAAGATGGATGGAAGGAGGATCCAACAAGCCTACGTTATTAATGATGATGATGATTTGCTTACCAGAAGTTGGTATTTTCAAAGGGCTAATTACTTTATGTTTGATAACACAGATAGGTACGATGCATCAAGGTATAAAGGACCAGGATGGAATGGTACCTAGTGTGATGGACTTTGACTCGGCAATCGGATAGGAGTATCCCTGTTCACACTTAGCATACATAACCTTATTCACGATGTAGTTTAAATATTCTAAACATCTCAGACCAAAACATAGAAAAGCAAACCTTCCTATTTGGTCAACAAGATACCTAAAACACCCTCCCTACAAACCAAACAAAGCACACATGACTAACTTATTTTACAAGAGTATCCAACAAGCACAACAGATAAAAAAGATAATAATTGTTGCCCCATTCTTTTCTCTCTAAACCTGATTTGTTTAGGCATAATCGAGAGGTCCTTGAAATGAGCACAAAATAAGATAAGTCAATAAAAGACCAAATAAAGCAAACCAAACAAGCTAATGTTCTTCATACTGCTAGCCAAGAGTAAACTACTGAGGGGTACCTGATGCTTATGTCCATCGCAGGAAAGCTTCATCCTAGGACATGTTGTGATCAGGGTTTTGATGGGACTGATTTGGATGATAGGCTCTTGATACTCCGAGTTGACCAACTTGCTTGCTTACTAACTTAGACTTTCAAGACTTTGACGATTAGGTGTTCACTTTTGAACTTGCTAGACTTGCTTCTGACTGACTCACCAAAGGGTGAAGGCGATGATTGATTTTATTATGAGTGATAAAAGTCGCGGGTGAAAGCAAGATGAAATGGATGCACCATTTTGGTATTTTGAGATGTTTTACAAATGTTTTTGGTATTTTCAAGATTTATGACGAAGAGACTAACTTAGAAACCTATCCTAGGGGTCTCGGGAGTTGATCCATAGATTAGCCTTGCCTACGTTATACACGCAAAGACCACGTAGTTTGACTGACAATGTATTTCACTCGATGATGAGATGGACAAATGGATTGCCATTTTATTGCTTAAAGGACTGACCTAAGATGTAGACTAGATGGGCCAACGGATTGCCAATGCGACAGATGCCTAAAGGATTGAACCTACTGTTTCGGGGGATGATCAAAGATCAACCTTGCCTACATTCAATCTTAGAGATGACGTAGTTCGACAAGATGACTATGTTTTGATTTTTGATATGATTTTGATTTTTTTGGATTTTTTATATGATTTTGATTTTTTTGGATTTTTGATGAATTTTTGAATGTTTTTGAATTTTTCGCATGATTTTGATGATTTGGATATGGACATGTGATGACGATATCAGTGCTTTGTTTTGGGATTTTGTTGAAAACCAAGCTTAATGTTGATCAATCGGATTGATGGATTGATAGTTTGACTAAGTGTGTTAAGTCAAACAAAAGTGATAATGCACTTGTAAATTCCAGGAAGTTGTGTTATCCTAGAGTGAACTTGTACATAAGAGGATGGTTTGACTAAGTGTGTTAAGTCAAACGAGGTGGTTTTGGATTCGATAATTTGGCTAAGTGTGTTAAGCCAAACAAAGAAGATAACGAATTTGTAAACCCAAGGAAGTTGTGTTATCCTAGAGTAAATCCGTGCACAAGATGATAGTTTGACTAGGTGTGTTAAGTCAAACAAGGTGATAATTGATTGGATTCGATTGATCAGGATTGATGAAGCTTGATTTGGAATAAAATAGCTTTGATGATTTTGATGTGACGCTGAAGTACACATTAGATACAACTGATATGGATTGCTTGGATTGATGTTCGATGAAATATAAAGCTTGATAAGGAACATCGTCTTGTTGTCAAAATATGCCATGGGCTAGGGATTTGGATTGATGCCCACAAATGCCTTGACCAATTTGATTTCATGTTTGCAAATGTTCGGATCACCACATAGGCTGGAGGATATATATCAAGATTTATTCTCGAAGTAAGATGCAAATATTTGCCCCCAATATCTAGCAATGTTTGAATAGCCATGGGTGGATTCTTGGATAGACGTATAGATAGATACGGTAAGCATGCAAAGGATTCCAACGATTATCTTGTGACAAGATAAGGTGTTCGAATAGAGGAATTCTCATTCAGATAATGGTTCAAGTCTCAGATAACATTAGGAAGGATGGGATCAGTGAAAATGACCCATGTCAAGATGTTTACCATAAGCGAGCATAAAGTGTGCACCAAAAATTCAACAAGATCAAGATAACGTAAATAGATGGTAATGGATTGGATAAACGATTCATGGATGAATGGATGATATGGCTGGAATCCTGGCTTTATTATGGATGCGATAAGATGATTTCTCTTGAAATGGCACACGTAGATGCTCGATTCTACACATGACGCATGTTTGCCAGGTTTTCATCATGGTACTTTTCCAAAGCGCCACCGAAGTGGTTTTCACTAGAGGACAATCTTTTTCTTTACTGTTTTCAATCCTTTTTCTTTTTTTTTTCTTTTGGATTTTTGGATTTTTTTTTTTGTATTTTCTAAGAGATTTTAAGCTGATGTTGAACCACCTAGTGGTGCTGATGTAGATTCTTTTGTCATAATGTTTCATCAATATCCTTATTGAAGAAGTTGCTTTGCCAAGATATGCGCACTTGAAAGCAACTTTTGAGATTCTTGATATGCTTTGTTGATACCGGAGTTAACTTTGTCTTTGTGCCCACATCATTATAGAGTGCCTTCTGAATCCCTATGATGAAGGGTCGTTGCCAATACATGGTCAATGTGAGAATTGGATATCATGTGCGGAGGCATGGATGGACTATGTTTAGGAATAACAGATGGATTGATCGATAGTTTGGAACCTTTGACTCTCCAAACTTGGGAAGATGAGCAATAATGGGTGGATACGGAAGTGTGTGTGGAATCAGGACCAACAACTTGATACACTTTGTATGTCGCTTGAGAAGCTTGCTTTTGTCTTTGTGGGCATCTTTGATGGACACTTTTCCCTTTTTTATTTTTCCCCATAGTTTCTTTGACTAATGGAGTTTGATAGGGATAATTTTTCTTTGTATTCTTTGGTATCCAGGTGTATTTGATTTGTCCTTCGTGCTTCACTACTTCTTTTCATTTGATGACTTTCTTCGTCCTTTGATTCAAATCTTTCTTTTATTGTTGGTACCAATTCGTGGATGGGGTGATGGGTGGATGGAGATTCATGACGTGGCGGGTTGTAGTATTAACATCGGTTTCATCATAAGGATTCTTCGTGCTCCCTACGTTGACGTTTGCTTGAGACAAAGTTGCCCCTAGTTTTGTGGAGGTATTACCGATTTGTTTATATCCCTTGATTGTTGAATAACCAAGGCCTTGATTCTTAGGATTTCCAACAATCTGTACTGGTTCTAGGATACCCTATTCATGTAGGCCTAATCCTCTACCTTGATAATTCATCTGCTGAAAAAAAAATTCTGCAATAGGATATGATTTTCCTTGGAAACAAGGTGCTAATCTTTCTCTGCTCTGTGGTGGATCTTCAAAAGTGACTTCTTTATTGATGAGATAACTTTCTCTAAGAAAGGTAAGTGATCCAAATTTATAAGTGATAGGATCCTCCAAATGTGGGATGCATGTCTGATTGATATCTTTGTATTGATCTTGTGAGATATCAGATTGTAATGCTTCTTCAAGAAGTGTTGATGCTTCACTGTTCTTGTAAAAGTCTTCCTCATGATTCATTCTTGATATGCTTTCATATGATGTATTTGATTCACAAGTTTTGTAGAAGCCTTCTGATATGTCTCCACATGTTGTCTCTGATTCACAACTTCTGTAGAAGCCTTCTTCATGATCTGTTTTTGGTGTGTCTCCAGAATTTTCCATATTTTGGTCGTGTGTACAAATGTTAAGAGTAGGAGACTCTTGTTCCTTGGTAATGATATCAAGAGTATGAGACTCTTGTTTTGAATGAAGATCATCTATGTGTCCATCCAAAGAAAGCATCTTGTGGGTAGATGGAGGAATATGTGCTATATGGATGTGATCATCATTTGTGGCATCTGGTATAGATAGGAGAGTTCCCATTAGATCATTGTAGTATCTTGGAGATACGAATTCTCGATCTTGAGTGATTTTAGAACTACTTTCGACATGCTTTGGATCAAGTTCTTGACATAGGTCAATTTCAAAGGATGGATTGGCTACAAGGGATTCTCGGATATTGCCTATGGGAAGTGGCTTAATATCCACTTGTTCTTTGAATGGATTTGGATCAAGTGTAAATTCAAAGATTCTTTCACTATTCTCAACCGTGAGGTCGAAGGATGTTAATATGCTTTGGGAGGGACCATTGCTAGACCTTGATGGTAGATGTTGGTCATGCTTCAGAATAAGTTCTTGAGATATGTCCTCTAACTCGTTAGGTGATGTAGAGACATTGTCACCACGATCATTTGTGGATGGATTTTGGTTTATGTCAATAGGATCAAATAACATCAACACTCCTTGAAATAGATCTTTGTAGGAGGGGTCTTGATCATGACTAAAAAATGGCTCTTGATGCACTTTGATTTGATCATTGGATGAGGTGGAAACATCTTCAAGGTGTTCATCGATGGATAGATCTTGATTATTATTTTCAACAATTATGGTGGGAATCTGTTGCAAGCTCTGCTGAGCAAGTAATGCCTGTGTTTGTTGTTGAGCCAACAATGCTTGTTGTTGGTCGTGTTGTTGTTGTGCCAACAATGCTTTTTGTTGGGCTTGTTGTTGAGCTACTTGTTGAGCTACTTGTTGATGGATTTCTTACAACAGTGCCTAGAATTGTTCTTGCGCTTGTCGAGCTTGGTTTTGGGCTTCAGCTTGAGCTTGAGCTTGTTGGGCTACTTGAGCCGCTTGCACAACTTGTGCAGCTTGTTGGGCTTGGAGTGCCTTTTGACGGGCAGCTTGCAACACGATAGGGAATGAATTTTTCATGTTGTGTTTTGGCGGTGGTGGTGGTGGATTGGGAATGGTGTTGATTGTTGGGGTTGCTTGAATGGTTGTCATATGTTGTTGCGAATCGATGAGAATTTTGAGTGTAGCAATTTTGTTTCACAAGATTTGACCTTGACATTCTTCATATGGTTGACTTGGTTGTTTAGCAAGTAGCTTTGGAATGCATCCTTGTGGTGTTTGTTTGGGATCATGGACAAATTGATTTGTGATAATGCTCTAATTCAACATGATAGATTGAAATTGAACATTGTTACGGTTGGAAATCATATTGCCTTGATTTAGGTAGCTTTGTTTTTGCATGGTGTTACCTTGAATTGGATCAATATCTGAAGTCGTTAACATATTGCTTGGATTTTGAACAACATTGGTTTGATTTGCAAGCATATCCATCCCAAAGTTTACCAAATGTGGATTTGAAATGGTCATTTTTGACAAACTTGTATTTGACATGTATGTATTTGGTGGGATAGTGTTGTTTGGAATAAGACTCATGCATTGATTGTTCGGTTGATAGATTTGTAGGTTTGGACTTGTATTTAAATCTATCATTAGGAAAGGTGTTCCAAAATTCAGATTGGGCATGCTCACATTTGTTGTGCCATTGAGGTTTGGAGGAGATGATGATTCCATGCATAAATGTGAGTTTCAATAATCAAGTGGTATTGCAAGACTTGGATAGTTTGGTTGAATTGGATTACTCATGATGGATGGATCAAGTTTATATTCCATGTCCCTCTTGTGTTGTGATCTTGTTGCGAAAGCGAAACTTTAAGGTGTTTAGGACCAATGATGAGATGAAGGATGAAAGGGGTGAATGATATAGGTGTTTGAACTTCTAGGAAATTTGGATCAATGCTAAACTTTAGGAATTGATTTGATTTGATTTTGATTTGTTGATAGTTTGACTAAGTGCGTTAAGTCAAACAAGATGATAATGCACTTGTAAACCCTAGGAAGTTGTGTTATCCTAGGGAAAACTCGCACAAGAGAATGAATTGTCTAAGTGTATTAAGACAATCAAAGTGATCATGAACTAGTAGACCTTAGGAAGTTGTGTTATCTTAAAAGTAAATTTGTTCAAGAGGATTGATAACTTGACTAGGTGTATTAAGTCAAATGTAATGAAAAAGTCTAGCATGAATGATGTATTCAAAGTTCCAAAAGTTGTTGGTGAGATGGGATTTGATTAAATGTTTGGATGGATGAAGTGTTTTGACTTGATCCTAGATGACCCTATGAGGACTTACTTACAAAACCATGGTTTTGAAGAACATGCTTTTCCCTAAGAGTAATTCAACCAAAAGACTAATGTTTACATGAAAACCAAAAGACGAGATTGCAAGCACATGTGTGGTTCAATTGTTTGTTATCTTGCTTAGATTCGGTTCTTTTTGACACAAAAACTTTCTTGATTATGTTTTTCAAACTGAATGTCCAATGTTCTAACTTTCTTTCATCCCACAAAGTGCATTATGTGGAAATCAAGGAAAATCAAGGCAAAGGTTACCTAGCGTTGACTTTAGGAGAGACAAATTGAGATGTTTGAATGTTTAGAAGCCTTCTAGGGATAAGAACCCCTAGGGACAAGCAGTAACATTTGGACACCTCCAAGGTATTTGTTCTTCCAAAGGGTTTGAAATTCTGATGATTCGTTGAATGTTTGTTTTCCATTGTTTTAGATCTAAGCAAAGTGTTTTGATTCAAAGCACATGTACAACCCTAGGCTGGAAAAGGCAATATTTTTCAGGTTCCCACTTGGATGAATCAAGCTGCGCATATTCTATGCGGATGACTAGATGCTTGACCACACTAGCTCCCCTCCACGGCACACACTTCTCGGGTCAACCAAGCATCAGTACCGATGAATCTCCCATGGCATACTTTTCATCTCTACAACAAAACCGCATGTATACGTGGGGCGGCTTCAAAGGACATGACCTCTTGCACCAACAAATATAAGGTATTTTTTGGCTTCTAAACAAAAGTTTGTAGTAAGGGCATCCAATTTAGGGGGTGCAATGATAAACTCCTTGTGAGAGATCTCCCAACCCTTAGAACAAGGGCTTTACGCATCATAAAGATATTGGGGGAGAGTTATCATGCACCGCTTCCCATTGTCCATGGCTTTCACCATGAACACAAATTTATATAGCGGTTTGGAAGAGCTTGGCTTT
>CM021101.1:498014215-498353357 GCA_007115665.2 Sequoiadendron giganteum
CTTTATCCACTACAGAAGCACAATATATTGCAACACCATCTTGCTATACACAAGTACTTTGGATGAAACAAACTTTGATGGACATAGGTGTGGTAAGTGATGAACCTAATTCTATCTATTGTGACAATACAAGTGATATAAACATTTAAAAGAATCTAGTGATGCATTCTAGAACAAAGCATATATCTATCAAATATCACTTCTTGAGGGATAAAGTATTGAGGAATGAAGTTAGACTTGAATATGTACCTACCAAAGAACAAGTTGCAGACATATTCACTAAGGCCCTTCCAAAGTATACTTTTGAGTATTCATAGGTAAGTTAGGGGTTTATTCTCCTCCTTCTTTGAACTAAGTGCACATGGAGGTGCATCAGCCCAGTGGATTCACATACCTTCTTTTTTTTAGACTGATGATTGAGGTATACTCCTCAGGGGGAGTAGAGAAGTGCATTGTTGCAGTATGTGATGTGGATGTACTCCTTAGGGGGAGTGAACAGATCTTTGTATGTAATTTTACATTGATATCAAAGGGGGAGAGGGAATCATGTGAAAATTGTATGCTTGGTAGGTTGTCGCTTCTGAAAAATATGTAGGATGTGGGAGAGAGAATCATGTGAAACTTTTATGCTTGGCAGGTTGTCGCTTCTAAGAATCATGTATGTTATCTTTGATAGTTTTTTGCATCATGTGTTGCCATAAATTATAAAGGGGGAGATTGTTGCAAGTATGAATATGTTTGGTGGTGTTGTCATAAATCTTGGCATTGATGTCAACACTATACAGGTTGAGTAAGTTGGTTTTTGTCAAGTGATTTTGAGAAAATTTGAGAAATAATGAAAGTTGTGTTGAAGTGTATTATAAATGTGCTCTGATATTGTGGCCTACATTTCTCCTACATTGTCCCAATTCCTATGTGTATTTATATGTGTTCATAAGCTTAAATGGATTATATATTCTGAGTTTCAGCTTATGGTTTGATGGAGAGAAAAAGTTATGTTCATCGGTGTGTGAACTGGTCTATCAAAGTTATCTGGTTATTGACTAGGAGAAATGCTTTGGCTTCATAGTCTTCTGATATTTGGCCTTAGATCTTGCAGATATGGGAGATCACTCTTTCTGATGGTTTATGTGTTCTGACATATTTTCTTGTGGTTTGGTGCTCTGGAAGACCTGCTCTGGAGTCTTTGTGTTTTGCTGGTGTAGACATCTAAATTTGACCACTTATATTTGGTCCAAATTACGCTTTTCATCTAAATATCCTTTTATCCACATTAATTAAATAATGTTACTATTATTTAATTAATACCCCTAAAGTCTTCTAAATCCCTAAGGTATTTAGTTAAACAATTAAATACCTTACCCCTTTATCTCTTTCTTCCAAGAATTAAATAAATAACCCACTTATTTAATTCCCTTTATGTCCCATCCACACTTAATCCTAATTCATCTCCTAATCCCATCATTAGGGATGTGACACATCCCTAATCCATGATTAGGATGTGTCACATCCTCCAACTTTTGCAAGTTGGCTCCTAATCATCATTAGACACCTAGCTCTCTTCAAATCCTTCATTGACTAGTCTAATCAGCCCTTTAGTCAACTCTTCCCACACCCCAATGGAATTTTTAATTCCACTTTATTCTTCCAACAACCTTAAATGGAATTTTTAATTTCATGTCCTCTTCCCATGTGAATTTAAAATTCACATTTATTTATCCCATGCATTTCTCTTCCCCATAACCTCTCATAGGTCACATTAGTCACATGGGACAAAGACCTCCTTTAGGAGGACCTTGTCTTATCCACGGGGTACTTCCAATCATGTGAATTTAAAATTCACATTTATTTATCCAACTTCTCCCATCCCCATGGTGACAAGAGAGGACTTTCTAAAATTACTCACTTGTCACCATCAGCCCCATATGGGGACAAGGATTTCCTTTTTGAGGAAATCCTCTCCTAATCCTAAGGTACTTGCAAGTACCTCCACCTCACATGTCCTTTTCCACATCATTTGTCCTTTTCACACCTCACATTCCACATGGCAAGATATGAGGACTTGTGAATCTTCAACTCACCACAACCCTCCATCTTGTCCATGATGGCTAAATCCTAGCCGTCCATTTTTTTTTAAATTGGAAGACTTGGTCTCAAATTAAGGAGGTTAGACAAGAGTTAGATCATTTTGCATTCACTCAAGCAACTAGAGCAACTCAAGCATTCAATCACTTAGCACTTAGCACTTGCATCATCCATTATTGCAGCCATATTAGCTTTCATTACATCCAACTACCATCCTTATCACAACACCCATTTCCATTATTGCAATCCTTATCATTTCCTCTCTGTTTTACTTTCATTATTGCATCCACTTGCCATCAAAGGAGCACACAATCAAGCATCATCAAAGGGCCAACCAACTCATCAATCCAAGAAAGGTATAAGATTTCCTTTTCTTTATTGTTTTGTTTGAATTCAACTTAGGCTAATCTTGAGTGTTTGTTTGTTTTTTCTCTTTTTCATTTCATTTGGTTTTGCAGCTTAAGGTAGAAAAACACTTGCACACAACTGGTTTTCTTGATTGAACTGGAGAAGTTTTCTCTATAAATGAAGTTTGTTGAATTTATTGCGGATGTATCTGATTTATTCTCAGAGATGGTGAAATGACTGGTGAAGCGTGTTGAGAAATTTGCGTGTGGTTATCTTGTTGGTGATGTGTGTACTTCAAAGTTCATTAGTGTTTTTATTAGGTTTGGCCAACCTAGTGTATACACATTACATTTGTTTTTTGCATCGACTTGAGGAAGCGTGTGCATGATCTAAGATGTTTTTTGGGTCCTAAATTAAATATGTATTTGGTCCCCTCACATTCTTATCCACCACGGGAATGTTGAGTAGCCGACCTAATTTGAATTTGTAAAATGAAATTGTATAGCCGACCTTGGAGAATGTTCCTGAGGTTGAAGATGGTATAAATACAAGTTAAGTTGTAGTGAATTTCATATTCATCCATCATTCGATCCGAGCAAGAGAAGAGTGTGGAAGAGCGAACTGTGGCAACATTACTTCATTGTATTCATAATATTTTGATCAAGTTGTGAAGTGTGTAAAACTCCTAGTGGTGGATCATTATCTATTTCTTTGCATTTTTTGTAGGCAATAAGCCTCTCTTTCTACACAATGATTCCTAAGGCAGTGAGCCCTTGATTAGGGTAGTGAGCCTTTTTATTTGTGCAATGAGCCCTCTGATAGTGAGCCTTTTGTATCTGGTATTGCATTACTACTATACTGTCAGTTAATCCTCACCATGGTTTTTCCCTCATTGGGTTTTCCACGTAAACCTGGTGTCTCTGGTGCTGTGTTTCTATTATTTGCATTTTCATGTTTATACTTAATAACATATTGAAGATAAAGTGGAATTGATTACGTTAAGAAGTAAAGAATTTGAAATAACTGATTCACTTAACTCTCTCAATTGTCTTGTGCATTTCAACAGTTTTGTACTTCTCAATACCTCCAATGAACCAATATTTTTCTTGAACACCATTCACAACCAACAATTTTTTTTCCTTCAATTAACTGTACTAAATCTCATGTATATTTATTTATTAAATTTTTCATTTTTCATCTAATAATATTCCTAGATTCTACATCATTCATACCTAATGTATCTTCTATAGATCTAAGTTCATTCATGTTAGTATTCAAAGTAAAAATGAATCTTCATTCATCATGTGAATACCTTTCATGTGGTTGTTTATGCCTTTCACACCTTCAAACAAGTTGAGTTGGATGTCTTTCTCCTCTTCTGAAGATTTGGAGCTAAATGATCTCTCCTCAAATTATTATCTATGTAAGGGCCTTGATTCAACTTTCTTTGGTGTAGAAGAAAGTTGAATCGCATATTTTTGTTCATTTTATTCAAGCTGCAATATAATAGAAGAAGACTTAGATTCTATAAAATATCACTTCTACTATATATTACCTTATATGAAACAACATCTGAAAGCTTGTATCCTTTTACACCATAACTATACTTAATGAAGGTACATTTCTTAGCCTTGTTCTCTAGCTTTTTGTGATTCTCCTTTGGCACATGTGCATATGCCTCACAACCAAAAACTCCAAGATGTCTCATTGAAGGATTGTGACTCTACCATTCCTCCATAGGCTTTTTATCAACAAGAGTTGATGTAGCAGACATGTTAATCAAGCAGCAATCAATGACGATAACTTCAACCTAAAACCTTTGTTCTAGACCAACACCACTAATCATACTCCTAGTCTTCTCCATCAATGTCTTGTTCATTCCTTTTGCAACTCCATTATATTGTAGAGAATACAAATTTGTATTTTATATTTGAATACCACAATCTTTACATAATATATCAAAATAATAAGAGAAA
The DNA here is from genome assembly GCA_007115665.2 of Sequoiadendron giganteum. Taxonomy (NCBI): domain Eukaryota; kingdom Viridiplantae; phylum Streptophyta; class Pinopsida; order Cupressales; family Cupressaceae; genus Sequoiadendron; species Sequoiadendron giganteum. The sequence goes on from CM021101.1 coordinate 498,018,625, forward strand.
AATTCACCACCATTGTTGGTCCTCAAAAAAATATTTTCTTTCTATTTTGCAACTCAACCATTGCTTTGATTTTCTTAAATCAATTGAAAACTTTAGATTTAGACTTTAGAAAATATATCCATGTCCTTCTACTATAATCATCAATAAATAAAATATAATATGTGTGTTTTTTAATAGAATTGATGTCTACAAGACCAAACACATCATAATGAATAAGAACCAATACACCACAATATTTATGAGAACTCAAGTAAAATTGAATGTGGTTTTGTTTATCATAAATACAATAATTATAGAAATTAAAATCAAGATTACAATCAATCAACCCTTTGACAAGGTTTTTTTATTTTTCAAGGTCCTTAGACCCTTTTCTTCAATGTGACCAAGTCTTTGGTGTCATAACATAGACTTCTTTGTAGGTAATTTTGACTCAAAAGAAAGAGCACCCTTGGGTACCCAAAAGCCATGACCATCTGCTAAAAATGAAACCCTCACCTTTTCCATAGAAGTATCAATTTGATTACTTTTCACAATAGTACTATTGCACTTAATAGTGTATATTTCAATCTTATACAATGTGCCAAATCTAACACCTCTGGTGATCACCGTAGCAACTCTAACCATCTTGCATTAGAAAAGACTGCTTGCACACCTGCATCTATTAATTTACTCACAAATAATAAATTTCATGTTAATCTAGGGATATGCAACACACCATTAATCATTTTTATTATACCATCAAGAAACCTAATTCTAAATTTTCCATGGCCAACAATATTTAAATAAGAATCATCACCCAAGTACACCTGACCTCCCTCAAATTCTTCATATTCAAAATATTGATCTCTATTAAATATCATATGGAAATATACACCTAAATCAATTAATCATACATAATTACTTGCACGAGTGGACAAATATGCAATAAACACATCACCATCTTCCTTCTCGGACTCAAAATCAAAATCAAGTTTCTTTTTTTTCTGTGCACTCCTTAAAAAAGTGTATAGGATTATTTTGGTTCCAACAAATAGCTTTGGACTTTTAAGGATATTTGAATCTCCCTTTGGACTTATATGTATCATGCTTCTTGCTCTTCTTGACGTTTTCCTTGGGTCTTCCACAAAAATTTAAGTCCTCCTCGGAATTGATGGATACCTTCTTCCCCTTCTATTTAAAAATAAAATAACCCACAAAATCCTAACTTTTAAGACAACATAAATACTCCCAATCATCATACAAGAGACTCCCATAAATCAAAAAATAATAAATTTGAATATTTTACATCTCTCCTCATAAATTTTTACACCAATTGATGTCAATTGAGCCACCAACATATTGAACAATTTTAGTTGGTTTATAATTCATCCACAATCTTCTATTCTCAAGGAATACAATTAATAAAATCTTGTTCACTAAATATTTGGCTTTATATATCTCACCAAGTTTCATCCATGGTTTATTTATAGATGAATCTTCATGGGCATCGATTAAAGCATAGTTTGTTAGTCATAATCTTATTAGACCCCTAGATTTATGATCCATAAAATCATATTGAGCAACCAAAGTAGCATATATAGAACTTGAAACATTCTCATCAACAGCATCCCATAGATCTCAATCAATTAATAGGTCTTCCATATTTAGCTTCCACATCTCAAAATTGTTACCAAAAAAATTCTATACCTTTAGTCTCCTTGGCATTCATGCCATCTGAAAATTCTTGCAACAAGATCATAGAGTATCTTCTACACAATCTCTCACTCAAAATTGGATTAGTTCAAAAAACCCAACAACTTGCAACTAAAGCCAAAGGTGATCAAGCTCTGATACCACTTGTAACAAAGCTATGGTAGCAAAAAAACTTTCTACACTAATCTTGAGAGGAGGGTTATGCAATAATTTTTAGATCTTTGCAATAGTTAGTGAAACTAAATAGAAATAAACATAAATACCACTCATACCATAACACAGTGATTTACGTGGGGTAAACCTTTTCAAGAGAAATCTACCCCACACTCCAAAATTTTCCCAATATATTATTTAGAAATCAACAAGATTACAATATACTTACGGAGCAAGCTTTCACAAGAGTATCACCAACTAGAGATCTATATGCAAGTCAACATCTATAAGACTGCCACACATAACCTCCATCTCAAGCACTTAATATATAGGAAATACAATACATTATATCGTCAAATGGTATTTACAAAACCATGAGATAAAATCACCCAAAAAGTGGCACCCAACTTATCTCCAACGAAAGATTCCCTATCATGTGTCAAAACACATAGTAGCACGTGTAACTCCTTTTAACTCTTTTCTATGTCCAACACATTTTCACATTTTCCAATTCGAGATACCTAACTTTTGAAGACCATAAATTTTGATGTGAGAGGTTGATTGACAAACCATTTGAACCATTAGAAATCTCATGAAGTGCTCTATCAAGATATAAATTGTCTTGCTACTTATGACCATTTTGGGCCCAAAAACGACCTCTAAGTGCCTCAAACTTGACTTCGAAGCCTTAAAAATAGAATCTTTAATATTTTTAAATCTAGAGAAGATCTTGGGTCAAAACTTTACCAATATGTTTATTTGACAATTTTGTATCTTTGGAGAGAATTTTAAACCCATTTATACTCAAATACAAACTTACTATAAATAATAAATTTTCATAATTGCAATGTTGAGACACCTTTTTTTTAACGTGTGTATGAGTGATGTATATATGGGTAAGTGCACAAAAATCGGGGACCAAAAAGGGGTCTTAAGTGACCACTTTTTTTTGAAATCAGGAAAGACTGACCTTGGATGAGAGATTGAAGACAATTACACTCAAAATTTAAAGATACAATGAAAACAATAGTCATAATGCTCTAGATCTACTTTCTAAACCACTATTTATTTATTTTAAATGCTAAAGATTAAGGGGTCCAAAAATGGGGGCCACATAAATTGGTTTCATTTTTCAAAAAAAATATAACAGAGCATCTGGTGTGGCCCCCCTAAAATGTTAACTTTTTTTATCATTTCAAAAATTACTTCTATGAGAAATTAGCTAACACCATGTAGTTTATGCCCAGTTTTTCTACTAATTTTTAGTGAATATATGATTTTTTACTAATTTTCAAAGTGGACACATCCTAAAAAATAGAAAATTGAGCGTGCTCCCCCCTAAAATATTTGAAAATTGATTGAAAATCAATTGTTTATGAATATGTGTAGAATGGATTCTAGTTTCTAAAAATGTAATTTATTTGAAATTTTGATGAACGATTAAAAAAAAATTAAAATACCACACATTGGTTTTTGACAAAAAATGGATACACTAACAAAAGAAATTAAAGATGAAAACCTTAACACACTCAAAATGTGAAAAAAATTACATGGTTAGATAGCTAAGAGAGACCTTAACATTATCATGGTATTTTTTTACTTGATATTGAAACACATGCAAACCTGGTGGGGAGCACGCTCGAGATTATGTCAATTTTGTTTCTATTTATTAAAAATGCATCCTTGGACATTGAAAATTCACTCCAAACCTTTGGTTTGGAAACCCAAGGCAAATCCAATCCAAAGGCTCAATAATTTCCAAAGCAAGACATAACACAAGAGTGTTATAACTTGCTCACAGTATTTCAAATCAAAACATACGTGAGTGTGTTATAACACACTCATGTTATGTTTTTCATTGTATATTTATCTCCCTCACATTATGTGATTTCACATAACATGAGAATGTTATAACATGCTCGTGTTATGTTTCACTTAGTATATTTATCTCCCTCACGTTATCTCTCTCTCCCACTCTCTATTGATTTTCCCTGTCTCCATCCCTATGTTCTCTCTCCCCCGCTCTTTAGGTATCTCCCTCTTTATGTGTCCCTCCCTTCTTACCCCCCTCTCTCCCCTCTCTATGTCATTACCTTTAGTTTTTCAATTGAGGGTATAGATTTTAGGATTGAGGGTATAAGGTTTAGGGTTGAGGGAATGTAGGATTGAGGGTTTAGCATATAGGATTTAGGGCCTAGGGTTGATGGATAGTGTTTAAGCTTTATTGTATAAGATTGAGTGTATGGGGTATTGGGTATAGGGTTGAGGGCATAGGGTTTATGGTGGAGGGTATAAGGTATAGGGTTGAGAGTGTAGGGTTTATGGTTGAGGGTATGGGTTGAAATTATTGGGTATAAGGTATAGGGTTTAGGGTATAGGGTTGAGGGTTGAGGGTATTGGGTATATGGTTTATGGGTTAGGGTATAAGGTATAGGGTTGAGGGTATAGGGTTTAGGGTTTAGGGTTTAGGGTTTAGGGTATGGAGTTTATGGTTTATGGTTTAGCATATAGGATTTAGGGCATAGGGTTGAGGGATGGTGTTTAGGGTTGAGTGTCTAGGGTATATTATAGTTTTTATGGTTTATGGTTGAGGTTATTGGATATATAGTTGATGTTATAGGGTTTATGGTGGATGGTATAAGGTTGAGGGTGCATATAGGGACATATGTGCATTATGTAGTAGAGGATTTTATCTTACATATAGTAATAAAGGGCTTATATATCATTTGAGTCTTTGGTGGATAGATATCAACAAATAGGATTAATATTGAATACAATTAAGGTTAATATTTTGTGTAGTTTTCACAAGAGTTCAACATAGTTATCAAGGTTATTCATTCAAATCCAACCCAATTAGTTTGAAACTTTTTTTTTCCTTCTTATGACGAATGTTGAAATGAAACTATTTGAGGTAACTATACCACCTTTGATGTTGATTATTCTACAAAATTTCTTATATTTATATAAATTTAAGAGGCTTATGATCTATGTGAATAATAATTTCTTTCCCAAATATATAGTAATTTCATGTTATTTGTAGGCTTGAACAATTTATATAATTAATTGTCATACATGGGATGTTTATACATAGCATTATTTAAAATCTCACTACATGTTAGGCAATTAGATGACCACATTGAGGACCAAAACTACGTGTTGTGCCTATAGCACACACGCCCCATTCGGAACGGGGACCCTCTCTTTCCTTTTTTTGCCTTGCTGAGTCCTTTTTGCTTCGACTCATTTTGTGTGCCCCATTTTAGTGTCCCTGATGGTCAACATGTTCTCAAAAAGTCTCATTTAGGGTTGACCAAATTTTTCCCCTTTGAAAAATGCTAAGTCTTAAGCCCTTTCGAGTTTTCTGTCAGTTTTCCTTTCTAGCGTCTGTAGGACTCTCTGGGCCCGGACCCTCAAGTTTCCCCTGGCGGGTTTCCCTTTTGGTTTCTCTGTCCTAAACGGCCGACCATCTTCATCTTCTCGACCCTCGAACCCTGGTGCCCAAATGGCCATCTGCTTCCCTTGCCAAATCTTGATGGTCGTTCCCTCGCGTCTTTCCGGACTTTCGAGCCCAACTCTTCGGGAAGCTTTCCCCGGGTCTCCTCGTGGTCTCTGTTGTTTCTAACGGTTGTCGACCTTCGTCCCCCTAGAGTTTAGACCCTGGCATTCCCTTTGTCGTTTGGCTTTCCTTGGCGTATCTTCCAGCATCCATCCTCCAACAGCCTTCAAGCTCCTGGACCCCGGTCCTCCCGACGCCGTCCTGGAATTTGAATTCACCTACCCAGCAGTCGACGTACAATCATTCATTAAGGGGGTATTAATTGCAATTTCGGGGGCTATTTAAATAATCTCGACCTATCATTTTCACATGTCAGGAAGAAATAGAAAGCATGGTGCGCCCCTAGTAACTCCTACCTTCACGCCCAGATCTCAGCATCTCCACTCGACGATGATTCAGACTTCTACTATTTCAAGCCCCTGAGGTAGGATTGTCGTCTACCTCTCTTTTTCCTCAAATTCATAGATTAAAACTTAGAACAAGGGGGAAAGAGGCTGATATCCCATAAAATACCCTAATTTGGAAGAACCCACAAGTCTAAATTAAAGAACTCCCTCGTACAACAAATGAAACCAAACTTCTGAGTGTTGTCCTCCCGCCGCTGTTCTTCAGGACCTGCGACTGCACCCCTCGGGCCCGAGTCTCTCTCCGGCCGTGACACAAAACTTAATAGAAAAACCACTTCGACGGTGAATCCTTCACTCCCGACACCAGATTTCCTTGCATGCTTCGCCATCGCTAATAGTCGGCAACCTTCGTCTCCCCGACCCTCAGACCTCGAGCTTGTGAAGTCCACCAAAACTTGAAATGAAACCAAACTTCAGAGTTGCCTTCGGACCCTGGCCCTCGGACTTCCGTCCTCGAGTCGCCGTCTCCGGTTCGCCATTTCATACGGCTGCCATGAGGCATCTTCCCGATATCCCTTTTGCCCTACTTGATTTCAACAAGGAAGTGACACGTCCAACCTTCGCCCGGACTCCGTCTTCCAGACTTCCTTCTCGCTTTTGTCGTCCTGAACGGCCGAACCTGTCCACCTCCCCAGACACCGGGCCCCGAACCTCAATTGGCCTTTGAAGTTTTCGACCAACTGATAAGTCCGCAGCTTCCCGACTCCTACGGCACAAACTCTGGAGGCCGCGTCCCTGGATGTCGTTTGCCTTGTGTTGTTCCAAACAGTCGACCCTAGACAGCCTTCCTGCAGCTAAGGCCCGAATGACAAAATAATGGCTCAAATAGCCTCCAAATTGAAAATGCACTTCGACCCACATGCTGAAAATCGACCTTCTTTCACACCAACCCTTTATTGAACAAATCCAGGATTGGGAAAAGTCATTGGGAGCACCTTGGCTTGTTTTCCCTTCCAAATAGAATTTTGCCTGGGGAAGTCCGGCCCTTGGGGCCCAGATCACCCGTTTACCTTCCCATATTATTATCAAGTGTTAGGCTTTTCTTAAGTGGCAATTGTGGATCTAACCTTGATTTGCAGAAGTTTGTTTGAGGCTGCTTCCTCATGTTTAATTTTGCTAACTCCCATCTTTTTGTGTAGTATTTATGGAATCTAGTACAGAAGCTTTTGGGGCAGCCAAAGACAAAGGGAAAAGAACCACCAAAGCCCCTCGAGGCAAGGAAGACAAAGATCAAATGAAATATCAATTCCAAGGGGTGCCACTGCATTCCAAAATCACAACTAGTTGGAAAGATATAACAGATACCAATATCAGACATGTTGATATTGATGACTTTACACGAAGGGTCAGAATAGACCCAAAGACAGATAACGCAAAACTGATCAGAAGCAGCGGACTTGCCAAGGCTGCAGGTTTCCCGCCCACCTTAATTTCCCCAAAGCTAGTAATGGCCTGTTGGGAGGCATACCATCTTGAAACAAGGACCATCGTGGATAGGGATGGTAATATCCTGGCCGATATGTCTACTCTCGAGATAGCAAGAACCTTTCACATACCCATCTTCGAGAGCATGGAGACCCCAACTATTCAGGAGTGCAAGGTGTTATGGGATGGGGATCCATTGAAGTGAAAAAAGCTGATCAACCAGTATTGGTTGAAGGAAAGATGAGGCAGTGCTGCCAAAGTTCCTCAAGAGCTCTACCGCAACAACTTCTTTAAGGACTATCATGATTTGGTTACCCTATTGAGCCGAGTAATGGGCCTTCCTACTGCGGCCTTCTTCCAAGAGTGGATGTTGTACTTTGTTGAGAAAATTCTCCATGGGATGATACAACATTTTATTAGGGGGAGATAATCAGTAATTGGTTCCATGAGAAATTCACGAGGATGAAGAAGACATCCAAGTTCTATATGATGTCCTACCTGGTCTATTCACTTGCTGACCAGCGGTATTATAGTGGATTTTCCATGATGCCCAATGAGGCGTCGGGAAGAGAGCTGAAGCCATATGACAAGTACCCTTAGCTACAGTACAGAAATTTCAAGAGGGACTATTGTAGGGTTAACAATTCTTTTACTGCCTACATCATTCGGCTGCTTCGAGGTGATTTTGAGAGAAGAGTCTCTCACAGTGCTAGGGACCTTCTCAAGCACTACGTATTCCTATTCATCTAGTTTCCCAAATTCACCTACATTCGCACCCAGGGGTTCTTCGAAAGGCCGAACAAGCTGCCTCGATATCCTAATGACCGGATTATATTGTTAGAACTATCTTGGCAGCTACAACACATACACAACATTCTAAGCAGCAAGCATCTAGCAGGAACCCCTTATCCCCTTACACTCGGCCAGGGAATGTATGAGCTTCATACCTCCCAATGCATGGGCAATTCAAAGAAGGAACTAATTGAGTACCACTTCAGACCACACATAGCTCGGCCACAGATGGACCCATATGGCCTCATCAGGAAAGAACTTGGACAAGAGTATGCCCACCTCCACCATGTCAAGGATTTCTAGGCTAATTGCAAAGATGACCTTGAAGTGCGGGTACGGCACTATATGCATATGACCGCCTTCTTCATAAGGAGGGTAAACTTGTGCACGATCCTAGATCAACTTGAGGAGGAGGAGAGCACAGTGATCAACCCGAGATACAGTGCTATTGTAAACTTTCCATTTCCTTTAATTAATTGGAATGAGCAAGAGGTTGATGACCTCAACATTCTTACCAAGACCATCGAGGCTCGAACGAAGGCATGGATCAATGGGTAGGTCACTTGTTTGAAGAAACAAGGAGTCACCTTGACATTCAAGGGGCTCAAAAGTGAACCCAACAGTTCTGATGGTGGTGTAGCTGCTACTGCAACTGGAGAAACATCCAAGTCCCCTCCATCTGTCCAGTCCAAGAAGAGAAAGGAGGTTGACGAGCAGCAACCTAACCCAAAAGTTTATGCCAGAAAGGCCTTAGAGGGCGAGCCTCCTAAGAAGCATAGAAGAATGAGCAACGTCACTGAGATTCCAGTAATACCTGAAGATCCACATGAGGGAGAAGAGATGAAAATTGATCCACCAAGATCTCCACCTATTTCATCTGCTACTACAACCGTTGCTCCCATTGCTACCATCCCACCCATTTCACATGCAATAGTTGTTTCCTGTCCGCCTGCGGTGGACATTGTTGTCCACCTCACTTCCATTTCTCCAATCGCATAGGTCATATCGGTGGATTCATCCTCCACCACTACCTCACCAATCTCATCATCCTTCATGTCTCCTTCCTTTTCGACCATTGCCACTATTGCTACAATGCCTGCCCTCTCTCTCCCAGAGTCCTTGGTCAAGTATATGCAGAATGTGTCGTCTGAACTTTCAAGAATGCTTACAAATCCAATGGTGCAAGCTACAATCACTTAGGAAATGGTTAACATCCCAACTCTCCCTCCTCCTATGGAACCACCTAGAATGGAGGCTACAATACAAATCTCTGATGAGCTAGAATGACAACAACTAGAGGCAGCGAAGAGGCTGGAAGATGAGGAATTTGAGTATCATGAGCACCCAATATACAAACATCAGGTGATTGATGAGTTGGCTTATGAGTCTTCTAGCAATGACAACAAAGGTCTGGGCACAGACATAATCCAAGAAACAACTAATCCAGAGCTTGATGCTAGATGGGCCAAACAACTAAAAGAAATTGAAGACAAAGAGGTTGAAGGATAGCCTACGGTTGAAGAAAAGGTTGCAGCTCTGGAGACTAAGGGTAGTGGGTCTCCTGCAGAAAGACAAGATCAAACACCCAAGCACGATGAAGAGACATCCTTCCATGAAGAGAAACAAGAAGATAAGCCCGAAGAGCATGGGCATGACCAAGATGAAGAAGAAAAGGATGTTGAAAGGGAGGACCACCCTGATAAACACCTACCCACCAAGTCTCCTATCAAATGCATAACGCTTGTCCATGATTCTGATGAGGAGAAGGAAGATATAAGAATTGAGCAAGAGATCCTCAGTGACAGGACCATCAAATGCAGAGTAGAGGATAGTAGGGATCAGCATGAATCACCCAAGGAAGGGACCCCAATGCTCGACTGGCTAGAAAGACAGCTTGAAAAGAAGACTCCCTCATAGAAAGATCTGAAAGCCAGACTGGAGGCAATACTTGTCAGAGCTCAGATAGGTACCAAGAAAGAGAAGAAGCCTAGAATCAGATCTAAGATAATGATGGATGCCTCTAGATCTAGGGCTGTGCAAATAGCAATGCCAGTGGTGGGAGAACAAGGAATAAGTTACAATGTCTCCACCATTGACTTGGGAGTGGCCACCAGGGAACAAAAGGTTGACCATCTCTGGGAATCAGTTGCTACAATGGTGCACCTTATCCAACAGAATAAGATTTCAAAGGAAGAACTTAAGGCACAGGTGGCTGATCTAACGGCCTATATTCAGCAATGGTTATCTCCAAAGGAGCAGCCTACCATGTCATCAGCCCTGCCATATTTGTTGTCCAAGGAATAGATCAACAAGCTGGAAAGGAGGAGGCACTTGAATAAGACCATAGAAAACTAGTTCTGGTGGGTCTTGGACATTGGGAATACGGGCATCAATCTGGCTGTCTGAATAGTAAACAAGTTCCTAGAAGTGCAAACGTCTCTTGAAGGAATGAGGTGAATCTGCGATGAGTTCCCAAAGAATTATAAGGTTGCCTGCCCGAAAATTGAGGCTATTCTCGCACTGCTAAGTGAGGTTTGGGAAAACGACCTTGCCTTCAAGGATGATGACCATTGGTTGATGGATGTGTCGAAGTGGGACTTCAATCACTGAAAGGGGAGGCTCGAACAGGTCCTAGAATGAGTAATTTCAGATATTGAATGGGCCAAGGAGGCCAGAGGAGATTGTGTTAGATACCTCAAGTTGATGACAGGGTACGAGATGCATGTTGTCAAGATCAATCCGGAGAGCATAAAGCCTCACTTCCGAAGGAGGATGGAAGATGGGATGTTGGCTGAGGTTACCATAGATTTTATGAGGTTCGTTGCCTGGTCTTTTGCCTAATCTAAGCTTTTCAAAGACCACGTTTCCAAGTACAACGAAGACTGGGAGAAGCTTGTCAACAATTCTAAGGAATGGAGCTACCAGGCGCTGAAATCCGACATCATCGAGGTCGACAAGCTTTGGTCGATAGTCATGAAATTCATTGAGTATGTAGCCTCAAAAAGGCAGGGGGAAACCCTGTTATTAATGAAGAATTCCCAAAAGAATAGTTGTGGCAGAGAGCAAATAGCAAGAGGACGAAAATGCTACAGTGCCACCACTAAAAGATGAAATAGGGAAAAGACAAAGTGTATTTTTTAAATGTAATATATTTGGGGGTAAGTGAAACCCTGCTGTAAAGTGAATCTTGGCCACACAATGGAATTGAATCTTGGCCACTCTTTTTTTTTTTTTTAACTATAAATAGGGATCTCCTCCTCTCATTTTAAGAGAGTTGAGTTATTGTAAAGACATGCTACAGAAATTGTAATAGAAATACATTGACCATTGGTGCATTTCTAGATTTCTTCTCATGTTTCATGATTCTTCTCTCATAAGTTAAGATTCTAGTTTGATTTACTTTGTTGTTCTAGCTCTCTTTTGGTTGTCCTTGGTAGATTTATTAATGTTGTCTTTGGTGATGAAGATTCCTGCTATGTGTATGCTTTTCTTGTCCATACTTTTAGTCATTTTCTGCAGGTAGATGACTGTGCAAAGTTAGTCTAGACCCTGATTTTATAATTGCTCTTCAAACTTTATCTTTATTCACATCTATATGGCGAATGAATGATGAAACATCTGCAGTCCTTAGAAGATAGCATAGATTTCATGGCATTGTCAAATTTCTGATTAAGTGAAATTCTATTTTAAGGAAAATGTCCACAGCATAAACCTCCATGATCATTGTTCATCGGTAGTTGCAGGTCCAGGAACTCTCTCTCTCCCTTGCCCTTTTTCCCTTTTTTTTAAAGAAATAACCTATGCTAAGGTTCATTGCACATTGTAAATCCAAATTTAACAATAAGATGGAGTTCAAGACTGATGTTTGAACCTGTAGCAAAATTTCAGTAATTTCCCATCTGAAGAACTTTGTTCGCAAATCTGATTCTCCTACAGCTTTATCCACGTAAGACCGCCTTGTGATTCCAGCAAATCACATCATAAATCAACTGATATATTCCAAGCACTGTCATGACCTGACATCTGAGAGACCTTGGGATAGTGTTTTGCAATTTGACAATGGAAGATTGTCTTTCAAGAGAGGCAATGCACTTGCACGTTGCCTGTGTTGAGAAGTGCATAGAAACACCATCAACACTACTCCAAGGGCATATTTGGAGGCATAAACCTCAATTTCAAAGGACTAGTGTACCCATTTGAAAAATCCATTTGGATTAAAAGGTATTATTTCACACATCTAATGATTCAATGGTAATTTAGTGGTACCCAATCTATAGTTAAAAAATAGCCCCATTTAGTTGATTAAAGAGGCAATTAATGCAAGGAGTTGGATACTTCTATTCACCCAAGTTATCTCTATTATTTGATACTTCTATTCACTAAACTTATCTAACTACCTAAATGTTTTACAGTTTTCTCACTCATCCCATGGACTGTCATTGTCGGTGTAGTGTTGTCTATAGGTGAACAATCTCTTCAAAATTAGTAGATATCATTTCTTTTACTTCTACTTTAATAATGAATTGCTGATAAAAAATAGTAGATATTAAACTTATTTTACTTCTACTTTTAAAAATGAATTATAGATCCTTCCCATTCACCTACATTTGAGTGGACTAGGAGTTCCTATTCCTCTTCAAGTAGCACTTCCAGGATGAGGATATAAGGTATAGGGTTGAGGTTGTAGGGTTTAAGGTTGAGGTTTTAGGGTTCAAGGTTTAGGGTATAAGGTATAGGGTCAAGGGTATAGGCTTTAGGGTTGAGGTTTTAGTGTATAGGCTTTAGGGCCTATGGTTGAGGGATAGTGTTCAAGGTTGATGGTATAGGGTTGAGTGTATAGGTTATAAGGCTTAGGGTTGATGATATTGGGTATAAGGTTGAGGGTATTGGGTTTATAGTTGAGGGTATAAGGTATCTATTTAGGGTTGAGGATTTAGGTTATAATGCTGAGGGTATAGGGTTTAGTATTTAGGGTTGAGGGTATAGGTTTTAGGCTTTAGGGTTGATGTTGTTGGGTATAAGGTATAGGGTATAAGCTAGGTTTACAGTTGCTGGTATAAGGTATAGGTTTGAGGGTTAAGGGTGTAGGGTTTAGGGTTTAAGGTATAGGGTTAAGAGTTGAGGGCATAGGGTTTAGTGTATAAGGTTTAGGGTTTAGGGTTGAGGATATTAGGTATAGGGTTGAGGGTATTGGGTTTACGGTTGAGGGTATAAGGTATAGGGTTTAGGATTGAGGGTATAGGGTTTATGGTATAGGGTATAGGTTTGAGGGTATAGGGTTTAGGATTTAGGGTTGAGGGTATAGATTTTAGGTTGTAAGGTTGACAGTATTGAGTATAAGGTATAGGGTTTAGGGTTTAGGGTTTAGGGTTATGGGTATAAGGTATGGCGTTGAGGGTTGAAGGTGTAGTGTTTAGGGTTTAAGTTATAGGTTTGAGGGTATAGGGTTTAGGGTTAAGGGTATTGATTATAGGGTATAGGGTTGAGGGACTAAGGTATAGGTTCAAGGGTATATGATTTAGGGTTGAGGTATGCAGTTTAGGTTTGAGGGTTTAGCATATAGGATTTAGGGCCTATGGTTGAGGAATAGTGTTTAAGGTGGAGGGTATAGGCTTAATTGTATAGGTTATAGGGCTTAGGGTTGAGGATTTTGGGTATAAGGTCGAGGGTATTATGTTTATGGTTGTGGGTATAAGGTATCTATTTAAGGTTAAGGGTATAGGGTTTAGGGTTTAGGGTTTAGGATTTAGGCTTTACAATTGAAGGTATTGGGTATAATTTCTAGATTATAAGGTTTATGATTGAGGGTATAAGGTATAGGGTTGAGGGTTAATGGTGTAGGGTTTATGGTTTATGGTATAAGGTTGAGGGTTGAGGGTATATGGTTGAGTGTATAGAGTATAGGATTTATGGTTGAGGATATTGGGTATAGGGTCGAGGGTATTGGGCTTACGGTTGAGGGTATAAGGTATAGGGTTTAGGGTTGAGGGTATAGGGTATATGGTTTAGGGTATAGGGTTGAGAGTATAGGGTTTAGGATTTAGGGTTGAGGATTGAGGGCATAGGGTTTAGGCTTTAGGGTTGATGGTATTCGATATAAGGTATATGGTATAGGGTTTATAGTTGAGGGTATAAGGTATATGGTTGAGGGTTGAGGGTGTAGGGTTTAGGGTTTAATGTATAGGATTTAGGGTTGATGGTATAGGATTGAGTGTGTAGGGTATAGGGTTTAGGGTTAAGGATATTGGGTATAGGGTTGAGGGTTGAGGGTATTGGGTTTACAGTTGATGGTATAAGGTATAGGGTTTAGGGTATAGGGTTGAGAGTATAGGGTTTAGGATTTAGGGTTGAGGGTTGAGGGCATAGGGTTTAGGCTTTAGGGTTGATGGTATTGGGTATAAGGTATATGGTATAGGGTTTATGGTTGAGGGTATAAGGTATAGGGTTGAGGGTTGAGGGTTGAAGGTTTTGGGTTTAGGGTTTAATGTATATGGTTGAGGGTTGATGGTATAGGATTGGGTGTGTAGGGTATAGGGTTTAGGGTTTAGGGTATAAGGTATAGGGTTTAGGGTGGAGGGTATAAGGTATAGGGTTGAGGGTTGAGGGTTGAGGGTTTAGGGTTGAGGGTATAAGGTATAGGGTTCAGGGTTAAGGATATTGGGTATAGGGTTTATGGTTTGGGTTATGGAGTTTAGGGTTGAGAGTTTAGTGTATAGGCTTTAGGGCCTAGTGTTGAGGGATAGTGTTTAGGGTTGAGGGGATAGGGTTCAATATATAGGATATATAATTTAGAGTTGATTATATTGGGCATAGGGTTTAGGCTTTAGGGTTGATGGTATTGGGTATAAGGTATATGGTATAGGGTTTATGGTTGAGGGTATAAGGTATAGGGTTGAGGGCTTAGGGTGTAGGGGTTAGGGTTTAGGGTTTAATGTATATGGTTGAGGGTTGATGGTATAGGATTGGGTGTGTAGGGTATAGGGTTTAGGGTTTAGGGTTTAGGGTATAAGGTATAGGGTTTAGGGTGGAGGGTATAAGGTTTTAGGTGGAGGGTTGAGTGTGTAGGGTTGAGGGTATAAGGTATAGGGTTCAAGGTTAAGGATATTGGGTATAGGGTTTATGGTTTGGGTTATGGAGTTTAGGGTTGAGAGTTTAGTGTATAGGCTTTAGGGCCTAGTGTTGAGGGATAGTGTTTAGGGTTGAGGGTATAGGGTTCAATGTATAGGATATATAATTTAGAGTTGATTATATTGGGTATAGGATCAAGGGTATGAGGTTTATGGTTGAGTGTATAGGGTATAGGGTTGATGGTATAAATTTTAAGATTAAAGGTGGTAGGTTTATACTTATAATAGTCATGAAAGACATGACATGCTCACACTTTGGAGAAGTTGAGATGCGCTCATGCTTTGTGCAAGTTAAAACATGCTCACGCTTTAATGCGAGTGTATTTTAGGAAGTATAAAAAATGCTAAAAATGCATATGGCCCATGATTAAGGCCCACATGCTTTGTTATTCTCCAGTTTTTGCATGTTATCCGACAAATAAACACTTTTTCATGGTGTTGAAAAAAGCACAAGCATATTTTACATATTCCACCACCTTTGTTTTGTTTGACAATGTAGAAGGAGGAAACACCTAAGTTTTTAGATCAAATTTGATTATATGAACTAATATTTTAATGTTTATAGTGTTACAATGATAATTATGATTTATTTATTTTAATTTCATATTATAGATTAGTTATTTTCATAGTTTTTACTAATTCTATTAGATTTATATAAAATTGAACATTGAAAATGAAGGAACTTGGTGAAAAGCTCTAATTTTTGAGGAGTTTGAAGCAAGAAAAAAATGAACTATACATAATTGTGCAGTTTGTTGAATCAAATCTTGAATTTTAAGATACGTTCTACTTGTACATGTCACCTTATCCACTTCCTCCTTATCAAACTATTACATGCAAAGGATTACACATATTTTGAAATAATATTGTATATTGAAAATAATAGTTGGGAAATCCCCTAGTGGTAGACGAAAATTGAATTTCGACGAGGCCTCAAATTGAAATCCTGGGGTCTCGAGGGCTGGGTTTATAATAAGGAATGATGATAGTCAAATGATTGAGGTCAGGTTGGTGAAACTCCCAATTGGGAAAAACAACAAGGTTGAGTTTGCTTCACTCTACGAAGTTCTGTGGGAATGTAGATGTCGTCAGATAAAATAGATTGATATTGAAGGGGATTCACTAGTAGTAATCAAAGTTGTTAGTTCTCACGCAGCTCCTAGTTGGAAATCGACAATGTGGTTGGAAAAAAATCATTTGATTTTAAGTTTTATGGAGGATTATTCATTGATACAAGGAGGTGAATGGTGCGATAGACTTATTATCTAACCATGGTACAGAGAAGAACACTCCCAGAGTTATATCAGATCAATGTCCGATATGGGATGAGATGCAGGAGTTAGTCAACTCGGAGGCCAAGGAGGCACGGAGCTTGAAAAATCATCCTAACTAAATCTCTTGGCTAGTGTGGGGATCCAAATTGGGATTATTCGGTCCTCCATTTCTGATAAAGCTTCATGCGTGCTTTGAAACATATTGTTCATTGATAGAGTTCTGAAAAGGCACCTTAAGTGGTTTGTGTTTATAACGCCTGGGTGTAGGCCAATAACTCCAAACAAGATGGATAACATTTTCATCAACAGTTGCAGATGTGCATGCACCCAAGAGAATACCTTGACATAGCCCAGGGGTATGTTCATGATAGAGGGTCCGGAGATGGAGAACGTGAGCAGGAGCGTCATTGACCAAAGAAATTTGGAGGTTGATCGTATTCAAGAAAAAATTCTCCTTGATATGTTCTTGATAAATGATGTAAGGGAATTCGATAGGAAAATGATTGGTAATTTGATGGCCAATTGTATGTTGTGGGTAGATCTGGTGAATGAAGCCATTAGTTCCATTTCACTCTTCAACAAATCCGTGAAGAAGGGACTATAATTTGATATGATTGATTACGAGCAAATGAAGAAAGAGAATAGGCTGGGAAAGGTGGTAGATATAATGCAAACTCGTCTCTTTGCTATCATGTTATCATGAAAATTATTTATAAAATCTCATATATTCCTTGGCAAAATTATTTATTCTAGGGATACCACACCTTGAAACATTTTAGATGTGAAAAAATGTGGATGCATAACTGAAACCTGCCTTATTAACTTTTGTTGCATCTAGGATTACATCAATATATTTTATTGATACCATCTTGTCATTCCATGGTTCATGCCACCATTTATCATCATTTGAAGATGTAATAATACTTACAGTAGGTGATTCCTACCCATCTTCATTATTTTGAAGTACAACAATAGTAGTACTATAGGATGTGGTAGAGGGTAAAATATAGAAGGTTCATAATAATGTAAACTTACCAAGGTTGATAAACCTTGAGGAGATTCCTTAATTTGTATATATGCATTTGTTTATTTCTTTCTCCAAGTGACTAATTATTCATTCACATCATCTTGGAGATCAAGTAAAAGGAGTAAATCAATAGTGGTCTCTTCTTCATCCTAATTTCATTATCTTTCTTTATGTCACTTTTGTAGCATTTATTTTTCTCATCTTATTCATTTCCCTTTATGTCTTCTTAATATTGTACATGGAAATTTTGTTTGATCTAGTAGTAGTACCATTAAATCATACAAACACTTGTTTGATTAAATTGGTTGTTAGTCCTTATTACTTCCTTGGATGCACATATTCAAAATCTAGATAGAATGGAACATAAATCTGATGTTGTGTCTAATGTTAAAGAAAAAGATAAATATGTGGAAATGTAAAATACATTGTACTTGCTTTCAATATTGTCACTTATCCTTCATCTACTAGTAGTGTATGATATTGTACCTCCTAATTTTATGATTATTTTTCATATTTGTGTATGAGATTGCTTTACTCTTTAGTACCATGATGAAACTAATATTTATGTCTTTTTCATGATACATATATAATCCTTCATCATGCCGAAGAAAAGACTCTAACACCGAATGAGCATGAAGCTAAGAATGCAAAGAGAAGAGAAAGAATAAGGAAACTTTGTGAAAGTAAGAAATTGAACACCATAGAAGAAGACATGCCAATTCAAGAGGAACATGAACCATCCATGCTATGTAAGAGAGATATGGAATTGGCAACACAAAGGCAATGAATGCAAAAATTTTGTGCAATGAGAAATTTGAATCCCTTATTTGGAGGCATGCCATCTACCACATGTCAAGATGAAGGAAAAAATCTATCACATCTCAAATTGAAAGTACATCATCATTCACATGTGAAGATGGAGGTACGCTATTTTTCACATCTCAAGTTGGTGGCATGCCATATTTCACATCTCAACTTGGATGCATGCCATCTTTCACATCCGAAGTTGAAGGTACACCATCTTTTCCATCTCAACTTCAAGGTACATCATATTTTTCATTTTAATCAAAGGTATGCCATCTATCCCATCCCATTTAAATATTGATGAAATTCATAATGTTGAGGCAACTTTACCTTGAGAACACCTCCTAGAATACCGTATAGAAAGCCTAAGTTTTGGATTGATATTGATGCTCAAGAATATTTTGCAACCGATGGTTGATAAGATTCTAAAGCATGCTTGCCAAATATATGCTAATAAGGTTTGGGTATTGTTTTTTTTTAATTAAATGAAATTGGAAGATGTCAACTATTTGTTGAAATGATGAGAAATCTAAAATTTAGGTCCATTATGAAGATTCTTGGGCTAAGAACATTGGATGATTCAAGTAAAATATCTATTGTTAAGAATCTAGTGAGTGCATATAAGAGTTTGGGTTCCACCTCACGCACCAAAGATACTAATGTCACACAACGTGTCATTACATCAACAATAGTAAGCAATCAAACCAAGAAAGCTTGTATCATTAGAACAACAAGTCAAGCATTGAGAATAAGTAGAAAAATTCTAATGAGACCCGTCGGAAGGCATCAAAGAGTGGAGGACCCAAATAACAATGAATTATGGGCATTCTTCATTAGAATATCATGAAAAGAAACCAAATGTTGAAGCCTTGAGATCCCTAATTGAATAATTTTAGAAGAATAACACAAGGGTGTCTCCTAATAAAATAAATGTTGTAAGAAGGAGAATTGGTAGTGGAAACCATGAGCCACATCCAAAGAATTTTTTGCATATATTACAAACATAATTTCTTGCCAAATTTCTAGAGATGTATCCTCAAATTAAAAAATTTCAAAGGAATTTTGAAATGCTAAAGACTTTTTATGTCAAAATAAATCACACACACTACTTGTTTTAGGGTAAATATTGAGTTTTCCAAATATTATGATGTTTATCAGAATATATATTTAGATTTGCATACTAAAAATGTTTTGCAGGAGTGTAATATACATGCTCCGCCAAGAGAATTCATATCAAGCATTTTATGTGATGTAATGGTGTGAATTTGCACCCCTTGCAAATTCCCTATTTTCATACCCTTCACCTTAGGAAATTTAATTTTGATGATGCAATCCTGACATCCATCGTCTTTCCCTATCCACTCGGCAGCCTATTTTCGTGTTGGTGGACGAATTTTGTCAGGGATGTGCACGCATCGCATGGATGTTCGCACACCATATTGTCATCCTAATAGGATTCTTGCCTCTAGAATCTACAAAGACGTTATGTTTCTCCATTGGATGTGAATCGTAACACCTCCTACTCCCTTGATCTACGTAGAACAGATCTTTTGTCTCCATTTTCCTTTTGAATTGCCTATTCTTCCATTCACTCCATCTTCTTCACACATGTACACACTTGACTAGATTCTAGATGCATTGTTGATCAACTTAATTTCAAGCTTCACCACGACCTCCATTGTAGTTGCAAGTTGTTGGTTTCTTGGCTCCTCCACTATGTTCATTGTGACAGTGTTGTGGGAGAACTTGCAATCTTTCTCCATCCTCTACTTTCCTTGAGAGCACGTAGTTGTGAAGGTGATATCCTCCATTTTTACTTACTTTTCCATCTTTGTGTTACGTAGTATCATATTGTTTTTTTGTTTATTACTTAGCATCTCTATTTCCATATACTTTCTTTATCATCTTTCTACATCGTTGCTATCTATCTATCCGTGGAGGTGGAAACACCAAAGCAAGGGACTAACTGAGGTAGTCTTCTAAATGTAGCCCCAACATTTTCCTTGGTCTTGTGTGTGTAGGTTCTTTTTGGTTGGATTTGTTTGAAGAATCATGTTGTAAGGAATCTGGTACTATTTTCTCACTTCCTTTGTCAACATGTAGTTAGTTAAAGTATTCTTCTATTGTACTTCATTTCCATACTTCCTTTAAGTTTTGTCATAGCATAAACTTTATAGGTCAAGATTTTAGTTTGGTTCTTGTTGTTTTTATCCATCTTAGAAGTTTTTTATTTGTATGGATGCTAAGGCACCACTGAGATTCCAGCGCGTCGCATTGGAGACCATGTCTTGCACTATCATCCTTAGAAAGTGAGTTGTTTGGGCCACATATTAAACTTTGGGACTTAGCTCGTTTGACTCCTTGAAACATTCAGGTTAGCAAAAGGAAAGTAGCAACCAGATTGCTCTTCTTTTTTAACCTTAACCGCTTAACCTTTTTGAATCACTTAGCAAGCTTGAGGTAGATAAAGGTAGATTATTGCTTAGGACCCTCTCGTGACCTACGGTCTCGGAGCAGTCGGTCCCCCTCCTCTACATGTGAAAGAGTGGATGGTCAATTATTCTACAAGAAATTATGCTTGGATGGCACATGTGATCATTATGGTAGCTTGCAGCATTTGCCAATTTGTGAACATATGAAAACTACACATGCAATTGGAAACAAACTAGTAGAATTTGGAAAATATAAGATAGTGGCTCACAATATAAAAACATGGTCAAGAAGCAAAAAGGTGTGAATTGGTCAATGAAAATATTCCAGTGTATTAGTTTATGTCTATTTTTTGAGATACTATAGTGTATGAGTATGCAAGGCATACCCATAGAGTGAGTGATCGTTGGACTTGCAATTCAAGTTATGTAAGGACACGTTTCCACTTGACACCATTGTTTCAGTTTTTGACTTTGTAGAGAACTACACTCTATAGCCACAAAATGAGGTACAATCATATATTACAACTCCACATAGGTTTATATATTTGTGCATATAGCATTCATTCATGCAGGTGATTGTATAGAGGATGACAAAAAGATACAAAAATGATACTCCTTTAAGATATTTTTGTCATCCTCTATACTATCACCCACATGAATTGATGATCATACACATTCTATGAAGTTCATGAAAGGTTTCTTTTAGATGTTCTACCATGATTTGGCTAGAAGGAGCATATTATTTTTTCAACATATCATATGGTCAGATAATTGTGCATCACAATTCAAGAACTCGCATATTTTATTTTGGTTGAGCAGGATGTATAATATCACAGGTGTTCAACATATGTGGAATTTATTTGAGGTTGGGCATGGAAAGGAGGAGCATGATGGTGCAAGGGCGTGTATTAAAAGAGCCTTGACACAAGAAAAGTTAAAGTACAAAGACAATGCAAAGTTAACATATGTGAAATCTATCGTTGAATAGTGTAATACTACAATGGTTCTAGGTAATGAAGGTAAGTCTATAGTTCATAGATTTTTTGTTTGATAGACGATACTAACATTGCAAAATATGAGAATTATTGTACATTGACAGGATCAAGTGAGCTACACTTTTTTAGAAGCTCTAATGCAGGTTCATGGAGTATCCATATGCGAAATTGTACTATTGTAAATTGTCACCCATGACAATTTCAACTTATGTTTGGTCCCCCTTTAATTATTAGACCTAATTGAGTATTTAATTCCTAAATTATGCATTCTATGGCCCATTTTTAACAATTTCCAAGGAATTTCAAGCGAGAAACAATTACATATACCTAAGACCTTGCCCCTGACACTTAAAATCCTTAAAAATAGGGCAATGAAACTCACACCCTAGGCGTGAGTGTCCCCATATTTTGGCTCCAAATTCAAATATGCTAGTCATGGAAATTTAATATTTACAATTAAAGTGTCTAAAGTCATCCAACAGTATTTAATTTTCGGTAAATTGAATAAATTCCTATAAACACCTAGTCTCTTCACCATTTGAAAATAGAAGGATACTTTATGAGCAAGCATTATTTATTGAATGCACAAGACAATTGAGAAGGGGGGTGAATTAGTTGTACCTTAAAACTTCAAAATCCTTATACACATTCAAATCCACATTCATTCATTAAACCCCTAAATCTATTATGATAAAGTAGCATGAAAATTAAATAACAGAAACTAAAACAACCTAACACCATACACAAGAGAACACTAGATTTATGTGGAAAACCCAAGAAGGGAAAAACCACGGTGAGGATTAGCTCACAATATAAATAACATCAACACCAAATTCAAAAGGACTCACTGCCCAAAGAATAAAGGCTCACTGCCAGAATAGAAAAGAAGATAGAGAAGTAATGTTACACAAAGAAAAGCATCTCAATGCAACAAGTAATCCACCACAATGACATCAACACCTTTGTAGCCTATTTGAAGAATTGTAGCCACTTTTTGCTCACTGCATCTAGTAAACTAACACATAAAATCTTGCACTGCATTACTCAATTTCACACTTTACAACTCTTAAATTTGCATCATTCGTATTTCACAAATCTACCTTATCATCCCTTAGCAACTCAACTCATACTTATACCATCTCCAAACTTGAAACCCTTCTCCAAGGTTGGCTATGCATCTCAAATGTGCAAATTCAAATTAGGTTGGTGCCAAAACACTTCCATAGTGGATAGAAGTGAATGCAGACCACATCAAAACTTAATTGGGACCCAAATCAACAACACCACTCAACCACACGCTTCCTTAAACAATATTTATCCTTTGCATGTAGTGTAAACACTAGGTCAGTCGTTACCCATACAAACACCATTAAAATTTTAAGAACATTCTTCCTCAAACCCAAGGACAAATTGAGAACCACATACCACACTTGAACATGATCTATAATTTTCCTCAAACACCCTGAAATCCATCAAACTCCTTCGCAACAACTTCCACCTGAAGAATGTACAACCCAATACACTCAGACAGCTCTACCATACACTGTAACTCAGAAAACCATCTTCCAAAACACAAAAACTCAAACCCTCTTGATTGAGGTAAACTACCAATACGATCAACACACCTTTAGAATTGCAAGACCTGAAACACAATTGTGGAGAAATGTGGAGCAAAAATATTTCTCCTAGACACCTTTGCAATGCACAGTCACACACTAGTGAACACAACTTCTTTTGTACAATGATCCAACACACCAACTCTTAAATAAAACATCTTTGAACTACTCTCACCAACATATCTAAATAGCACAAGAAAATCATCAACCTAGAAGAATTGTGGAGCAAAACCAAAACACAACTCTGTCACCCAAAACACCAATACAACACATTGTTTCCTCTTTTTATCATTTTTTCTCAAAAGCACTTGGAAACCAAGCACCAAAGATGCATCCTCATCATCTTGAGCACTTCCACATCCATACACAAAATATTATCAAATCAACACTAGGGGTTGATGCCGGTAGCTTTAGTAGTGACAACATAATGCAACTAATCAAAGCATCAACTACTCACACTCTTGCAACAATCTCATTCAAATATAGGCATCAATGACAATAGAGGATTGTTGACATCAATAACAATACCAACTGCTCATATTTGTAATGATCTCCCCCTTTTTCATTGATGACAACACATAATGTGAAAAACCATCAAAGACACTAGCTCTACACCATACCAATTTCCTTTTCTCTTTTCTCCCCTTTGTAGTTTGTCTTCTTTATTTGTTTCTCTCTTCCAACTGACTTATGACTTTCTCTCCCCCTTATTACTTATTCTTTTTCACATGTTTCTCTCTCCCCCTTTGACATCAATGTAAATTGACATAATATTTGTACTATTTGTTCTCTTCTTTTGACATCAAACAACCTACTTATTAATGCTTTGAATACTCCCCCTTAGGATCAAACACCAAACTGTACCAAATCAGTAACCACTACACAATGACAACACACACTCTTTTGACTGCAACAATCAATAATGCCACTACCTACTCCTCTTGAGAGGTAGCCACCAACATCAATCCAGAAAAAGAATAAATCTTGAGATCCACTGAACTGATGCATCTCCTTATGCATCTAGTTCAAAGAAGGAGGGGAAATAACCCCCAACTTCTACTAAAGATACCTAAAAGTATCCTTATGAAGATCCTTAGTGAATATATCAGAAATCTGATCCTTTATAGGCACATATTCAAGATTCACTTCATTCTCCACAACCTTCTCTCTTAGAAAGTGATATCTGATTGAAATATTTTTTGTCCTTGAATGCATCATTGGATTCTTTGAAATTCTGATTGCACTTGTATTATCACAAAAGATAGAAATTGGTTCATCATACACTACTCTGATATCCTTCAATGTTTTCCTCATCCATAACACCTGTGTGCAGAAAAATGTTGTTGCAATGTGCTCAGCCTCTGTAATAGAAAAAGATATTGAATCTAGTTTCTTACTTATCCATGATACCAATCTACACCCAAGAAAGAATGCACCACTACTTGTACTTTTTCTATCATCAACACAACCAACCCAATCTACATATATGTAAGCACTCAAAGATAAATTAGTATCCTTTGGATACCACAAACCATGATTTGGAGTGCCCTTTTTAAGTATCTAAATATCCTCTTTACTATTGCAGTATGTGACTCTCTAAGATATTCTTGAAATATAGCCACAAGACAAACTGCATGCATGATATCCAATCTAGTAGTAGTTAGATATAACAGTCCACCAATCATTGATCTATACTTTCTATGATCAGCCTTAGGGGATTCGTCATTCTTACACAGTTTGTAACTAGTAACCATAGGAGTACATTCCGGTTTAGAGTATTCCATTCCAAACTTCTTCAACATTTCTTTGGCCTACTTTGATTGTGAAATAAATATACCTTTGTTTGTTTGATTGATTTTTAGCTCAAGGAAGAAATCAATCTCCCCAAACATAGACATCTCAAACTCTTTTTGCATCTCTTCTTTAATCTTTTTTCACATAGCTTCATTGCCTCCAATAATTATTTCATCAACATACACAACTACAGTCAAGATTTGATCTTTTTCAACCTTAAAGTCAAGATTACTATATGTGGTACCTTTATTGAATGCTTTATTTATCAAATACTTATCCAACCTTGCATACCAAGTTGTGGGAGCTTTCTTCAATCCATATAATTCCTTCTTCAATCTATAGACCATATTAGGTTTATTTGATAACCAAAATCCTTTCGATTTTTCCATGTAAACTTCTTCCAATTCTCCATTCAAGAAAGAAAACTTCAAATCCATCTGATAAACTTTGAAATCTTTATGTGAGGCGAAATCCAAAATCATTTTGATAGCTTCCATTCTTGCCATCGGGGCAAAATTCTCTTCAAAATCTATTCCTTCAACTTTTGAATAGCCCTTACACACAATTCTTGCCTTTTTTCTTAATACTTTTCCATTCCCATTCACTTTGTTTTTGAATACCCACTTAGATCCATTTATTTTTTTGTTTGCAAGTCTTGGGAAAAGTTCCCAAATTTGATTCTTCTCAATCTGTAGTAGTTCTTCTTCCATAGCCTTCATCCAGTGTTCATCTTTGCATGCCTCAATCACTATTTTAGGTTCAACTTCAGAAATTAAACATAGATTTACCTCTTCTCCAGCAACTTTCCTTCTTATTAGTACACCTTTAATTTTATCTCCAATGATCAGTTCTTCAAAATGATTTCTCTATACATACTTAGGGGTTCTTGGGGTCTTTTTCTGAAGCTTCTTCCTCTTCAATTTTTAGTTCCTTTTCCTTAGCCTTTTCTTTTTCTCTACAATCAAGCTCATCTAATTCATATTCATCTATCACCACTAAGTTCCAAAGATATTCATCAACTTTGACACTTGTACTCTCAACAATCTTTCTTAGTCTCTTGTTGTAGCACTGGTAGGCTTTTCTTTTAGTAGACTATCAAAGAAAGATTCCTTCATCTGACCTTGCATCAAACTTTCCCAAATTTTATTTATTTCTTTTGATATAATTTTTTCTTCCAAACACTCTAAAGTATTTAACAATAGGTATCCTTCCATACCACAACTCATAGGGAGTCTTTGTGTTGTTTGTTTTTACTTGAAATTTGTTAAGTATGTAAACATCAGTATGAATTTCTTCTCTCTAGTAAAATTCTAATAGGTTAGCTTCTTTCATCATAGTCCTTGCAGCTTCTTGAACAGTTCTATTTTTCCTTTCAACCACTCCATTTTTCTAAGGATTCCTAAGGGAAAACAAGTTCCTCTTTATGTTATGATTCTCACAAAACATGTTAAATTAATTAGAGGTGAACTCTCCACCTCTGTAATACCTCAAATATTTGGTCTTCACATCCATTTCATTCTCAACCATAACTTTAAATGCTTTGAATCTATATAGGGCTTCAAATTTTTCTTTAAGAAAAGTAAACCATGTCATTCTTGAATAATCATCAATTAAAAGCATGAAATACATATCACCTTGAAGACTTCTTGTTCTTTTAGGACCACAAAGATCTATATGCACCAATTCTAGTAATCTGGTAGAAGATTGTTCTTTTCCTTTGAAAATTCTTCTTGTTTTTTTTTCAATCTAGCAATCCTTACAAACAACATTGATAGGCTTTGTAATCTTTGGAAAATCTCTCACTACTTGAATTGGACTAGTTTTTACCAAATTATCAAATTTAATGTGACACATCCTCTTGTGTCATAAACAACTTTCATTGATCTAGAGTCATAAAATAATGACCATCAGCACCCTTAAGCTTATAAACATTTCCATCTATCCTTCTAGTAGTAATCATAGTTTCGGACCCTTTTTTGATCTCACATTCATCATCTTGAAACATAAGATTGTATTATTTCCTACACATTTTTCCAGCACTCAAGAGGTTATATCTTAAACCTTTAACATAGTAAACATCTTCAATATTATGTTTGCCATCAAAACTAATTAAACCTATTCCACATATCTTAGCACTTGAATCATCACCAAATCTAACAAGTCCTCCATCATAATTTTCAAGTTTAACAAAATTACTCTTGTCTCTAGTCATATGATTTGAGCATCCATTTTCAATGATCTAATAGTTCTTATCTTGTCTAGCATGAAAAGCAAATACCAAAGTACCTTCAATCTTATCCTTTCTCTCCAGAGGGAATTCCTTCACACATATTTCAGAGTTAGTAGAAACAAATTCATCTTTTAAAGCCATGAACAAACATTCATCATCATCATCTCCATAATCAGATTCATCATCAGAAATACTTGCATCTTCTTTAACATAGTAGCTTTTCTTAATCATCTCACCTCTGGTCTCCTTGTTTTTTCATTCACAATACTGTTTGGAAATATTGAAGCATAATGACCTATATTTCCACAACTAAAATATTTGGAAGGCAACTTACTAGTACCCCTTCTCATTCTTCTCACAAAGTTAGCTTCCACGTCATCAAGATCTTCTTGATTTAGTTCTTTAGTCTTCTCTAGTTTTGTGGCCTTAAAAGTAGTCTCAACTTTTGCACCATTATTTGGACCAAATTCTCTCATTTCAAATGCAGTTAAAGACCCATACAATTAATCTCTAGAGTACTAATCTAGATTTGCAAACTCCTTAATAGTAAAAAATTTGTGACTGTAAGCTTTAGGTAGGGTTCTAAGAATTTTCTTTACCACTTTTGATTCCTTGACTTTATCTCCAAGACCTTTGATGGAGTTGACCACTTCATCTACCCTCTGCATTTATCTTGTAATGTTTTCATCTTCAAACTTCCACAAGTTCTCAAATGTGGTCTTTAAATTATGCATCTTAGCTTGTTTGACCATATCATCTCCTTCATAAATACTTTCTAACTTATCCCAAATTGTTTTACCAGTTTTCAGATTCATAACTTTCACCAATTCATAATTTGTAAGACTACTTAAGAGAGAATACCTTGCTTTACTATTGGTTTCATAGGCTTTGAGTTTAATTTCAATGCTCAGACCATTTTTAGGCATAATGTATCCATCCTTAATTGATTTCCAAATATCACCAATTCATAATTTGTAAGACTACTTAAGAGAGAATACCTTGCTTTACTATTGGTTTCATAGGCTTTGAGTTTAATTTCAATGCTCGGACCATTTTTAGGCATAATGTATCCATCCTTAATTGATTTCCAGATATCATAACTCAGATATTCTAGAAATCCTTCCATCCTTGTCATCCAAAATGTATAGTCCGTTCCATCAAACATAGGGATCTCCTTCTTGTGCACCATCCTAGATCTACCTTAAGTGGTTAATATTTTCTCTAAGTAACAATTCTCTGATACCAATTGTTGAATGCACAAGAAAACTAAGAGGGGGTGAATCAATTATACCTTAAAACTTCAAAATACTCATACACATTCAGATCCATATTCATTCATTAAACCCTTAAATCTATTATGATGAATTAGCATGAAAATTAAATAACAGAAATAGAAACAATTTAACACCATACACAAGAGAACACTACATTTACATAGAAAACCCAAGAAGGGAAAAACCAAATTGAGGATTAGCTCACAATATAAGTAATATCAATATTGAATAAAAAAGGGCTCACTGTCAAAGGGCTCACTGCCAAAATAGAAAAGAAGATAGAGAAGGATGTTACACAAAGAAAAGAATCTCAATGCAACAAGGAATCCACCACAATGGCATCAACACCTTCACAACCTATTTGAAGAATTGTAGACTTTATGCTCACTACATCTAGTAAACTAATACATGAAATCTTGCACTACACTACTCAATTTCGCATTCTAAAACTTTTCACTTCGCATCATTTACATTTCACACATATATCTTATCATCCCTCAACAACTCAACTCATACGTATATCATATTCAACCTTCAAACCCTTCTCTAAGGTCGGCTATGCACCTCAAACGCGTAAATTCAAATTAGGTCGACACTAAAACACTTATGTGGCTAATAGAAGTGAGTGTAGACCACATCAAAACTTAATTGTGACCCAAATCAACAACACCACTCAACCACATGCTTCCTTAAACAATATTTATCCTTCGCATGTAGTGTAAACACCAAGTCGGTTGTTACTCATGAAAACACAATTAAAATTTTAATTTCATGCTTCCTCAAACCCAAGGATGACTTGTAAACCACATACCACACTTGAACATGATCTAGAATTTTCCTCAAATACCCTAAAATCCATCAAACTCCTTACCTGAAGAATGTACAACCCAATACACTTAGACAACTATGACATACACTGAAACTCAAAAAACCATCTTCTAAAGCACAAAACCTCAAACCCTCTTGACTAAGGTAAAATACCAACACCATCAACACACCTTTAGAATCGCAAGACCTAAAACATAATTGTAGAGAAATGCAGAGCAAAAACATTTATCGTAGACACCTCTCCAATGCACAATCACACGCTAGTGAACACAACTTCTATACAATGATATAGCACACCAAATCTTGAATACAACACCTCTAAAATAATCTCACCAACATATCTGAATTGCACAGGCAAATCTTCAACCTAGAATAAATGTGGAGCAAAACCAAAACACAACTCTGTCACCCAGAACATCACTGCAACACATTGTTTCCTCTTTTTATCAAATTTTCTCAAAATAACTTGGAAACCAAGCACCAAAGACACATCCTCATCATCTTGAACACTTTCACATCCATAGATAGAATCATATCAAAGCAACACTAAAGGTTAACACCAATAGATTTACTAGTGACAACACAATGCAACTAATCAAATCATCAACTTCTCACACTCTTGCAAAAATCTCATTCAACTATAGACATAAATGAAAACACAAGATTTTTGACATCAATGACAACATTAACTACTCATACTTGCAACATTATTGTCAAGAGAAATTCAAGAGTAACATTTCAGTGATTCATAACAACAATTCAAGATCCAAGCATCATGTCAGATCCTATGTGAGTTTATGTGTTCATGTTATCATTGTTTTGTGAAGGCTAACACATTTTTAGGTATCCAAGCATTCAACAAAATTAAGCAAGCAAGATCTAAGTCCTTAAGGTGATGCGCATGACTTCATTCCTTCAAGAAATCCATTGAAGGGTGGTGAGTTGCAGCACTTTGTGATTTCATCATTCCTTCCTATCCATTATCATTTTATCATTGACATTGTCATTGTGGTAGTGGAAACACTTACATGGGGTTTGATTGAGGAAATCCCCTAAAATGGCCCAACATTTCCTCTATTTGTGAATGTGTAGATCTCAGGTTTGAAGATGATTGAAAGAATTTTGAAGAAAAAATATTCTTTGTTGCATTTGAAGACCTACATCTTTTCAATCCATGAAAACTCAATTGTAGAAATATTTGACAATGATCCGACAGATTTGTTGATGGGAATTAGAAGTTCAAATTTGGCATCAAAGGACTATGAAAATATATCCAAAAATTCTTTACAAGGATACTCATTCCCTAAGCGTGAGTGTCCTTAAAATTTAGGCTCATATTTGAACCACAAGTGAACAGTGTCCTGCTCTACCCCACTCAATTGTCTGGATTTCTGTTACAATTTTTCAATTATCAAAATCTTGCACTTCCAGTCTAGGGCACATAGCTTAATAGGGTTATTTGAGGCAATTTAATTATAATCCATTTCCAAGTCTCAAAAGGATCATATCCAATTTTGATTGACTCGCCTTTATGGTTGAAGGTCAATCTAATTGCCTTATGGATTTGCATCCTAATGAAACTCTAAAAAGGACGGAATTGACCTTAGGTTTTGGACATTAAACTTAAGGTCTCCCATTTTACCATGTTTCATTTTGGTGAAGCTGAAATTTTAACATCATATACCTTTTAAAAATTGTATTCATTCACCCTAGATTTAGTTTTTGTAATGCATTATATTACATTTATCATTTAGGGTTTCATGTTTGCATAATAAAAAGTTATAAAAATCCAAAAAAATACATATCATTTTGCATTGTAAGTTGAAATAGGGTTTATTTCAGTCATCTTAGATTATATTTACATTCAATTGCATTCATTAGGTTATAAAATTCTAAAACTTCTCATTGCATTCAAATTTTCATCTTTCATTTAGGTCAAAAGAGTGAAAAAATGCCTTATTTTCTTTAAAATTTGCATCAAATCATCATTTTTAGAAATTTTCATCTTTAGATCAATCAATAAATTCATAGTAGATCTAAAATTGTATTCAATATTTCCATTTATTATTCAAACATTTTTAGCATTATTGAATGTTGGCATTTTCAAGTTCACAATCTCAAATTTAGCAAAATTTGGAAACATATTCATTGTCAAACTTGTTTGCACATAGATCTGAGGACCTTAGATAGTAATAAAGATAGTCAAAATTTGAAATTCCAAAAACCCTAGTCAGGACATAGATGCCCTGGGTTCCTGTTTCTTGTTGTTTTTTGCTCAAATTTGGCTCAGATTGTTGTTTATGTGCTCTTTGTTTGTTTATGTTGTCTGATTTCTTATTTGATTTGTTCAATTGAAAACATTAGTGTTACATTTGAAAAGGTTTTACTTTTCCTAGCTCATTGCAAATTTGTGAAAAAATATTATATTTCAGTATTGGCAATTGAAACATAAAAATGTGGTACACCCTAAGTTTATGTATGCAAGACCTAGGGTGTATTGTTCTATCATTTCTAAGATTCCATTAAGATGCAAATCAACAAGGTGCATAGATTGACATAAAACCTCTTAGGTGAGTCAATCATACATTGATCTGCATCTATTTAAGGATGGGAATGATTTAGAAATGATTTTAAATGATTAACCTAATTAAACTAAATTACCTAATATGATAAATGCAATTTCCCAAAGATAAATAGACGAGAACAAAATTTTGCAAGTGGATTTGGAAACTGCAAACTAATGTGTACCTATCACCAAAAGTCAGATTTGAGTGTTATAGTAGGATTGGGTCTCCCCTAGGTGACTAGCTCTTTTTTAGGGTGTCTTTCTTAATTTTTAAGGTCCTCTAGTGCTAGATCTGAGCTTCTATTTTCCACTTTTCCCACTATTATAATGTCATCAATAAATTATGTAATTGAGTTTTCATGTCTTGACAACTTTGATTACAATAAATGCAACAATACAAAATGGATCTTCAATCTCTCTTCAATCCTCTTCAAACCTATAACCTGCACATTCATAAAGAGAGAAGATGTGCCATATAGGGGCTTGCCTTAGTCAAACCGCGTGTAAGTGTTTCCACTTCCACAATGGCAATGTCAATGACAAACCAATAATAAAAAGGAAGGAAATGATGAATGAACAAAATACTGCAACTCACCACCCTTTAATGGCCTCCTTAAAGGACTAAAGACATACACATCACTTCAAGGATTCAGATCTTTCTTGATAGACTTACTTGAATACTCGAATTCTTTAGAGATCTACAATAATGTTAGCCAACATGAAAATGAACACACATAGAATTTGACATGATGTTGGATCTTAAATTGTTGTAATAAACTCTAATAATGTTTCTCTTGACTTTCTCAATAATTCTCTTGATCATAATTTTTCTAATAGATTTCTTGTTAGATTTCAAATGATAAAAAGACTAGGTAGTTATAGGTGTTTATCTAATTTCTCAAAAAATAAATTCTAAAATTTGACGCTTCATATTTGAATTTTGTATATTGAAATACCACCCACAACATATTTAAATTTGGGTCTTGGCTAAAAAGGGGGACCTAGTCACCCATGGTGACTAGGTCCTGGCCCAAAATTCTAAGACACTCAAAGTCGAGGATAATTTAATGATTGGATGCATTTGTTTAATACTTGTCCTTCTTCGAAAAACAGTAAAAATTAGACTTTGGAATGCATAATTTGGAAAATTAGAAGCTTAATTAAGTCCAATAATTTAAGGGGCCAAAGCATAAATTAAAATTGTAAGTGTATACAATTTTCTATGCTACATTTAGCCCCCACTTTAGTGAGAGTATGAACTTATGCTCAAACTCGCACTAAAGTAGAGAAATATATGTCAAGAGGGGTTTGATTGTCCAAATGTTAGAGAGATAGGATGACTAAGGATCAAGGGGGTTACATAAGCCCCCAAGATCTAATATCCCATGAAAAACCAACATAAGCACAAAGTAACATGCATGTATGATATGTAGCAAGGCAAGATACACAAACATAATGTTAGAAAACATGAAGCATATATGATAAAACCACATGATACAACATAACATATGAATGGTGATGAAATGAAAACAAGGACGATATATACATGATGTAAAAATGGAGAAGGCATATGAAAACACAAAACATGGGGTTAGTACTAAAAATATTTGAGTTGGTTAGGCAAAGAGACCTCGGTTTTAAATTGTCTCAAATACCAAACTTCATCTGTCAAATAAGGAAAATGCTCCATAATGACTAAATTCATACACATCACTCATGGGGCACATGTCTCTACTAAAAATCAAGGTGTATTATTCTAGGTGGTCATGTAATGTGATGGGTTTCATAAGGTTAACAAGTTGTGTTATGTTAAACACTCATGAAACACATAGCTCCACCATCAAGCAAGGTGTGTTATGCGAGCAATGACCATGTTAAGAAGGGATGCTCAAGTTAATGGTCCATGGACTATTTTGAAAAAACTCACCTCAAGGGGTGAAACAAAACTCACCTTAGGGGGTGCAACAAATTTCCCCTCAGGGGATGCAACAAAACTCACCTTAGGGGGTGCAACAAAAATCACCTTAAGGGGTGCAACAAAACTCACCTCGAGGGGTACAAATACAAGGCCAAAACCTCAAGGGGTGTCATGATAACACCACCTCAAAATGTGATTTAATCAACATGAAAGGGGAACTTCTTGATGCATGAAAGGTCACACCTTAGGGAACATCACATATGACATCACCACCAAGAGAGGACTAGTCAAGGAATAGAAAATCTCACACTAGGGAGCACCAACCATAATATTACCACTAAGGATAAAGTCATATGCCAAGAAATATCATACTTTGATAGGACACCAAGTCTAATATTACCACAAAGGAGACACAACACATGGATTAAGAAGGCCACACTTGGGTTGAAAAGATCACACTTCTTAGGAGATATATGTTATCACTGCTAAGAAAGGACCATCTTTTGTATAAACAGAAAACATGGGACCATAT
This sequence comes from Sequoiadendron giganteum, assembly GCA_007115665.2. Lineage (NCBI taxonomy): Eukaryota > Viridiplantae > Streptophyta > Pinopsida > Cupressales > Cupressaceae > Sequoiadendron > Sequoiadendron giganteum. The sequence continues at coordinate 498,053,067 of CM021101.1, forward strand.
GCACCCCCTTAAAATGTTGGTGTACTTGCTACACTAAGATTTTTGGAGATAAAGAGGGATCCCTTTCTAGAAGGAATACACTTAGGACAAGGCTACCTAGCCCTTTGCCCCCCAAGTGTAGGGACAAAGAGGAGCCCAAAATGATGATATGCTACCTAACTCCTTGCAAGAAAGACAATTTTCATAAAATCTAATGCATGATATGCTACCTAACTCCTTGCAAGAAAGATTATTTTCATAAAATCTAATGCATGTGGTAGTGATCGTAATTTGATGCTACAACTATCACATGACGAGGAGTAAAACAAATGAATGTTAATTTATCACACACTCATAGTGATCCACATAAGGATCAAATTATTTGAGTACCTTATTTAAATCACAACATTCATCAGTAAGATGTCCAAGTGTTCTATGGTATGCAAAATAATAAATGTGTGTACTCTTTCCTTTCTTATCTTCTTGAATTCACAGATAGGTGATAATGTTATAAGGCCTAGGTTGAGAAGTGTTTGTAAGGTTCATTCAATTTTGGTTATAATGTGCAGAAATGGTAGCTTCTTAAGTTTACAAGGCTTGTGTTTCTTACTAGATTTATCAATTGTATGATGTGGAGGTGGAGGATCTTGATAACCTAATCCCTTAGTATCTTCATATGGCATTTTCTCCAGAATATAATGGACTTCATGCTCATTGTTAATGTCACATCCTTTCTTTTTCGAAATCCTAAATCCATGTCCATAAGTTTGTTCCAAGTCAATAGGTGTGTTTGTAATCTTATGCTCATATGATGGACGATTGGTTGATGTAATTTCCTTGTGATTTTTATGGATAGGTTTATCTATGAATGTTGTTTGAGTTATTCCTCGTGGTTTAGTTTCTGGATGTAAAAAATTGAATGCTTCAAGTGGTGGCATGGTAGGATGTTGTTGGTATGGAGTGGTATGTTGTTGCATTGAGAGATTAAAGGTTGCATTATTCTCAAGGTTATGCAATTATCATTGTATGAACTCATGCATGCTCTCTTCGTCTTGACCTATGACCTCAAGAATACTTGTAATAGGAGAAGTTGTATCATTAATTTCATTATTAGAAGCATTATCATCACCAAACACACAACTTGAAACATCAACCAAGGATTTAAAGGACATCCAAATTTTACCAAAACACATATCCATGAAACTTTTGTAGTAAGATTCAATTTGTTAAGCAGGAGGTTAAGATAACTAAGATATCAACCTTGGATAGAGCTACCTAAGAGTATTTTTTCACTAAAGTCTTATTGGTGCCTAGATAATAGGACATGGTCACCCAATGGCGACTGAGTCTTCATCAAGGGTTTTGAAAAATCAAAATCTGATTGTAAACTACAGTATTTAATAATGTTGATTCTACTTGCAAACAATTGAAATAGTAAATAATTTTCCATAATTTGTTTAATGTATTCCGATTTGATGCAAAATGCAAGTATGCAATAATTTTAAAGATTTTTGAAAAAAAATTAATGCAATTTTTAGATTTGAAATGTAATAATTAACTGATTGTAATATGTAGAGACTTGCAAATGATAATTTTGAATGCAAATTTGGATCTTAAACAATGCACTTTCTTTTACTAAATGAACTAGATGCAAAATGCTTTATAAAATGTGGTTACTGATTCCAAAACAAAGATATGCAAGTATAATGCAATTGAGCAAACAGAGACAGAACAATGTCAAGAAGTTTGTTGAGACAACTGTACAAGGATAGGGTCACCTAGGGGTGACTAAGTCTTTGTTCAGGGTTCTAAAAATTCAAACTTGAATGTTTAGATTTGTATTTAAGGTTACTATTCCTATCTGCAAACAGGTTTAATAGTGACCGTTTTTGTAGAATTTTTCAATGAAAAATAAATACAAATGTATGACAATTTTGGAACAAAATGACACTTTTTTTAATGGAATTTTGAAATGAAGACCTAATGTAATGACTAAAACACACTATAATGCAACCTATTATGTAATATGAGTGCAATATTTTTGGATTTTTATGATGTTTATGATGCAATATGCAACCCTAAATGTGAAAAACATTAATACATAACCTAAATGAGAAATGCAAAATAAAATGATGCAAAACCTAGATCTAGGGTTTGAAAGACTACAAAATCGAAAAGTTATGATGTCAAATGTTAGGTTCACCAAAATGAAACATAAAAATTTAGTACACCATAAGTTTAATACTCAATACCTAGGATGTATTGATCCATCATTTTTAGTATTTCATTAAGATTCAAATCAACAAGGTGCATAGATTGACTTACAACCTCTTAGATGAGTCAATCAAACCTGGATCTACATCAATTTGAGGATGGGAATGATTTAGAAATGATTTGAAATTATTAACCTAATTAAACTAAATGACCTAATATGATAAATTTAATTTCCCAAAGATAAACATCTGGAAGCAAAAGAAAAAAAAATTTGCAAGTGGATTTGGAAAGTGCACACTAATGTGTACCTATCACTAAAAGTCATACTTGAGTGTTGTAGTAGGATTGGTTCGCCCCTAGGTGATTGGGTCTTTGTTAGGGTTTCTTTCTTAATTTTTGGGGTCCTCTGGTGTTGTATCTAATCTTATGTTTTCCACTTGTCCTACTATTATAATGTCATCAATAAATTTTGTAATTGAGTTTTCATGTCTTGACAACTTTGATGACAAAAAATGCAACAATGAAAAATAGATCTCCAAGCTCTCTTCAATCCTCTTCAAACCTGTAACCTATACATTCACAAATAGATGTGTTGTGTCATATAGGGGATTTCCTCAGTCAAACTCCATGTAAGTGTTTCCACTTTCACAATGACAATGTCAATGATAAATCGATAATGGAAAGGAAGGAAATGATGAATGAACAAAATTTTGTAACTCACCACCCTTCAATGGCTTCCTTAAAGGACTAAATGCATACACATAACTTCAAGGATTCATATCTTTCTTGATAGACTTTCTTGAATGCTTGAATGCTTTGGGTATCTACAACAATGATAGCATTCACAAAACATGAACATGAACATGCATAGAATTTTACATGATGTTGGATCTTGAATTGCTATAATAAACTCTGATAATTCTAATCTTGACTTGCTCAATAATTCTCTTGATCATAATTTTTCTAATAGATTTCTTGTTAGATTTCAAATGATAAAATAATTAGGTATTTATAGGTATTTATCTAATTTCTTGATAATTAAATTCTAAAAGATGACAATTCATATTTGAATTTTGGATATTAAAATACCACCAACACCATATTTAAATTTGGGTCCTAATTAAAAAGGGGGATCCAGTCACCCATGGGTAACAAGGTCCTGACACAAAATTCTAGGACACTTAAAGTCGAGGATAATTTAATGATTAGATGCATTTGTTTAATACTTGTCCTTCTTCGAAAAATGGTAAAAAAATAGGCTTTGGAATATATAATTTGGAAAATTAGAAGCTTAATTAAGTCCAATAAATTAGGGGCCCAAACATAATGTGAAATTGTAAGTGTATACAATTTTCTGTGCTACAATAATTATTAGATTTGTAGAACAATTTTTAACATTTTCTGAAAAATTGCATAATCTGGGTAAAATAGTTTTCATTTTGGCAAAATTTTAAAACCCTAGGCTGATACAACACATTAAAAAATCAAAATCCTTTTAATTAGCAACATAATTGATTCCAAATTTGGGTTTTAATACTATCACACAGTCACCTTATGTCACTAGTGCTTCTAAAACTAAAATTTTAGACAAAGCCCTAGTTGGACATAGGCACCCTAGGCACCTTTGTCTTGGTAAATCTACCTCAGATTTTAGGTGCAGATTCATAATTGTCAATTTTCAAATCTAGAGTCTAATTCCCAGGTCTGTGTTTGTAATAGGTTTGTAAGTCTATTTCCAGTCCTAGTTTTCCTTAACACACATAAACTTGAATCACAATTGGAGTTTAGTAATTACTCTTGGAAAAAGCATAGTAATCTAATCATGTTAGATCTCTTTCCACAAGCGCATTGTATATTTACCAAGACCTTCAGTCGTGTTTAATTTGGCATGCTATATGATGCCCTTGGGGACATCATCTCACCTAGATCATCCACTAAGGATTCTAACATTCCATCAAATACAATCATTGATACTCATTATAATCATAGTAGCTATTCTCATAATATCCCTCCAAATTGTGAGAGTATATTAACACAAGAAAATGAAATCATTGACACATTTCTTAATATCACTTTTCCAAATCTTCATTCACCTCCCAAAATCTTCCCTAATTGTGAGAACACTTTGGTGCAAGAGGATTCAATCATGGAAAAACATGACAATCATAGTTGTTCTTCTCACGATACCTCACCCACTTGTGAGGAAGGTATCGTGGTGCTAGAGGATCCAATCATTGAGTGTCATAAAAATATTGTTTGTTTTTCTCCCGATACTTCTCCTAATTGGGAAGATATTGTGGCACATGAGAATGAAATAATTGATAGATTTATTTCAAAAGAAAATAAGATGGATGGCAGATCCCCCCTCCAGAGTTCATCAAAAACTAGATAGCTTGGATGAGGTTATGAATGCACAAATATCAATTGGTTCACCTCACATTATAGGACCTCGTAAACCCCTTGGCGGAATCTTAAACTTTTCAAGGAAACTCACTAGTAATCATGTGTCACAGCAACCAAATTATCACATAATTTCTCACACACATAACATTCCTCAATGTAGTGGTAAAGAGTATTATCTTGTTGATAAAATTCATCATACTCCAACAAACATCTCCCTTTGGTATTTGATTCAAACATCACCTACATACAATAAGATGATCCAAGAGATTTTGTAGAAGACTGATGTCCCATCTTATGTTATACCTAATGATGTAGCCACCTCATTTGATTGTATGAAAGTGACAAAGTTAGATATTACATTCCCTCAACATAAATTACCCTCGCTTGAGATCCAAAATAAACAAGAGGCCTTGATGATAAAGGTGATCATTAATGAAACTAGAGTTAGGTGTACTCTCATATACAATGGAGTGGGTATTAATGTTTGTAGCATTGACCTCCTAGATAAAATTGGTATGGAGAATAATCTCATAGAACCCAATGATGTTAATATTCATGGCTTTGACAATGTTAATAAGCAACCATTAGGAATGATCACATTACCCATTGAGGTTGGATCTATGGTTTTTCCTACTCTTGTCCTTATCATGTCAGGACCACTTTAATACAATCTTCTCCTAGGTAGACCATGGATTCATTCCATGAAGGGAGTCTCATATACTCTCCACTATGAGATGAATTATGAATATAATAACAAGATATAGATGGTTAAATTATATGAAAAAAATTATAATTCACAAGTTCAACATGATCATAACACTTCCAACTCCCTTAATACTTTGATTACAACTTCAAAGGTAGAACCTATACAAGTTGATGGTAATCCTATTTGTCTTTCACCTACAACAAAACTCTTAGAAAATGATTGGGGGCCATTAGATTTTACACCTTGTTTCAAAGGGGGGTCTCAAATCTTGCCCTCAAAATCCAAATATTCAAATACAAATAACGATCATTCTAACGATTCATCTTCAAACACATGTTTGGGGATGATTTGGGTTCATTAAATTGTACACCCTCCTTTATGGGAGAGTACAAAATCTCACAATCTAAACTAAAATAGTTTTGTGTTTCATTTTTTCAACTTGGTTCTACATCAACAACATCACCCCATGGTGGTGATGGGGGCTCTTCAACTCCCATCCCTAATGAGGGGAAGATGCATAAATTTAAAAAAAAAAGGATTTACATGCTCGTGAAGAAGCCAATATTTCTCAAAAGCATGTAGATAAAATCTCTTCATATAAGTTAAAATCATGTTATGGTCTTGGATACAAATTTGTTTCTAAACATGGATGTAATGAAAAAATGAAAAAAATTGATAAGAATCAAGAGAATTCTATACCATAATTTCCAAGCAAGGTCTAGGTTTCCAACATTCCTCCCCATCTTCATCAAATGCTTTATCATCTACTGTATGTATGACATCTTATGATAAGAAAGAAATATTTTCTTCACAATAAATAAATGTCCCCTACTATTCATCAAGATCATATCTTGTCAAAGCTTCTCAAATCCCACCTAATTACTCTTCCTCCAAGAACACAAAATAAATTCTACAACAGAATCTCATTTTGTGCATATCATCAAGTGCATGGTCATTCTACCAATGAATTTTGGACCTTGAATAATAAAATACCACATCTTAAGGATTGTGGTTCCCTTCCATGTGTTGATGCACTTAATTCCTCTAATCAATAATGATCTTCATCCTATTGTGTTGCTCATCAATATGTGGAATTTTTAGCTTTATGTGTTTTGCTCATTTCCATTCACAGTGGTACAATCTTAAGTGCAACCAGATTTTTCATAGCAACAATATGATATTCCTTGGTGTGGTTTTTCTTGCCTCTACACTTGGGGTACAAGGATAACTAGTTTTGGGAGGTGTGCATTCTTTTCAAGGATCCCCTCTTCCCCTCTTTCTCCTTAAAATACCAACATAGCAAGTATGTTGATATTTTAAAGGGGGGCATACATTAACCTTATCCATTTCATCTTGTGATGTTTGAACTATTGACATACCCCCTTTGTCGATGGTGTCGTTTGTAACACCCCTTGAGGTGTGGTTATCAATTCATCCCCCAAAACGTTAAAATTTATGCACCCCCTGAGGTGAGTTTTGTTGCATCCCTTGAGGCGAGTTTTGTTGCACCCCTTGAGGTGAGTTTTTGGAAGATAGTTCATGGATTCAACATAATGGAGCTTTTTGGGTCATTAACTTGAGCACCCATTTTTAACATGGCCACCTACAATAATACAACTTACATGCCAATGGATTCATGTGTTTCATAAGTGATTTTGCATCCTCGTAAGAGCATCATTTTATTTTAACAGCACATTCAACAGGTGATGTTTGGTGTTTGAGACAATTTAATATTGAGGTCTCTTTGCCTTACCAACTCAATATTTAGTACCACCCTTGTGTTTTTTTGTATCTTTTTGTGTGTCTTCTTTGTGTTTGCATTGGTTTGTTTTTATTTTTCCACCATATTTATGTTCCATCATGCCATGTGCTTTCATCGTGTATGCTTCATGTTTTTGACATGTATGTTTGTGTATTTTTCCTTGCTGCATATCATACATGTGTGTATGTTCCTTTGTAATTTTCTATGAGATATTGGATCTTGGGTGCTTGCTCACTCCCCCTAGATCCTTAGTCATCCTATATCTTCAACATCTGGACAATCAGACCCCTCTTGACATATTTTCTACTTTAGTGTGAATCTGAGTGCAAGTTCATACTCTCAAAGTGGGGGCTGAATGTACTATCATAAATTTTCACCCATAAAAATTTCACCTTACGTTTGGTGCCCCTTTAATTATTAGACCTAATTGAGTATTTAAATTCCTAAATTATGCCTTTTATAGCCCATTTTTAACAATTTTAGAAGAATTACAAGAAGGAAACAATTGCATCTATCTAAGACCTTGCTCTTGACACTTAAAACCTTAAAAATAGGGCAAGGACACTCATGCTCTAAGTGTGAGTGTCCCCCTATTTTGGCTCCAAATTAAAATATGTTGGTTGTGCAATTTAATATTTGTAATTCAAGTGTCTAAATTCGGCCATTGGGATTTATTTTTTGGGAAATTATATAAATGCCTATAAATACCTAGTCTTTTAACCATTTGAAACTAGAAGCAGATTTTATGAGCAAGCATTATTGTCAAGAGAAAGTCAAGAGCAACATTTTAGTGATTCGTAGCAGCAATTCAAGATCCAAGCATCATGTCAAATCCTATGTGAGTTTATGTGTTCATGTTATCATTGTTTTGTGAAGGCTAACACTTTTTTAGGTCTCCAAGTATTCAAGCAAATCAAGCAAGCAAGATCCAAGTCCTTGAGGTGATTTGCATAACCTCAATCCTTCAAGGAATCCATTGAAGGGTGGTGAGTTGCAACACTTTGTAATTTCATCATTCCTTCATATCCATTATTATTTTATCATTGGCATTACCATTGTGGAAATGGAAACACTTATATGAGGTTTGACTGAGGAAAGCCCCTAAAATGGCCCAACATTTCTTCTCTTTGTGAATGTCCAGATCTCAGGTTTGAAGAGGATTGAAAGGATTTTGAAGAAAAATTATTCATTGTTGCATTTAAAGACCTACATCTTGTCAATCCACATAAACTCAATTACAGAAATATTCGACAATGATTTGACAGATTTGTAGGCGAGAATCCAAAGCTCAAATCTGACATTAGAGGACTATGAAAACATATCCAAAAAATCTCTACAAGGACACTCACTTCCTAGGCATGAGTGTCCTCCAAAATTAGGATCGGATTTGAACCACAGGTACAAAGTGTCCTGCTCAATTGACTGAATTTCTATTACAATTTTCTAGTTATCAGAATCTTACATTTTCAATCTAGGGCGCATATCTTAATAGGGTTATTTGAGGCAATTAAATTCTAATCCATTTCCAAGACTCAAAAGGATCAGATCTAGGTCTAATTGACTCACTTTTATGGTTAAATTTCAATCCAATTGCCTCATGGATTTGCATCCTAATGAAATTCTATAAAAGATGGAATTGACCCTAGGTTTTGGACATTAAACTTAAGGTATCCTATTTTTCTATGTTTATGGAAAATGGTATGCTTTTGTTCTTCATGTATAGATCAAACTTGGAATGAGTGTGATTCAAAGGAGTGGGTTGATGAATGGTCTATAAGAATTATAAGCCCACTAGAGACGTATCAACTCCTGACAACACTACAAATCATAGAGATGGAATCATCAATTGACTTTAATCACATATCAGATCTAGTTCAACCAAGTAATACATCTACATGCATAGTTTAAGAAATTTCCAATTTTATCTTACTTTGTAGTATTTTATAATATTGACTAAATTCATCTAATTGGATGCATATATCAATGTAGGACATGTTTATGTAGTTATTGTAGATGAAGACAATGAAGAGGTAACAAATTATTACTTGTGTCATTGTGTTGAGGTGAAAAATAAATTGAAGCCCCCTATTGTAGATGGAGAAAGCATCAAGTATCCTGTAGGGTCAATGGTTGTTACTGGAACATGGCTTAGAAGGTATCCAATTAAGAAGTCTGGTGTTTAGTTGTTTTAGACTTTGACACGCATCAAAAGATTCTTCATTACTCAAACCTTTTTGTGGTATCAAATATCCATTTGATCAAATATGGGGGTAGACCATTGAACAAGAACTTTTGGAAGGTTCATGAGTCTGACCATGAGGCAATACTTGACATAATAAAGAGTAGAGAAGACCCATATGGTTCATTGGATTGATTATAAATGAAAAAAAAATTAAATTCATGTTGATTTGTAAATATGTACATCAAATTTGTATATTTGTGTATCATCAAATAGGTATATTCAATTAATTGCTGGTTCTAATTGATTTAATTATCTTATTTAATTCATTAAAACAAGGTAATTGCTTCAAAATATGGGTTATAGGTTCATCACACTCCATAAACACAACCTAGTTCCACCTTCCTTTGTACTTGCTCTTGTCATAAATACAAATTTGATATATCTTAATTCATATTATTACATACATGTTTGTGTTTTTTCCTTGTATTTGTGTGGTTATATATGTCTTGCCTTCATGATTGTTCTTGGTTTTAGTGTGTTCTTGTTTTTATTGTTTATTAGTGTTGAATTCTTTTAATTGTGTTAATTTGATCTATGTGGTTAGCAAGAGTTGGGATAAGGCTATTAAGAACACATGTAGTATGGGATGAATGTTACTCTGCCTTAATATTGCATGGATGGTTAAGATGTACAACATTGAAGAATGATTATACGTGTAGTATGTGATGTGAGTAGTATTCATTTGGAGGCATTGTATAGTCATTTGTGGTATAGAGTTAGATATCTTTGTTCTCTTTTATTTACAATGTTCTTTATGAATTTTGAGTGTGTTATTTATATTAAATGTGTGTTATGATGATTATGTGATTGATTACGGTGTATTGAGATATATTGTATGATATTGTACTATGCCATATACACTTTGTATGTTGGTTGATGTGTAAGGCTTATGTATATGTAAGTATCTCAAAAGGAAAAATTAAATCATGTAAATAAGATAATAATGAGATGTTGTAATCAATCACTTCATGATCATTTGATTACTTTTTGGTCCACTTCAAGTCAAATTGATGGATGGGGATGACATGGTTCCTTCAATTGGCTAGACTAATAAGAAACAAGGGCCACTTTGGACAGTTTTACATGATTTTGGGGCTTTAGGGTGACAATTTGGGTCTTATATTGCAATATATCAAGCTCAAGCATCTCCACATGGCTCATAAGATCATCTTCTTGTCTAGATACTTCTATCTTTTTATATGAATTTGGGGAGGACATGCAACTACTTATCAAAGTATATGATGCCTCACTAGAAAATACTTTAGCATTATAATCATCATATTAACAAGATGAAACACTTGAAGGAGTAGACCTAGTAAAATCACAATAGTCACTTTATTTCAATAATATAAACACTTCAAATCACAACAACAAAGTCACCACCTCTCCAATGAAAAAAAAAAACACAATAATGATGTTCAAGGGTTGAATTGTGTATAGGTTCTCTCCACTAGTAGGACCCTCATATATATGGTACGAGAAAGAATAAAACCAAAGATTGTATCCTCCAAAATGGTACCAATTGTTGGTGCAATTTTTCAAGATACCACCTACAAATAAGAAATATAATCTAGCTATAGAATAAATTATCATGTACATTATATACCAATATATTCATAATGACATCCCTATCAATGAAACCATTTATATGTGTAGTTTGTTAGGCTACCAAATACACATGGAAAGATGAAATGACCATAAAATAACTCATTAGGTGCTTGAGATATTATAAAAAATATTTAACTAATGAAAATGATATCAATATAAATGGTGCCAAGTTGTTGACACACAAAGTGTATCTCTACATGAATCCTAGATAATAATCCAATACCTAAGCCTAAGGAAGGTCAATTTGGGACATTAAAAAGAATATTGTGATAATACTATGGACAAGAAAGGGCCAATGCATAAGAGAAGAAGGTGAATCAATTTATAAATTTAATTATGTAGGTTTAAAACAATTATTTCTAATATCCCCAAGGATTTTAGGCTTGATTTATTTGTGTTTATTAAATTTTTTATGAGGTAATTTAAACTAATAAATTAGGAAATGATAATAATTTCATGTTTGTAGGTTAAGTTTTCTAAGAATCCAAAAAATTCTAGAATATATCCATAGGTTCATTAGGATAGTCGTAAATTCATTAGGGTAGTCATAGCTTGAGATGTGGCTATATAGATTCATTAGGATTGTCATAACTTCATTAGGAATGTCATAAATTCATTAGGACAATCATAACTTCATTAGGACTGTCATAAATTTATTAGGGCGGTTATAAATTCATTAGAACTATCTCATAATATGCTCAATGCATTATGACTTTCATATCTTCCCTATGTTCTTTTTACTCAAATGTCATTAGGGTTTAAAGTAAGGTTTTGAAAATACCACCATTGGAAAATTGATCTTATCATGATATGTATGCTCTCAAACTATTGATACATTATCACATGCCATTATTTATTCTTCTTTTCATATCCACACCTATCTTACAGAGAATAAGTTCCTCATAGTTGTCCTTGAATGCTCTTATGCAAAATTTTAGACCCTATACTCAGTTGCTTGACTCAAGGAAAACTCATTAAGAGACATAATTTTCATTTTCATGCATTGTGAGGCCAAACCGATAGTACCAACATGTTTGTATGGGTGTTTTTATGGTAGAAAAGGTCCTATTTCACACCCCATCTCGCCCCAACATTATAGGATACATTGTGTATGCACTTTCTCTTAAGAGCCTTAAGTGCCAAAAAGTGGTAAACTTTGGTAGAATATTTCTCAAAAATAGTGGCACCTAAAAATATTTTTCTTGAAGGTATATATTGATGTAGAGTCCCTCCACAATAACCTCTCTCAATTTTTCAAATCTCCTATCCACTTGATTGTGGCAACAATTTTTCAAGTGTTGCAAAAAGCGTCAAATGTGTTTAGTAAAAATGTGTCAAGAGCCATAATTTTTGTTTTATTAATTGTGGGTACAAACTAGCAATGCCAACATGTTTGATTGGGTGTGTTTATACTATTAAAGGTCCTATTTCACACCCCAACATACCCAATCGTTCCAGACTACATTGTGTCGACGCTTTCTCTTAAGAGCCCTAAGTGTTAGAGTGACAAACTTTGACGAGTTATTTCTCAAAAAAAATGGCACCTAGAAACATTATATCTAAATGTACAAGGTCATTTAGGGTCCCTTTACAATAAAATCTCTCAAATTTCTAAAATTCCAATCTATTTGGTCATGGCAACAAGTTTTCACATGTTGCAAAAAGTGTCAAATGCATTGAAGAGAAAGTTGCAAGGTAGAAAAAAAATCTTTTTATTCATCATAGGGAAAAATCGACAGTTCTAACACATTTGGGTGGGCGGTTTTATGCTAGAAAAGGTCCTATTTTTCACCCCAACATGCTTGATCATTCCAAACTACATTGTGCATGTGCTTTCTATTAAGAGCCTTAAGTGCCAAAAACTGGAAAACTTTGAAGATTTGTTTCTCGAAAACCATGGCACCTAGAAACGTTATGTCTAAGGGTATAGGGTCACATAGGGTCCCTCCACAATAACCTCTCTCAAATTTTTAAAACTCCAATCCATTTGGTTGTGGAGAAAAATTTTCACACGTTGCAAAAAGCATCAAATGCATTGAAGAAAAAGTTGCAAGGTAGCATGATTTTTGTTCTATTCATTGTGGGGAAAAATAAATAGTGCCAACACATTTAGAATATATTTTATGCTCAAAAAGGTCCAATTTAACACCCTAGCATGCTCGATCATTCCACACTATATTGTGTTGGTGCTCTCTCTTAAGATCCCTAAGTGCCAAAAAGTGGAAAACTTTGACAAGTTTTTTCTTAGAATTCGTGACACCTAGAAATGATTCATTTGAATTTATAGGGTCACATAGGGTACCTCCATATAACATCTTTTTTTTTTTAAATATCCAATCCACTTTCCCATGCCAACAATTTTTCAAATGTTGCAAAAAACGTCAAATTTGTTTAGTAAAAACATGTCAAGAGTCATACTTTTCGTTCTATTCATCATGGAGCCAAATTGAAAGTTCCAACACATATGAGTAGGTGGGTGTATGCTAGGAAAGATACTATTTCACACCCCAACATGCTTGATCATTCTAAACTACATTGTGTCGATGCTTTCTCTTAAGATCCCTAAGTGCCAAAAAGTGGAAAACTTTGATAGGTTATTTCTCAAAAAATGTGGCACCTAGACACATTTAATCTAAAGGTACAAGATCATATAGGGTCCCTCCTCAATAATCTCTCTCAAATTTTAAATCTCCAATCCGTTTGGTTGTGGCTACAAGTTTTAACACGTAAAAAGCATCAAATGCATTGAAGAGAAAGTTGCAAGTAGCATAATTTGTGTTTTGTTCATCATGGGTCCAAAATGATAGTTCCAACATGTCCAAGTGGGTGGTTTTATGCTAGGAAAGTTCCTATTTCACACCCTAACATACCCGATTGTTCCAAACTATATTGTGTCAATGCTTTCTCTTATGAGCCTTAAATGCCAAAACATGGAAAACTTTGATGATTTATTTCTCAAAAATAATGGCACCTAAAAAAATTATATGTAAAGATACAAGTTCATGTAGGTTCCTTCAACAAAAACCTCTCTCAAATTTTTAAAACTCCAATCTATTTGGTTGTGGCAACAAGTTTTTGCATGTAAAATGTCAAATGCATTGAAGAGAAAGTTGCAAGGTACCATAAATTTTGTTATGTTCATTGTGGGGCCAAACCAATAGTTCCAACATGTCTATTTGGGTGTTTTTATGCTAGGAAAGGTCTTATTTTTCACCCTATAATGCACGATTGTTCCAGACTACATTGTGTTGACGCTTTCTCTTAAGATCCCTAAGTGCCAAAAAGTGGAAAACTTTGATGAGTTGTTTCTTAGAAACCATGACACCTAGAAAAAAATTTTCTAAAGTAAAATGGTCATATAAGGTCCCTCCATAATAACCTCTCTCAATTTTTTAAAAACCCAATCCATTTGGTTGTGGCGACAAGTTTTCACACGTTGCAAAAATCATCAAATACATTGAAGAGGAAGTTGAAAGGAAATATAATTTTTATTCTATTCCAACACATCTAGGTGGGTGGTTTTATTCTAGGAAAGGTCCTATTTCACACCCCAACATGCCCGATCATTCCAGACTACATTGTGCTCACTTTCTCTTAAGACCCTATGTACCAAAAAGCGGCAAACTTTGACGAGTTGTTTCTAGGAAATTGTGGCACCTAGAAATATTTTATCTAGAGGGAAAATTTTGTGTAAGGCACCTCTGCAATAACCTCTCTCAAATTTTTAAAACTCCAATACACTTGGTCATGGAAACAAGTTTTTTCACGTTGTAGAAAATATCAAATACATTGAAGAGAAATTTCTAAGGTAGCATAATTTTTGTTATGTTTGTCATGGAGCCAAATCAATAGTGCCAACACATCCAGGTGGGCAGTTTTATGTTAGGAAAGGTCCTATTTCACACCCCAACATTCCCAAATGTTTCAGACTACATTGTGTCAACGCTTTCTCTTAAGAGCCTTAAGGGCCAAAAAGTGGCAAACTTTGTAGAGTTGTTTCTCTAAAACCATGACAAGTAGAATTTTTTTGTCTGAAGGAATAAGATCATGTAGCGTCCCTCCAAATTAACCTCTCTCAATTTTTCATATCTCCAATTCATTTCACCATGGAAAAAATGTTTCAAATGTTACAACAACTGTTAGTTACGTTTAGTAAAAAGTTGTCGAGAGACATTTTTTATGTTCTTCATCTTGTGGGGCTAAACTGATAATTCCAACACCTTGGGATGGGTGGATTACTACTATTAGAGGTCTCATTTTTTCACCCAAGAATCTTGATCTTTTTGATCTAAATTATACCAATAAAATTTCTTATATGAACCACGATTATCTTTAATTACTAACCCTTGAAGGTCCATGTGCATGACTTAAAGAGGGAGTTTTTTTTAGAGGAGAGTTTAAGTTCAAAAAAAATAGGTCCACTTTAGGTTTTTTAGTCACTATAGGTCTCTTTTCATGATATTTTACAATCCTTCATGATGGCTAGGTTTATCTTCAAACTTTGATGGGAGGTATCTAAGAGGTTTATGCTCATTCTAATTCCTCTACATTCAATTTCCATCTTGAAAAGGGTATTGAAATTTCCATATTCACTATTTTACCAATTTCAATGTCTTAAAAATGTGGTTGCAAGATAGTTTCACATGAAAATGCACCTTTAATGAGATAAAGGATGTCCGGAAAAGGTTGTTTGGTCCTTAGAGATCATCTTCCTTCAAGAATGCAAGTGCATATAGCTCTCTAAAAATGGACAGAGATGAAAATGGTAATGGGCACTAACTACATGTGATAGTTTCAAAATAATACAAGGGGATAGATTTTCTAAACATTAAAATATGAAAAATATCTCAAAGGAGAAGTCATGAGTGTCCAAATCAAGGATAGTTATGTAACATCTAAACAAAGGACTTCGTGTAAGAGAGTGGCAATCCCTATAAGCAATTAGTTTATACTTGCTTTGCCACCGAGGACACTAGAATGTACATGGACTTATAGCATAGGGTAGAAGATAGTCGTATGAACACCTATAATCCAAGAAGAAAAACACAATTATTCATATGGCATTGGGATCATTTCACACAAATCAATAAATTAAATGATGTAGAAGATAAAAAATTATGTCACTCATGAACAATGTATAACCCATGGCAGTGGGTGATAGGATGGTATGGAAACTACATCCTTGAGTGAACCCAAAAATTGAGAGCATCATTCCAAGAATGCAAAAGTTAACTAAGATTGTAGGGAAATAAAATAATACAATCCAAATGGTAGCAGTCCAAGAAGATAGTCATGAAGGACATCCACAATCTTATTCTTGGTTACATTGACATTACAAAAAGGTATATAGGAGGGAGTAGAATTTAGCTCTACCTTTTTCAATTCCATGTTATTTTTTTATTATATCTTGCTAGTGTAGGAATTCTAAGCCAAACACTCATGGTAGGACCATTCTTAGAATCTTGTATAATAACCTAGTGAACCCATATACTCTTATGGTTGTATGATCTACACCAAAGAACTAGTCTCTTCCATGGATTGAATTCCAAGGTAGTCATAAATGTTTTGTTCAATATAGGAATATATTTATTTGAGAGGAAGAAAAGTGTGGGCATGAGGAATAGCTCTATAAATGTGAAATAGTGATTGGTCAACTAGAAGATAGGGGCCCATACTATAAATAGATCACATCATTTAATGAAATAGGAAATGATAGGTTGGTTAGATGATAGCATTGATAGAGGATAAAATGTGAAAGGATGGATGGGTACTTGAATGTCCTTGTGATCCCTAAGTTTTTTAGTTTCATGACTATCTACTCTTGAAGGTGTAAGGGGAAGTCAAGCTAGACAATATTAAAGATAGATACTAACAAACAAGTGGGTACCAACAAGATATTTTGGAAACATTAGTTTTTCATTATTTAGTCCTAATAAGTATGCAACCATACTACACTCCAAATGGTAAAAGTGAGCCTTATTCACTTATTCTATTATAGTAAAAAATATGGATAACATTAATCATTTATAGTTCCAACATTTCATTATTCATTTATTTAATTAATCATTTATAATTCAAATATAGACACCATTGGTAAATAAGATTTATATTAACAAAAAATCCATATAGGAATACATCATTATACATTAATAAAAGTATAAAATTTTAACAACCCCACTATTCTACTAAACAAAATTACCAATGTTTTAACTAAAAGTGAATAATTCACGATGCCATCACATAGCAATAAAAAAATTCTTCTATTTCAAAGACAATATGCACATCTGAAATAACACATAATCCAAACTTTTCATTTTCATTTATAATTGAGTTTTACAATCCTTCCAATACATTAAAATCTCAAGATAACATTTCTTGCATTACAAATTCTATAGGCATGGATATAAGAAAACATGCATAGCTCCTTGAGCTTCAATAGCACGTAGTAACAAATGGTCTAGGAAATATCCTACAAATCTCGGTCACCAATTAATGAGAAGAAGCATCACTCAAGCGCTTTTTTTCCAACCACGAACTCAAATATGGTCCCACGCACATCTGTCGCATATGGAAACATTGCCCTTACATTCAAAAAAGAGATTGGTTGGTAAAACCCCATAACAAAATATCCTTCTTGAGCTTTGTGGTGTGCCCTATAATTCTAGAACCTAATCATACAGTAGCTACAACTACAACTATGAAAATCCTAAACTAGAAATTGTCTAAAACTGGACATAGTGAACTGACTTTGTAAGTAGTGGCAACTTACACTACTTTGGCCAAAGTTTCATATAAAAGAGTCATCCATTCACCCATTATCCTAGCTCGATTTGTTTAATGACCATTCATGTACTATGCTTAGGAAATTCCCTCCATTGGGTAATCGTTAACCCCAAGAATAGCCTATCTCTTTGACAAAAAACTACGCATAGGAAATTCCCTCCATTGGGTAATCGTTAACCCCAGGAACAACCTACCTCTTTGATAACAAATTATGTATAGGCAATTCCCTCCATTGGGTGATCGTTAACCCTAGGAACAACCTATGTTTAGAACATTCCTACTAAGTAATTCAATTAACTCCTACTTATCGAGTAACCAAATAACATAACGTTACATCACTGAATGACTCTAGTACCAAAGGTATGATCCCAACTATAAAAGTCCCCAATCCATGGTTTATCTCATCATTAAATGACTCCCTTCAAGAGTATCAATAAGCAACCTCAAACTAAAAGTATAACCTTCGACAAGCAATGACTTTACTCAAAGTATAATCTTATCAATAAATGACCTCAATCAAAAGTATAGTCTCAACAATAAAATAATCTATTCAAGGTTGAATTCACATCAATAAAAGACTATCCAAAAAGCATATTTTCATCAATAAAAATACTTCACGTCAAGACTAGTGTCCTATGGCTCCAATCAATAGTAATTCATAAATTCAAGTGATCAACTTAATCACATAGGTAATATCCTCCTTAGTTTACCCTAACCCCGGGATAAAATCAGCAATCAACGATCATACCATTCGTGAAAGTTATTCTCAACCTAGGAATTAAATTAATAATCAAATAAACAACAATCAAGTGATCATTCAAGTATTGACTAACAATCTGGTTTTCATAATGTTATTGTTGCCAAGAGACACTGCAAATTTTTTCTACTGTTGTCATTGATGGAAACCCTATTCGGTGATTGGATCCACACATCACCATTTGATCACACCACCAGTCGGATTGAAGACAGTCAAGGAAGAAAAAAGCATCCGGTAGTTTTGTGTTCACCGATTCACATGAAGATTTTTTGTTATTATTTTGTGTTGTGTATCTCAGGAAATGTTGTCTGGTATATGATCTTTGTTTCTATTGAATCTTAGTGGCGCATATCAATCCATGTGTGAGTTAGAATATTTGGTTGATTGATTCTTGATTATCAGTACAAAAGCCAACCTAGTGAATGTAACATGTTGCGGATATTCGAAGAGTAATTATTCAAGTGTTTTGTGTTCGAGAAGTTTTTATTTGGGTCCTAACCAAGTTGTGGCCGACCCTTGTGGATGTGCATTAAACATTACTCATGTTTTGAGCCGACAATTGTAAATATTTTTTATGTTCTATTGAAGCCAACATGTTGCGATTAAATTCTTAATTGCAGATATATATAAGAGATCAATCATATCATTTTGATATATGAACAAGGTGTGTCGATGTGAGTTGTGAATATCAAAAGTGCAGAAGAGAGATTATGTACAGTTTCACCTGTACATTAAGGATTTTGTGATGAGATTTTGAGCAGAGCAGAGTAGAAGTGCAAAATCAGTCAAA
Organism: Sequoiadendron giganteum; assembly: GCA_007115665.2. Lineage (NCBI taxonomy): Eukaryota > Viridiplantae > Streptophyta > Pinopsida > Cupressales > Cupressaceae > Sequoiadendron > Sequoiadendron giganteum. The sequence goes on from CM021101.1 coordinate 498,072,311, forward strand.
AGGACACAAGATCGATTGTTGAGCCTAACCAAAACTATAATCAAGCATATGTATATGCTAATATCTTAGTTCAATTTCTCAAATGGATTTAATTTGATTATCTTTGTAAGACAGTGAGTCTTCTTTGAGCAGTGAGCTCTAGGCAGTGTACCTGAATGCAAGTGCATTCCCATATTGTAAACTTCATTTTGAGTATACTCAGATCATATTGTGGATTGGCCATCGACCATGGTTTTTCCCCTAACAGGGTTTCCACATAAAAATCCTTTTGTTATGGTGTTATGGTTGTTTTTTTTATGTTCATGAATATTTCTTTTGATTGAATGTTATAAATGCTTGAAGGGTCAGATTAATAAAGTTAAAAATTGCACAACACTGATTCACCCCCCCTCTCAATGTTCCTCGATTCCAACAATTGGTATTAGAGCTAATTTCCTTGGAAGAAGTCTAACAACTTGGGGAGATCTTGGAAAGTGTTTAAATGGATTCAAGTAGTCTTCAACAACAACTTTTGGTGGCCCTAGATGATCTTGATCAATCAAAATCTGAAGTTCGGAAATTTCAAGAAAACCTCATGGATGTTGAGAAATTCATTGAATCATTGAAATACAAAATCAATAAGTCCAAGGAGAAAATAAAGGAACTTTGTGATCAAATTAAGTAGAATGACAGTAAAATCATTGAAGATGAACAACTCAATCAAGCCCTGAAGGTAAAGATAGAAGAATGTGAAAAGCTTACTAGAGATAATATAGTCCTAAAGCATGAGATGGAATCTATCATGATGAGGATGAACAAGGAGATTGAAGACAAAAATAAGAATGAAGAGAAGCTTGCACAGTCCTTGAAAGAAAAATCTAAAGAATGCAGTTGTTTGGACAATGAATTGGAACAATATAAAAACAATGAGGAAGTGCTTGAAAAATAGATTGATGATCTCATAGATGAATTTTCTACTGAAAATGAGTACAAAGAGAAGTTTAAAGTTAGCTCAACCAAGCTTGATGAACTAATCAAAATTCAGAGGACTAATGGTGACAAGCGAGGTCTTGGTTGTGAAGAAGGAGAAAGTTCTAGATCCGGAAAAAGCAGATTTATGCAAGGAAATCAGATAAATAGAGTTGGAAGGAATCCGGTAAGACAAGCTAATGCTCAAAGATTCAATGGTTATTGTTTTACTTGCAATAAATTTGGTCATATGGCTTCTTAGTGTAGAAGCAAGATGAATCCAAGTGGTCCATCATTCTCAGGTCAGTGCTTTAATTGCAATAAGTTTTGTCATAAGTCAAATGAATGCAGAAATGTGATGAACAACTTTCATAGAGATGATAGATGTTATACATGCAATATATTTGTCCATATTGCTAACCAGTGTAGATCAAGAGAAAATCAATGGAACAACTAGTCTAGACAGAGAAATGTTATGTGCTATAACTGCAACAAAATTGGTCACATTGCTAGATTTTGTTGGAACAAAAAAGTTCTGATAAATCAAAACATGTAGAAGGATGTTAAGGGAAAAGGAAAAGTCACTACAGATGTGATCAAGAATAAAATGCAGAAGAAATGGGTGAAGAAAGGTCCCTCTATTGAAGGAAATGCGCCAACACCAAAACCTGCTTCTGGTAATTACTCTGAGAATTAGTTTTAGGCCTTTGGCCTAGGGGGAGCTGTCAAGAAAATCTCGTAACCCCCTGTTGGTAACTGACATCAAGATGTGGATAAGTATAGTAAGCGCGTAGATGCTCTACAGATGTTGTTGAATCTATTGGAAAGAGTATTAAGCAGTATTGGAAGTCCACAGAAGAATTATCTCTCACAATGCATGGAAACAGGGTAACCGAATGAGTTAGGGTAAAAAGCATTAATTGTGACAAAAAGGGTTAGGTGTGCAAGTGATAAAAGGTCATTTTTATCTTTTGTTTTCCATTTTTCATTTTGAAGAAAAGAAGTTTGGAGAGATCTAAAGTGAACTTTGGCGAATTGAGGCGAAATTCAAGTGTGAAGGAGCTTTCAACAATCAAACTTCGATCCGACGAAAAGGTATTTATCAGAAAAACTGTGAATTGGTGAAAATGGCTACTCCATTGGTAGTTAAAGTCAAGGTAGAACCCATCTGAAGTTCAAGTGGCATCTTTTCAAATCTATCAAGACAGACCCATTAGGTGCATTTTCATTTGTTTTGTACAATGTCTTGAATACTAAAGACATTAGGGCATATATTCACGCAAACATTGAAGAGTTAGGAAGCTCGTAGCTACTAAATTTGTATAACAATCACATTATAGGAGAAGAATTCTATGTCAAACCGAAATTCAAAACCCTAGAAGAGAAGAAATTTACATAGATTGTTAAATTTCCTGTGTTTGAAGAGAGAAAATGGGTCCAGTATATTTTGAGCCGAGTTCATGATGAATTTATGTGGTTGAAAATACCCTTTAAGATTACAAAGGAGGCCATAAGCATTGTTACAGGTTTAAATTCCTCTAGTGGATTTGTGATTTTGAAGTTCGTAAAGAATCAAATAGTTACTGATGTAACAGGTTCAAATTATGATAGAAGAGCCATGACAATCGAAGATATCATTGAAGTGGATGTGAAATTTTCCTCGATGATCATTGGTTATAGGATTTATCACTCAAGTCAAGATAATTCAGTATTTGGTACAACCATTTATGCAGCTTACCAAATGGTGAAGGAGAATGCAGATTATGACTTGTGTGAGCTACTCAGGAGTCAGCTGATGGAAAATCTTGGTAAGATCAAGAAGGATAAGAAGAATTCCTTTAAGTATGGAAATTTGATTTTATGTTTGTTCTTTTATTTCATGAGTGAAGTTCTGGGTGTTGGGAAAGTACATTGGCAAGGTGGTCAGCCTATAGTTGTTCAAATTAGAGAAATGTTGTATGGAATTGGAAATAGTCAAGCCAGAAAAACTACAATCTGGGGATATTTCAAAAAAATTTAGAGTATGATGCAAGCAAGAGAAATAATTCCTACTTCTATTGTGGAGAAATACAGGACACAATTTTTTTTATGGTAGACATTGATCAATGCATGATGGAAGTCATTGATCCTAGAACAGTGTGGATAATGCCAATGGGTTATGAAGTTGAAGAGCACATTTTGGAAATGTATGCACAACATTTACTAAATAAGCCTCTGGATCTGGCAAAAGAGAGGTTTGGAACTTATGCAAAAATGGATATACAGGTGCACAATGAACTAAGAAAACCCGTGATAGTTATAAGAGTAAGAAAAGAAGTGGAAATATTTGCAGAAAGCATGGGTATATCTACAGAAGTAGTAAGAGAAGCTAAAAAAGGGAGAGAACAAGCTAAAGAAAAAAAAGAGCTAACAAGAACTGAATCTGCTAGTTCGGTAGCATCCTCTACCCGAACTAGGTCAATAAGGGGCTCTGCATCCCTATCTGCCCCTGCAGTGAAGCCAATTCTTGTGAAAACTCAAACCAAGGCATCTGGTAAGAGGAAGAAGAATAAGAGCACAAGAGTCTATGAAGAAGTTGTTAGAGTAAAGGTTTTTACTTAATTATGTTGATTAATTTGCTTTTATTCCCTTCTTAATATTTCACGTTAGTTTGCATAAAGTGACATTTAATAATTATATTAATTATTAAATGTTTTCCTATTAGGGCTTCTATTAGGGTTTTTCCTATTAGGGTTTGCATGATCTCTTTTTTATAAGCATTGATCTCATTGTATTTCATATCAATTTATTCTCTCATTATCTCTGATATATATACTTTCAATTTTCAGAGAACCCTTGCTTGTTTGTTTCCATCTCTTCTTTTGTGATAGGTTATTTGCATGCAGGTGATCTTCGGGGTTTGTGGTGTTGTATTTTCTCAACTCCTACATGGTATCAGAGCTCTTATGAAGTTGTATTTTCTCAACTCCTACATGGTATCAGAGCTCCAGACCTGCTGCTTCCTATTCTTGTTTTGAAGATTTTTGGGGCTTCAAGGGTTTGGGGTTTATTTTTTTAATCCAGGGCATACCTACAATTTTGAAGCATTTTTAGCTCAAATGGACCTCGCCATTGCATCCGTAGCAGTCCAAAACCCCTAAATCGATTGTTCATTCGCCCATTTTGGACAAAATCGAATTTTGAAGCAAACATTTTTTGCTAGAACGGTCGTACAACCGTCCATCTACGCACGGATTGAAAAAATTCCTGGTAATTTTTTTTTCCGGATTTTCGTCTTTTTTTTTTCAAAAAAATTTTTTTACATTTTTTAGATTTTTTTTTGTTATAAAAAAATCAAATAAAAAAAGAAAGAAAATTTTTTAAAGCCTTTTAAAGGCTTGCTTAGGCCTGTCGCACCTTACGTAGATGGGTACCCTGCGCAAGGTTTTGCGCAGGTCCATACCTGCGCAGGGTACTGCATAGGTCCGTACCTATGTAGGGTACTGCGCAGCGTTGTGCCCTCATGGGTTGCGGTAATAAGCCTAGTTATGCATTTGCAGTGACGATCGTTTGGCCATCAAATTTAAGCCAGTCTTTTTTGCTGCGACAGCCGTATGACCGTCAAAATTTAACCCAGCGCTGGTTTTTTCATCTTTGGAGCTATTTTCTTCTAGAGGTCGTAACTTGGGCATACGATATCATTTTTTGGTAAATGAGATATCGTCGGAAAGCTAGTTTTCTCATCTTTCTAGTGGTGTGGGTTTCATCACTTCATTTTTCTATTAGTGAATTCTACAACCATTTTTGTGGTTGTTTTTCATGTATTTCTAGCTTTATCTTTTTTGGGCATTTTAAGCAATATCTTTTATGTAAACGCACTGAGATAAAGTGCCACACTATTGTACATGCATTTCTTGGGGATCTTGCACATAAGGTTGTACCATATTTTGTACTCGCACTGTTATTATAAAGTGTCATGAGGGGTTGTGTAGTTTGCCTTTGTTTTGCCATCACATCTTTGTCCGGTGAGTGTCCCTCCATGACGACAATGGATCCATATGATTCCAACCTCATGCATGTGTGCTTTGTTTTGTACACCACTTTTTCAGTTGCAGGTGCTTTCTTGTGCACTTTCAAATGTTGTTTATTCTTCTGCATGCACTACAGGGTGTTTCACATCATTTCAGTGGATCTGTCAGGCTCTCCCGGTTCAGCACTATGGGGGGGTATTATACTATTTGTGTTAATTATTCCTTGGCTTCGCCTTGGAAGGAATCTTCCATTCTCTTTTGATCAATGTTTCAAACTGTTGGTTCTTATTCCATTTGTATCTTCGTTCTAGGTGTTTGCCTTTGTTTGCCATTTGATTCGAGTAGTGTTGTATGGGCACTTATGCAGATTATTGTCTTCTTGTTCCTGATCATCCTATCTTCAACGGAGGTTCTTCAACACCATAGCAGTCATCTTTCGATAGTTGTTTGCAGCTTCTTTTGCTTCAGTGATTTTTCTTCTTGGCTTTCTGCATCTCTTTTTGGAGTAGAGCTTTTTCCCATGAGGTTTTCTCTATTTCTCCTCTTTACAGAGATTTGGTTGTATTTGGGTACCTGATCTGGCCTAGTTGTCAGGACCCATGTTTTCCTTCTTGCATTGTAGTTACCTTTGTTTTCTTGCACTTGTTTGTAGCTACACTATTGCTCATCTTAAGGGGGGTGTTAGAGTAAAGGTTTTTACTTAATTATGTTGATTAAGTTACCTTTATTCCCTTCTTAAGATTTCACGTTAGTTTGCATAAAGTGACATTTAATAATTATATTAATTATTAAATGTTTTCCTATTAGGGTTTTATTAGGGTTTGCATGATCTCCTTTTTATAAAGATTGATCCCATTGTATTTCATATCAATTTATTCTCTCATTCTCTCTGATATATATATTTTCAGTTTTCAGAGAACCCTTGCTTGTTTGTCTCCATCTCTTATTTTGTGACAGGTTATTTGCATGCAGGTGATCTTCGGGGTTTGTGGTGTTGTATTTTCTCAACTCCTACATGGTATTAGAGCTCTTATGAAGTTGTATTTTCTCAACTCCTATAGTTGTCTTAGAAGATAAAGAGACTAAATCTAATGAATATGTGAGAGAAATAAAGCGTATGGTCACCCAGGCAACAAGGGTTACTAAAATCAAGCCCTCCGATGAAGAAGACAAAGCAAAGAAGAAGGTAAAAATTGAAAAAAACCTAGTATGTCAGTAGAAGAGGTTGAGAAAGATTTGGTCAAAGATGGAAATCTTAAGCCACTTTGTAAATGGTATGAAATTTTTGATAAATTTGGCCAAAGAACTCTTGAGGAGGCTACAATAAAGCATTTAAATATTTTCAATAAGGTTCTTATTGAAATAATGTTTGATTTACCTAAAATCTTGTATGATATTTTGGAAATGAGAAGAATAAATGCTAGAACAGAAGAAGAGAAAATGAGAGAGAGAATTATTGTAGAGTTATGTCCAGTGATGTCTATGGAAGAAATGAAGGCAATCTTGAATAAAGCTAAAAAGGAATTCAAGAGCAAAAAAAGAGTGAATAAGCTCATGATTGGTCAAACTAAAGAAGTTGCAGAAGAAACTTTTGAGAATTTTTTTTGTTAAGTAACAGAATTGATGTTGTCTTTGAAGAAACACATGATAAATATGTCTCATCTAGTCTGATAGAAGAAGAAGAAAAACAAGATACAACTGAGGATACTCAGATTCCTCTTGATGTGGATAATACAAAATTACCTGTGGAGATTGAAGCTCCTTAAATTGTATCAGTTGAGAAAGTTGAGATTCCTTAAGATAAGCAATAATCTGTAGATAAGGAAACAGTGGTTGAGGAAAAGAAAGTTGATGTAAAGTAAGTTTTGGTGGAAGCAAGACACGCTACAGAGGTAGTGAATAAATTTTTGGTAGAGCACCAGGAATAATTTGACCTTGAATTGGTTGAAGGTCCTATCGACCTATCCACTTTGTCCCCAATTCAAAAAATGAAGGTCGCATCATTTACCTAGGCGAAGGCTAGAGAAGAATTGTTGAAGTCTCACATTGAGGATAATGAACTCTTAAATCTTGGATCTGGAATTTTGGAGAAAATAATGCCTACTCATGTCAAGGATCCATCTAGTTCCTCCTCCGGTGAAATGAAGAAGCTCATTAACTTTGTAAGTAATCATTTTGAGTCCCTTGAGAAGTCAGCCATGGTTAAAGTTTAGAAGGAGTTTGATGCCAAAAGGTTAAGTAGGTTGAAAGGAATGATAACTTAGAATGATAAAACTTTGTTAGCCACCTATGTAAATAATATTCAAAGTGCTCTATCTAAAGGTGGAAAGATCTATAAGTCATGTTTTTCGTTGACTAAATTTATTGAGGTCAATGAGAAGAAGGTTAAGGATCTTGAAAAACAGTTAGCTGCTATTTTTGAAGCTTTTGATCCTTTAGCTGATGGTGTTGGAAAGCAATAAGGTCGGGTGATATCTCTACTTGATAAGATGAGGAGCTTGAATCATGACAATGATAGAATTATGGAAAGAGCATGCGAGCTTAGAGGCCTAATTGGTCTGAAGATATAAATAATGTCGAGTGCATTAAAGGAAGTTGAAGATGCTAAGGCAGTTGGTGATCTAGTGAACCTTGAGTTTGCAGAGACACAATCTTACTTATTTTGTGGTCACATAACAATTTTGGAGTCTCAAAAGAATTTGGGACATGAATTTGATCCTATTGAAGAAATATTTTGTAGATATTTTCAAGTTTGTGTAAGTTACAGAAGCATGCTTGTACAATCTGGAGATTTTGTTTGATTTTTGGTATGCGGATTCCTACCTTTGCCATTAATGTCAAAGGGGGGGAATAGTAGAGTGAAAAATGTAAAATCATCTCAAGGGGAGAGTTTTATTTTTGAAATCTTGAAGAGTGGCAGTGTATTGCTGTTGGTACTGATCCGACACTTAGTCATTTTTCACTAAGTGTTGTCATCAATTCCAAAGGGGGAGATTGTTGGAAAGAGACACTACAAATGTTTTTTGGTGTTGTCATTGATGACAACCCTAGTCGGTGATTGGATCCGTATGTCACCATTTGATCACACCAACAGTCAAATTGAAGACAGTTAAGGAAGAACAAAGCATCTGGCAGTTTTGTGTTCATCAATTCACATGAAGAATTTATATTATTATTTTGTGTTACGTATCTCAGGAAATATTGTCTAGTATATGATCATTTTTGCTATTGAATCTTACTAGCTCATATCAATCCTTGTGTGAGTTAGAAGATCTGGTTGATTAATTCTCTGATTATTAGTACAAAAGCCGACCTAGTGAATGTAACATGTTGCGGATATTTGAAGAGTAATTATTCAAGTGTTTTTGTGTTCAAGCATTTTTTATTTGGGTCCTAACCAAGTTGTGGCCAACCCTTGTGGATGCGCATTAAACATTACTCATTTTTTGAGCTAACAGTTGTAAATATTTTTTGTGTTCTATTGAAGCCAACATGTTGCAATTAAATTCTTAGTCGCGGATATATATAAGAGATTGATCATATCATTTTGATATATGAACAAGGTGTATCGATGTGATTTTCAAATATCAGAAGTACAGAAGAGCGATTATGCATAGTTTCACTTGTGCATTAAGGATTTTGTGATTTGAGTTTGAGCAGAGCAGAGAAAAAGTGTAGAATCAGTCAGAAGGACAGAAGATCAATTGTTGAGCCTAACCGAAACTATAAACAAGCATAAGTAGATGCTAATCTCTCAGTTCAATTTCTCATATGGGTTTAATCTGATTATCTTTGTAAGATAGTGAGTCTTCTTTGAGTAGTGAGCTCTAGGCAGTGTGCCTGAATGCAAGTGCATTCCCATATTGTAAACTTCATTTTGAGTATACTCAGATCATATTGCAGATTGGCCATCCACCATGGTTTTTCCCCTAATAGGGTTTCCAGATAAAAATACTTGTGTTATGGTGGTATGGTTGTTTGTTTTATGTTCATGTATATTTCTTTTGATTGAATGTTATAAATGCTTGAAGGGTCAAATTAATAAATTTAAAAATTGTAGAACACTAATTCACCCCCCCTCTTAGTGTTCCTTGATTCCAACAGTTACAACCTATCAATGATGACATGTCTCTTATGTCATCATTTTTTGTTGTATTACTACCCTCATTAGTCACTAGTATTTTCCTAGCATAATATACTATCAAATACAAGTTACTTTTTCTATTGGTTAATCCAATTCCAAGGTAATCTATGAAATTTTTATAGTTTGGAATACACAATAACTTGAAGACAAATACTTCATAAGCTATTCTAAGCTTCTTCTTTCCCTGGTATATAATACTAATGAACGCAGCCACTCCTTATTATAGAGTATATACAAACACTCAAGTAAGGATCATAATATGTAATTATAATAATATTCTTTCAAACATAATTATTTTTCTATTCTAGAAAATCAATTCTCTTTTCACATAAAACATCATCAACATTCAATCTTTTCAAAAACATAACGAATATAAGAGGGAAGAATAGCATGCTTCTTAAACACTAATTTAAAAGAAAAAAATGGACTCCCAAGATCAATCGACTCCAAGATGCCTCAAAATATTCTCTAAACCACTCTCAAAATACTTCACAAAAACTCACTAAACTCTCCTCACAACAACTCTTAGCTCACTCAAGAATAATTCAGAATGAAAACAACAAAGTGCAAGTGAAGCAATGTGTCCAAATGAAGTATCCTACACCTCTATTTATACATATTTATGATAATTCTCTACCTATTATCAAGCCTTGCATATTGGCACTTCTTAACCTTATGGTTCGACTTAGCGGATAACTTCAACTAGTGTCAGCATTCTAAAACAATACTCATATAAATAGAATAGCAAATTGACTAAAATAGAGATAGCAAGAGTTCATCTAAAAAATGCAAGGTGAAAACCAAATAGGTCGACTCCAAATATGCTAGCAAAACCATGAATTATTCTACCTTTTACCCAGTCTTCCATCATTCAATAATTCTCAATTCTTTGGGCTACTAATCATAATGCAGATTCATATTTTGGTGCCACCTAGTTCTTTTCATCATGCATTTTTGGTGTTTTTTAAATACTAAGTTAGTGACTAAATATCATTCAAAACCTCTTTAAACTCGTTGACTGAGTCTTCAAACATAATGTGTTTCTTTAGCAAATTTGGTCAATTCACCTTTAATGGTCATAGTGCTACTTTTAAACTCTTGCTAATAAACCCATGTGTTGTTCATTAAATTACTTAATTCATGCCAGGTATTATTATTCTTCTCCTACGTTGTCATTTGATATAAGATACTGCTCTAAGCTTGGTTTACTTCATTATTTATGCGCCACTTCATAGTTTTTGACAGTCTATCTTGCAGATGTATACTTCCATTGATGCCTTATGGAGTCTATGTGTGGCTCATTAACTCACAACCAACCCACCACTATGGCTACACCATATATTACTTATTATATGTTGCATTGTACATAAATAATATGCTACCAAACTCATTGTATTAAACCATGTAAGGAAAGGCTCATCAAGCCTTGTCATCATTTTGGTAATATATTAACATTATATTATGTATATATTTTATATATACATATATATATTATGTGCGAGTGTTTTTTTACTTTAAATATGCAAAACTAACTAAGAATGCAATTTAAAGAACACAAGACCACCTCAATGATTAGCCTAAGTAAAGCACAAAAGAAAGATTAAAAAATGAGAGTGATTATACCTTTGTGTTGATCTCCTTGGTTGGCCCTTGATTGGAGTTGCAGTTGTGTGCTCCTTGATGTCAAGTGCTGCTAAAAGATGGATGCAAGGATAGAAATGATGGATGAATGTCAAGATAAGATAAAATTGATCTGTGGATGGATGAGCTAAAATGTAATTTTTAGAATTGCAAGTATTAGGATGCAAAAATATGGCTTGGATATGGCTGGAAAATTTGAGAGCATAAGGGTAATCAAAATGCATGAGGTCTAGATGCATGTAAGAGGGGGGTATTTATAGAGGATTTTTAACTCTCTAGAGAATTCAAGGGCCTGGATTGAGCCACCATGGCCAAGATGAAGGGTTGTCATGAGTTGATGACTCACAAGCCCTCACATTTTGACATGTGGAGGGTGAGTTGTCCAAGGGGCAAGGTGAGATGGAAAAAGTACAAATGATGTGGAGAAAGGACAATTACTTTGAAAGTACCTTGGGGATGAGAGGATTTATTCAAAAAGGAACCTCTTGTCCCCTATATGAAGGTGAAAGTGACATATGAGGAATTTTAGTATTCCTCAAAAAATCCCCATGGAGAAGAGAGAAGTTGTTGGAGGAATAAATGTGAATTTTAAATTCACATGATTGAAATGGATAAGGTGGTTGGGAGAATAAATATGAATTTTAAATTCATATGATAAGTACCTTGTGGATAAGACAAGGTTCTTATGGAGAAGGTTGAAAAGTGCCTTGTAGATAAAACAAGGCCCTTATATGGAAGGTTCCTAGCCTCCATGTGACTTGATGTGACCTTTCAATGATCACATGGGGAAGAGGAGATTCCTTGGAGGAATCAAAAGTGAATTTTAAATTCACATGGGGAAGAGGGAGATTCTTGGAGGAATAAAGAGTGAATTTCAAATTCACATGGGGAAGAGAACCTATGCCAAATATGGAAGATGTGAAGGTTGACCAAAAAGGGCATGCTAAATGTAGCAAGGGGATTGGATTAAGGTTGTGCAAGTACATGATTAAGAAATTTAATGAGGGATTAGAATCAAGTGGGAAATGTAGGAGGATGTGACATTAATCTTGATTAAGTGGTGCACATCTTAATCCAGATTAGAGGACGGGTTATGGAGGATGTGACAAGAAGAGAGAAAAAGAATGAATTTCAAATTGAAGAGGATAATTGACTAAATAAAATAAACTGGTTGATTTATTTAATTTAGAGAGGAAATGGTAAAGGATAACGTATTTAATCATTTAACTAAATACCTTAGGGATTTAGAAGACTTTAGGGGTATTAATCAAATAATGGCAATACTATTTAATTAATGTGGTTAAAAGGATATTTAGATGAAAAGGGTAAATTTGGTCAAATATAAGTGGTCAAATTTAGATGTCTACATATATATTTACAACATATCAGGTACATATATACTCATCATATCATAGATGCATTATTCTATATTTGAATGTTTAAAATCATGTTAACATAATTCATAAAATGATACTTCATGTATATATTTTTGAACTTTCCAATAATAATATTATATATATGTATATATACATATACTAACCTATATGTATGTGAATTTTTGTTATGTACTATATATTAGTATATATATATATATATATATATACATTTATCATTACTTAGATATTTAAACATATTTATTCACTATCCCACTGATCGTCAATTATATATATACCAAATGCATATACACATATATGTGCACATGATATGTGTCCAACTAACATCTCAATGTATATGGTGTATTCATGCATAGTACACAAAAGTATTCCTTCTTTCATATAGAAATGCATGTATACATTCACTATGCATGAGTATTGTTTCCACTCACACTCACACACACACACACACACACATATGTGTATATATATATTCATTCTATACATATATAATCATTGATTGATACATGAAGAAAACTCAAACTCATCAAATCGACTCAAACAAAGCACGATTAATAATGAAACTAGAGAATATAACCAAATTCATGCAGTTCAAGAAAACAACCTATCTTACCCAAGGTTGACTACCCAATTGTTTCAATAAGTCGAGACTATAACCAAAGGCACTTACTCGATTCTGAAGCTACTGACTTGTCTTAACCATCTAAGAGTGAGTGTGTGTAAGATCAGTTAGGTTTCATTAAGGGTTACTTCACCAATCAATTCTCCTGAGTGATACTTCCCCTCCCTTCTGGAGGATTGAAGTTGTCCCTGCATCCAGCTTAGTATAACACCAAGGTAGTTAGACGTTCACAGTAAATCCATTTGCATCATAATACATTTTTATCAATCAGAGCATTAGAATGTTCATATTGCAATTCATAGCATTCTATCAATTCAAAACATATTCATTCTTTTTAAATCATTAACATCTTACTACATATTCACATATTTCAAATTAACCTAATCAAACATATTAAAGCCACAATTTACTTTTATCCACATTTTCACTCATAACGGTATAACTCAATAATTATGAAACAGGATGTAACATACTTCCCCCCTTATGAATCATCATCCCCGATGATTTTAAACATATATATATAATCAAATAAAGGTTCTACCTATAATTTTCCTATCATGTAAGAAATAAGCATATTCTATTAGTAACAAAACATTATTCCCTCAAAGCATGACCTTTTGCAATCGTGTCCATACTAGACTTTGCACTGAGGGCCCAACTAACATATAGGAAGAGATTATGTGCTTTCACACATACTTCCCTTAAAGAGCTACACTTTATAATCATATTAACTCCCTTGTACTTCACAATTACCATAGTGACCATATCCTATATGACATTTATATCTTAGTGAATGGAAAACATGTTCTCATTGGCTAATGAATTTACCCTTAGTGTAACCAAAACTAGATAATGAATTTCAATGTATTGTACACTACGCATGGGTCCCATCCTTCCTTTTGGTGTTTACGCCTTCAGAAAACATAGAAGCAGAGACGGTCCATCACTAACACAACTATCTACATTAAGCATAGTTATACTTCATAATTTTAAGCTTGTATCAACAAGTTTTTCCTCGATCCTTTTGATCTATTATTCCATTTAAAAACCTTTATGATCTAAGGTTAATTCTCTTTCTTAGCTTATCTTAGCTTTATAGAGATTCCATCCTTCTTCCCATGTAATGGATCTATCCTCAATGATAGAAGTTATAAGTATTCTTCAAATCCACCAAGGTTTGGTTTATCCTATTTGCCTATCTAGCTAACATAATTGAATTCCTCATAAGATAACCTTGATTTTCACAAAACCTTATCATATCTTGATTTTTCCCATCTGAGATTACCTTCTTAGGAACATTAAGCAATTGCTTCACGCATTTTTCTATTTCGGACTTAATATCCTAAAAGCCAAATTTCCCAATCAAAATCAGTTACCTTGGTGAGTCTATCCACCATAACATTATGTCAGTTCCATTGACATAAAAAGATCAAACTAATCATATGATCTACCACTTCTCCTCAGGAATTCCATGGGAGTATACAAGCCCTGCCAATGATGACATCTTTTCATCATCTTATGGCATTCTGGACATCAACTTGCTACCTACCGTGCAACATTATACTTTATTCACTTCTAGATTATAGTGGTTCCTTATCTGAAATTTGTTTTCGTTCCAATGTTTTGAGTATAACATCAATTTACCTCATTAATTCTTTTATCTTCTAAAATTTTGGGTACATAGGTTCATTTTTTATTCATAATAGCTCATCCTAACTAAATGAAATCCTCTTCCATGGATTATGCCACATTTGGTTCTTGAAATATAATACTTAAATATTTAACAGTGGAGCTAAACTCCTTCCACTTAGGACATCCATATCTTATATTTTTTTCATCCTTTAATCATTCCCAAGGTGTAATCCAATATTCAGCTCAATCTATTTCTTTCGATGAGCATTTATACTAGTTCAAGTAATAATTCTCATTTGATTATGTTGAATTGATAATATCTTCCAAAGTATATCAACAATAATTACATACTTAGCTATCAAGCATGTACGTATTTGTTAACTCAAGGTTAGGAATATATAATTCTTTCGATTCCATAGGCGATAATTTTTCCTTTCATGATTATTCATATTGCCTTATCCCTTTTCTAAGATATCAACGATACTAACAGTTGATCTTCCAACTTAATTACATATAGAGTCGTGTTGTAAATATTTTTTTCTCATTGTCCACAAGCTTTGACCTTTTCACTAGTAGTTCCAATAGCTTATCCATTATCATTTCTACCTTGTCGTTGGTTATTAAGGACAAGACTTCGGTTGATTCATGACTTATGAAGAAGCCAAAGGTTCTTTCAAATTGGAAATACAACAATGTACTTCATTTGTATGGGGTACTTTATCCGAGTATACCTACTCTCCTTCTCCCCCCCTTAGGTTTAACATGATATTATATCATCTTAATATTCAAACTCTTAGCAAATATTTATTCTCCCCAATTGATCGAGTTGGTTTAACATTCCTTGTTGTTGGTTTTTGATAGTTGTTTGTCTATTACTTTCCTTTCTTAACCTCCTTGATATGCCTTGTTTATACTTTTTATTTCCAAAATTGGATTCATTGTCGCATTTTAATCTCTTAGAATCAACAATTGGATCTACCATAATGAGATCTAATGAATATACCACAATTTACAAAATACTCTAGCATTTCATTCCAATTCTCTTTTCCATGAATACTAGTATTCTTTAACCATAGTAGAATATTATCATGTATTCTCAAAGCCTCTTTCATTGACGAGCTTGCCTAAGGATCCCTTATGACAAATGTGTCCTCACCTTAATGTGTTGTTTCCAAAATATTCTTTTGATTTGACACATATTCTCCTTTCATATCCAATTTCCCTCTAAACGTAAGTTTTCATTCCTTGACAAGTTGGTAAGTTCTATTTGTACTTCAACCAAACTATGCTCTTATCTGAGCCTTTCTCATATTTAATCCATTAATATCAATCATATTTCCAAGTTGGTGGAATTATGTCGACTTTTGATTCTTCGTAGGTTGCTTCTTTACTCAACCAAATTGATCTCCAACCTTCATTCAAAAGGTATCAACTTCTCTCTTGAATCCAATTATCTTTGTAAGATTTTAACCTTGTATCAAATCGGGTTTTGCCAAGGATTTATCCAACCTCTTGTTACCTTTCTAGTTGGTTTTAATTCACAGAAAGTTGACTTTCATCAAAAGTTTCTAATTTATACTAACAACTAGTTCTCTTCCAATTAAGCATACTTAGATTCATAATATCGCTATTTAATCCAAATTATTTGATTCCTTGTAACTACTAGTTGCTATTGATAAGGGGTTATTTCAATTCTTCCTGTCCCTTAGAGTCATTTTAAAAAAATTAAAGGATGAAGGTACCCATCAGTAAACCCTCCTAATAAACTTGGTTCCCTAATCTTCTACAATCCAAGGTGTATCATATTGATTATTTGTTGGTTTAGGAGTTTCCAAGTCCAAGAACAATTCTTCCTAGTCCCAAATTTTAAACAAATTCTCAGGAATCTCAACTTCCCAAGTTTTGTTTCCACTTTGTTCTTTTCCTCTTGCCATCTTCATGTAATAAATTTTCAACCATTATCTTCCAATAAGGTTTATGTTTTAATTACATAATGAGCCCATATGCTCCAGATTTGGACCTGGTAGCTCTGATACCACTTGTAACAACCACACTGTTCTACTCAACAAAATTACCAATGTTTTAACTAAAAGTGAATAATTCACGATGCCATCAACTAGAAATAAAAAATTTCTTCTATTTCAAAGACAATATGTACATCTAAAATAACACATAATCCAAACTTTCCATTTGCATTTATAATTGAGTTTTACAATCTTTCGAATACATTAAAATCTCAAGATAACATTTCTTGCATTACAACTTCCATAGTCATGGATATAAGAAAACATACATATCTCCTTGAGCTTCATTAGCACACAGTCACAAATGGTTCAAGAAATCCCCTACAAATCTCAGTTGCCAACTGATGAGGAGAAGCATCACTCAAGCACTTTTTTGCCAACACAGACTCAAATGTGGCCCCTCGCACATCTGCCACATATGGCAAGATGGCCCTTCCCTTTGATGAAGAGATTGGTTGGTAAAACCCCATAACAAAATAGCCTTCCTAAGCTTTGTGTTGTGCCCTAACATTATAGAACCTAATCATACGGTAGCTACAACTACAAGTATGAAAATCCTAAACTATAAATTGTCTAAAACTGAACACAGTGAACTGAGAGTGTAAACAATGGCAACTTACAATACTTTGGCCAAATTTTCATATGAACGAGTTATCCATTCACCCACTATCCTAGATCGATTTGTTTAATGACCATTCATGTACTATGCTTAGGAAATTCCCTCCATTGAGTAATTGTTAACCCCAAGAACAACCTACCTCTTTGATAACAAACTATGCATAGGAAATTTCCTCCATTGGGTAATCATTAACCCTATGAACAACCTACCTCTTTGATAAAAAACTATGCATAGGAAATTCCCTCCATTAGGTAATCATTGACCCCAAGAAAAACCTATGTTTAGAACATTCCTACTAAGTAATTCAAGTAACTCCTACTTATGGAGTAACCAAATAACATAACATTACATCGTTGAATGAATCTAGTACTAAAGGTATGATCCCAACTATAAAATTCCCCAATCCATGGTTTATCTCATCATTAAATTACTCCCTTCAAGAGTATCAATAAGCAACCTCAAACTAAAAGTATAACCTTCGACAAGGAATGACTTTACTCAAAGTATAATCTTATCAATAAATGACCTCAATCAAAAGTATAGTCTCAACAATAAAAGACTCTATTTGAGGTTGAATTCACATCAATAAAAGACTATCCAAAAATTTGATTTTCATCAATAAAAATACTTCACGTCAAGAGTGTAAAACAACCAATCAAGTATCAATACTAATAAATAGTGTATTCCCACCTATGGCTCCAATCAATAGTAATTCACAAATTCAAGTGATCAACTTAATCACATAGGTAATCTCCTCCTTAGTTTACCCTAACCCTAGGATAAAATCAACAATCAATGATCATACCGTTCGTGTAAGTTATTCTCAACATAGGAATTCAATTAATAATTAAATAAACAGCAATCAAGCGATCATTCAAGTGTTGACTAACAATTTGGTTTTCATAACATTGCAACCTATCAATGATGACATGTCTCTTATGCCATAATTTTTTGTTGTATTACTACCCTCATTAATGACTAGGATTTTCCTAGTATAATATACTATCAAATACAAGTTATTTCTTCTATTGGTTAATCCAATTCCAAGATAATATATGAGCTTTCTATAGCTCGAAATACATAATAACTTGAAGATAAATACTTCATAAGCTATTCTAAGCTTATTCTTTCCCTAATATATAATACTAATGAACACAACCACTCTTTATTATGGAGTATATACAAACACTTAAGTAAGGATCATAAGATTTAATTATAATAAGATTATTTCAAAACATAATCCTTTTCCTATTCTAGCAAATTAATGCTCTTTCCACACAAAAGATCATCAATATTCTCTCTTTTCAAAAACATAAAGAATATAAGAGGGCAGAATAATATGTTTGTTAAACATTAATTCCAAAAGAAGCAAACTGACTCCCAAGCTCAATCGACTCCAAGACTCTTTAGAATATTCTCCAAACCACTCTCAAAATACTTCACAAAAACTCACTAAAATATCCTCACAACAACTCTTAGCTCACTCAAGAATAATTCAGAATGAAAACAACAGAGTGAAAAGTGAAATAATGAACCCAAATGAAGTATCCTACACATCTATTTATACAGATTTATGAGACTTCTACCTATTATGAAGCCTTTCATATTGACACTTCTCAACCTTATGGTTCGACTCAGCAAATAACTTCAACTGGTGTCGGCATTCTAAAACAAAACTCATCTAAATAGAACAAAAAATTGACTAAAATAGAGATAGCAAGAGTTCATCTTAGAAATGAAAGGTGAAAACCAAGCAAGTCGACTCCAAATATGCCAACAAAACCATGACTTATTCTACCTTTTACCCATTCTTCCATCATTGGATAATTCTCAATTCTTTGGGCTACTAATCATAATGTAAATTCATATTTTGGTGCCACCTAGTTCTTTCCATCGTGCATTTTTGGTATTGTTGTTTAAAGACTAAGTTAACAAATAAATATCATTCAAAACCTCTTTAAACTCGTTGACTGAGTCTTCGAACATAATGTTTTGCTTTAGCAAGTTTGGTCGATTCACCTTTAATGATCATAGCACTACTTTTAAACTCTTACTAATAAACCCATGTGTTGTTCATTGCATTCCTTAATTCACACCAGGTATTCTTATTCTTCTCCTATGTTGTCATTTGATATAAGAGACTGCTCTAAGCTTGGTTTACTTCATTATTTATGTGCCACTTCATAGTTTGACTTAGTCTATCATGCAGATTTATAATTCCATCGCTGCCTTATGGAGTCTATATGTGGCTCATTAACTCACAGCCAACCCACCACTATGGTTGTGCCATACATTACTTATTATATTTTGCGTTATAAATATATAATATGCTACCAAACTCATCGTATTAAACTATGTAAGGAAAGGCTCATCAAGCCCGTGCCATCGTTTTGGTAATATATATTAATATTATATTATGTATATATTTTATATATAATATATATACATATATACATACAACATATCAGGTATATACATATATATACTTATCATCTCATAGATGCATCATTCTATATTTGAATATTTATAATCATGTTAACATAATTCACAAAATGATACTTCATGTATATATATATATATTTTTTAAAAATAATAATTATATATATATGCATATATACATATACTAACATATATGTATGTACATTTCTGTTATACACTATATATTAGTAAATACATATATACATATATCTTAAATATACATATATCATTACTTAGATATTTAAACATATTTATTCACTATCTTACCGATCAACAATTATATATATACCAAATACATATACATACATATGTGCACATGATATGTGTCCAACCGACATCTCAATTCGTATGATTTATTCATGCATGGTACAAAAAAGTATTCCTTCTTTCATATAGACATGCATGTATACATTCACTATGCATGAGTATTGTTTCCACACACACACACATATATATATTCATTTTGTACATATATAATCATTGATTGATACATGAAGAAGAACTCAAACTCATCAAAGAGACTCAGAAAAAGCACAATCAATCATGAAACCAGAGAATACAACTAAAGTCATTCAGTTCAAGAAAACAACCTATCTTACCCAAGGACGGCTACCCAATTATTTCAATAAGTCAAGACTATGACCAAAGGATGTTACTTGATTCTGAAGCTACTGACTTGTCTTAACCATCTAAGAGTGAGTGTGTGTAAGCTCGGTTAGGTTTCATTAAGGGTTACCTAACCAATCACTTCTCCTGAGTGATACTTCCCTTCCCTTCCAAAGGATTGAATCTATCCCCGCATCTAGCTTAATACAACACCAAGGTAGTTAGACATTCACAATAAATCTATTTGAATCTATAAAGAGTGAAACTCTTTAATTCCAAACAATCTATAATTCCTTTAATAAATTCATTTCAATTCCATAAAATATTGTAACTCATTCATAGACAATTACTTTAATCCAAAAGATTCCAAATATCGACTTAAATTCTACAATAAGATTCATAATACTTCCAATTACATTCATAAATATGTGTCATCTTTCACAACATTTATAATAAAAAACCATTGTAAAAGAAATTTACAATTCAAGACTTAGGCATTATGTTGCCTTAAGTTCTACAATAATCATACAATAATGAACTAAATATAATACATATAATAATGAACTAAATATAATACATATATGAAGAAATCTTCATTTGATCTTCAATCTAATTGCATATCTTCAAACATGAAGACGAGAACAAGGTTAAGGCGCTTTTTCTGCCAAACCTCGAAGCTTACGCTTTCCTAGAATTCCTTAGTCATTCAAAGAATACCCGACCCTACACAAATCGCTTAGCAAAAAGAAGTCGACAAGCAGGATGAAATCTAATGCTTGCCTAGTATAACTAGTAAATCCACAAGCATTTTCATTTTTCTAATTCATTTAAGAAATAAGAAAGTTCGATACTAGGATATGGTAGAGAGTTATTCATATTCCATCTATTTCAATGGTCCTTAAGTTACTTGGCCAAGTAAAATGTCATGCACGACAAATAGTAGTAGTTTTGGAAAAGCAAAACTACGCTCTCTAAAAACCCATATTCGGCACCCGTCTCGAAAGGTAACTTTCCAAACACATGTCATGCACATTCAATTATCAAGCATGCATGGTTCCATTCAAAATTAAAATCATCTTTCTCAAACATATGAACTGCACTTTTATATTCAAGCAAACATGGTTTTAATACTATAATATCATAGATTTAAAATAACAAATAACATAATGTTTATATTCAAAATAAATAAAAGTAAAATAAAAGAAGGTGTATCTCAAGAATGTAACTAAGTACATATAAAACAAGAATAAATGAGCGCACATTCTTTTGGTTCATTTTCTCATGAAATTTAATTACACTTTAATACAGTCTTTCTCTAATTCGTTTAATTTCAAAGTAATTATATTTTACTTTATTTTCTTTCTTTTCTGGTTTTCATATTTCCCTAAAATCTTATCTTTTAAAAAACATAAACACCTCTCATTTTCTTCTGTTTCGAAGTAATTTAGTATCATTCCAAGATATTTATCAAATTTCACTTAACTTTTCAAGCATATTTAAATACACAAAATTATTTTTAACTTGTCATTCTGGAAAACATTCTATAATTTTATTTAAACCAAAAACACTATCTGTTATGTTTCCTTTCTTGCAATTTCCAATTCTAGACTGACACAGTTTAGTGCAGTTTAGATTTTTCTGAAGCATTTCAAAATCTAAAACTTTAAGTTTTCTGTGTGAATCTTCTAATATGCTAAAACAAAATTCTCAAAATAAGAAATCTATTGTCTCTTAATTGTTTTCTATTCAAGTTCGTTCTTCTCTTAATAAAAATAAATGGTCTGGTGTTTGATCTTTCTTCTAAATTTGATAAATATAGTGATACATTTTCTGTTCAAGTTAAAATATATGAATAATAGAAAATGGTTAAACTCAAGCATATTAATATTATGAATTTGGTAAATATTGTTTTCATCGATCCTACCTGCGAATCTCCTTCAGCTGTTTGGTTTTCTAAATCTAATGATGAATCTTTGTTTTTTTGTTTCTTTTCCTGAGTATTTTATCTTCCAAGTTCTCTACAATGTAGACCTTTTTCTATCTTCCCCTGCTATTTATGTGATCTTTTTCTTCCTATGCTCCACCCACTATCCCCTTCCTTCTCTACTCCCTCTCCTAGCCATGCCTTCCCTCTTCTTCCTGCTACTTGTGTGTGCTGGAGAGAAGCCTATTGTTCTTTTTCCCCTCCCTGCTTTTTGTTGCACCTTCTCCTTTTCTCTCTAGTCGTGCACCTTCCAAGTCCTCCTCTCCTTCTACTCCTTTCATATTTACTTCTTCACCATCCCTCCTTCTCATTTCTCACTCGCGCCTTCTTAGAGAGAAGATTTATGTTCTAATTCATAAATCCCTCCCATATGTATGATGGAGATAGCATCAAATACACCACTCTCTTCCTGCCACACATCTCTTCCTTGCTGGTGCCTGGGAGATAAGATCAATAATGAATAAAATAAATCATCCCTCCTCTATGCTTCGTTCTTCCTCTCTCTATTCAAAAATGGATTTTCTTCATGTCTCTTTTTTTCATGCGAAAATGGAGCCTTTCACAATAGAATTTGATCCACAATCTGTGCTTGATCTCCAAAATATGGTGAACATAACTCAAAGTTCATTTCTTGATTGCATGCAAAATTTATTGAGAAGAGATCGTTTACCAATTGTTTTCTAATTGTTAACTGTTGTTTTCAATTCAATTCTAATTTTGAACATATTTTTGTTTTCTTATTTTCATTAAATACTAAATTTAATATAAATATATATTTAAATATTTATTTCTACTTTCATTTATTATTTGTGAAAATAACAAATAAACCAATAACACAAATTTACATTTTATATAAATAAACAATTTTCTCACAACAATAATCAAATTGCCATTTCAAAACAAACATATTATTTTTCAATTACGTTCAATCAACTGCATAGCCATTATAATAATTAAAATTAAACCATTTAATCATGCAAATTAAGTTTTAATTAACTAAGTGGTGTGTGAGATTCCATCATCCTTATTAACGTCTAATGGCTAAAACGACTCTACCTGATCAATGTCCTCGCCTTCATTCTCGTTCACTTGCACTCAAATTCTCATCAGTAATGACGAACCCCGAATTTCATAATAACGAATTTCAAATCATTTCATTTGCATCTAAATTTCAATTTAAATTTCAATAATCATCTAACATAAACATTGAAAATCTCATGATTAATAATTGCAATTAAATAATTGATAAAATCAGTACGTGACATCCTTCCCCTCTTGGAAGAGACATTGTCTCAATGTTTTATTAATCAATCAATAAGCATAGTATCTCAATCAATAAAACATAGTATCTCAATCATAATGAAATAATAACTAACATCATATTTCTCAAAACATAAACATAAGCAATTCATAGTAGCATCCACGCTATCCAATTTCGCAACATGTGAATCAAAAACCAGAGTATCAAGTATCTTCTCATTAAGCAAATAATAATCTAAGAAAGAAAATGAGGAAAATGATGGTCAATCATCTCAAAATCCTCCCATGTAGCACTATCCTCAGTATACTGGTCCCACTGGACCTTGTACTGAGTACTATCCCTGTTACGCAACTTAATGCTACGCCTGTCTAGGATTCGGATGGGCTCCACTAGCACCACCCCTGGATCCTGTACCTTTAATGAATGCCAATCAAGTATATGAGATACATCAGGATGGTATAGTTTCAATAAAGAAACATGGAATACATTATGGAGTCGAGCTAGATTAGGTGGTAATGCTAGTCTATAAGCAATTGGATTAATGACTTCCAGTACATCAAAGGGTCCCACAAATCTCAGAGCCAACTTTGATGATTTCCCAAATGAGATAGAGCTCTTATGAGGCTTAACCCTCAAAAATACTATCTCTCGCAACAAATTGTCTGAAAGTCCTATTTCTATCAGCATAGCTCTTCTATCTATCGACTGACTCCTTCAACCTACTCTTGATCAAATTCATTTGCTCATCCATTTCCTTGAGCATATCCGGACCAATGATGATCCTATCTTCCATCTTGTCCCAACTAATGGGTGTGTGACACTTCCATCCATAAAGTGCCTCAAAAGGTGCCATACCCAATGATGCATGGAATGAGTTGTTGTAAGCAAACTCAACCAATGGAAAATATTCCTCCCACTTGTATTGTTGATCCATGTAGTACATCCTCAAAAGATCCTCAACAACCTGATTGACCCTTTTTGTTTGGCCATCAGTTTGTGGGTGATATGCATAACTAAAATTCAATTTAGTTCCTAAAGCTACATTCAGTGTTGTCCAAAACCTAGATGTCATTCTGGTATCCCTATCTAATATAATGGTCTCTGGTACACCATGCAATCAAAATATCTCTTGCACAAATTTCTTCACAAGTGTTAATGATCCATCTTTCAGATTCCTAGGTATGAAATGTGAAACCTTCGTCAGCTTATCAATGACTACTAAGATGGTATCATGCCTATTCCTACTCAAAGGTAATCCTTGGATAAAATCCATACTGATTACTTGCCACTTATACTCAGGTATATCGTGGGGATACAAAATTCCTGCTAGATGCACATTCTCAGCCTTGATCCACTAGCATTCCAAACATCTAGCCACATACTCCATAACATCTTTCTTGAGCTTAGGCCAAAAATACAAAGTCTTCAACTCTACTACCATCTTCATAACTCTTGGATGCCCTTAGTAAGGTGCATCATGTACTTCCTCGAGAATCAACCTCCTCAAGTCTCCACCCTCAGGGATATACATCCTTCCATGATATCTCAAAATACCATCATACTCCATCACATATCCATCAAAACTATGATCTAAAGGATCTGCCTCTAAGGCTTGCTTGACCCTCTCATAATGCTCATTTGTTGGGAGATGATGCAATGATTGCTGTCTCAAATTTGACCTTGTGGTCAGCATAGTAGAGAGATGTCTTCTCCTGCTAAGAGCATCTGCAAATCTATTTTCCTTTCCCTTGATATACTCAATACCAAAATCATACTCACTTAGGAACTCAAGCCACCTTCTTTGTCTCGCATTGAGGTTAGGTTGTGTAAAACTGTACTTAAGTCCTAAATGATTTGTCTTTAGTTCAAATGGTTTCCCTAGGAGATAATGTCTCCACATCTGTAATGCATGAACAATAGCTGCAAGCTCAAGATCATGTGGTGCATAATTCAATTCATATTGTTTCAGTTTTCTAGACTCATATGCAACCACTTTCCCTTCCTGCATTAACACAGCTCCTACACCTTCACTTGAAGCATCTGTAATCACAATGAAGTGCCCATTAGGATCTGGTATAGTCAAAATTGGTGTCGATGTCAACTTTTGTTTAAGAAATTGAAATGCCTCCTCGCACTTCTCAGTCCACTCAAATTTCCTTCCCTTCTTCTGAAGAGAAGTAATAGGTGCTGCTATCCTGGAAAATCCTTCCACGTATTTCTTGTAATACCCTGCAAGCCCCATGAAACTACAAACTTCAGTAACACTCTGCGGTGTTGGCCATTCCACTATTGCTTCTATCTTAGCAAGATCAACTAAGATTCCCTTAGCAGATTTGACATGACCCAAGTAGTGAACCTTCTTCTGAAAGAAATTACACTTTGAAAACTTACCAAAAATCTTTTGATCTCTTAGTCGTTGCAAGACTATCCTCAAGTGCTTCTCATGCTCCTCTTCTATCTTGGAGTAAATCAAAATATCATCTATGAATATAAGCACAAAATCATCTAAACAATCTCTAAATATTTTGTTCATAAGATTCATGAATGTCGATGGGGCATTTGTTAGACCAAAAGGTACCACTATGAACTCGTAATGTCCATATTGAGTTCAGAAGGTTGTCTTTGGAATATCCTCCTCCTTAATCCTTAGCTGGTGGTAACCTGATCTAAGATCAATCTTAGAAAACACTATGGCCCCTTTCATCTAATCAAATAACTCATCTATACTAGGTAAATGATACCTATTCTTAATGGTAACCTTGTTCAACATTTTGTAATCAATACACAATCTCAAGGTCCCATCCTTCTTCTTCACGAAGATTACCGGTGCACCCCATGGGGATACACTTGGTCTAATAAATCCCTGCTTTAGCAACTCCTGTAATTGAGCCTTCAACTCATATAACTCTGTAGTAGTCATTCTATATGGAGCCTTGGTTTGAGACTCAGTTCTAGGTAAAATTTCAATCAAGAAATCAAATTCTCTCTTCGGTGGTAGCTCGGTAAGTTCTTCAGGAAAGATATCCAAGAACTCCTTGAGAACTGGATAGTCCTCTAGACTTTGCTAGAAATTATCCAAGTCACTCACCAATATAGAAAATATGGAACATCCTTTCTAATGTGCTTTCTTTAGCTGCATGGCTGAGATATGTCTCAACTCAAGAGGCTCTTGAGATCCAAAAATCTCAACTGCATGTCTAAAATCATCAAGACAACTCACAATATTATCCTCAGAGTTCACTATAGCTTTATGCTCAGTTAACCAATTGATCCCTAGGATCACATCATATGACCCCAACGATGCTACATAAAAGTAAACTTGGGTTTAAGAATCAAGTAGCTCTAAATCGTTGCAAGATAGACATGTATCTACCCTCTTCTCTGCTCGGTTTCCATATTGAACCATCCATGCATGTGACTACTTTATGATCAATAAAGCTTTCATTAGCTCTTGTATCTATCAAAATGGAAACTGATTGACCAAAAAGCTTACCCGTCATCTGAATAGGTGAAGCCTGAAAATCTGCTTGACGATTGTCAATTGCTGCATGAATCTGGTGTTGTGGTGCTCGTTGATCATTACCACCTCACTGACCTCTTGCATGATGTGTGCAATTGGAGGCATAGTGATCTCCTCCACAATTGCAACATCCACCTCATGGCCCTAGGTGACCACCTATCATGTTCTTGGTATTATAGAAGTTGGTGTTATTATTATTCGCTTTCTTGTTTCCACCATAGTTTCCTTCTCCTTTTTCCTGAGAGTTTGTTCCTCTCTTTAGGTTCCTTATCTACTAATTATTGTTACCCTTCTAGTTATTATTGTTTTGGAACTTCCTGTTTCCAAATCCAGATTTAGAATTCACATTCTTTTTGTAGTTTGCTACCTGTTGCAACTTTTGTTCCTGTTTTATAGCCTTCTCAAAGACCTCATCCATTGTCAATGGATTATGAATATCCACATCAGCTCCTATCTGTGGCCTCAATCCTAGGATGAATTTCCGAATATGAAACCGCTCATCCATCTAATACTGTGGTACGTACTTCAAGAGATTAGTGAACCTCTCCTAGTACTGAGTAACTGTCAAACCACCCTGTGTCAGATTCTAAAACTCTATCATTTTTCTATCAAAGAACAGTTGTGGAAGCCATCTCTTCCTGAAAAGTTGCAAAAATACTTCCCATGTAGTCCCACCTAGTAACAGCTTCTTCTCATTTTTCTCATTATCCTACCAAGTAGCAGCTTCTCCAGTAAGTTGATATGTAGCCAAAACTGCCTTGGTCTCATTAGACATATTCCTGAGCTCAAAATACTTTTCCATTTCAATTACCCAAGCTTCAGCTCCATCACCGATGGCCTTACCATCAAACTTGGGTGGCGCTACCCTTTTCAAGTCTTTTGCCAACTACCCTTCAATCCTAGCTTGAGGATTTGGTATTTCTTCAACCCTTGGATTTTCATTGGTGGATTGCTCCTAATTTTGGGGAATTTCATTCCGAGGGTTTTTTCCTTCTCTCACTCCTCGAACTTCTTGTCCAAGATTATCCATCTTGGAACCTTATTGATTCAAAATATTGAGAATCTGATCCAACCTGTCATTCTCATTACTTGCAGCAGCTCCTTTTCCTCTTGTACCCATTATGTATCAACAATTCCTGCATCGAGGAATGTTTCTTTAGTGTAATGGACAAAGGACCCTACTGTTCAAACCTAGGGCTCTGATACCAAATGTAAAGATCGAAACTCTTTAATTCCAAACAATCTATAATTCCTTTAATAAATTCATTTCAATTCCATAAAATACCGTAACTCATTCATAGACAATTACTTTAATCCAAAAGATTCCACATATCGACTTAAAGTCTATAATAAGATTCATAATACTTCCAACTACATTCATAAATATGTGTCATCTTTCATGACATTTATAATACAAAAGCATTGTAAAAGAAATTTACAATTCAAGACTTAGGCATTTTGTCACCTTAAGTTCTACAATAATCATACAATAATGAACTAAATATAATACATATATGAAGAAATATTCATTTGATCTTCAATCCAATTTCATATCTTCAAACATGAAGATGAGAACAAGGTTCGGGCGCTTTTTCCGCCCAACCTCGAAGCTTACGCTTCCTCGGAATTCCTTAGTCATTCAAAGAATACCCGACCCTGCACGAATCGCTTAGCAAAAAGAAGTCGACAAGCAGCATGGAATCTGATGCATGCCTAGTATAACTAGTAAATCCACAAGCATTTTCATTTTTCTAATTCATTTAAGAAACAAGCAAGTTCGATACTAGGATATGGTAGAGAGTTATTCATATTCCATCTATTTCAATGGTCCTTAAATTACTTGGCCAAGTAAAATGTCATGCACGACAAATAATAGTAGTTTTGGAAAAGCAAAACTACGCTCTCTAAAAACCCATATTCAGCACTTGTCCAGGAAGGTAACTTTCCAAACACATGTCATGCACATTCAATTATCAAGCATGCATGGTTCCATTCAAAATTAAAATCATCTTTCTCAAACATATGAACTGCACTTTTATATTCAAGCAAACATGGTTTTAATAAAGTAATATCATAGATTTAAAATAACAAATAACATAATGTTTATATTCAAAATAAATAAAAGTAAAATAAAAGAAGGTGTATCTCAAGAATGTAACTAAGTACATATAAAACAAGAATAAATGAGCGCACATTCTTTTGGTTCATTTTCTCATGAAATTTAATTACACTTTAATACAGTCTTTCTCTAATTCGTTTAATTTCAAAGTAATTATATTTTACTTTATTTTCTTTCTTTTCTGGTTTTCATATTTCCCTAAAATCTTATCTTTTAAAAAACATAAACACCTCTCATTTTCTTCTGTTTCGAAGTAATTTAATATCGTTCCAAGATATTTATCAAATTTCACTTAAATTTTCAAGCATATTTAAATACACAAAATTATTTTTAACTTGTCATTCTAGAAAACATTCTACAATTTTATTTAAACCAAAAACACTATCTATTATGTTTCCTTTCTTGCAATTTCCAATTCTAGAATGACACAGTTTAGATTTTTCTGAAGCATTTCAAAATCTAAAACTTTAAGTTTTCTGTGTGAATCTTCTAATATGCTAAAACAAAATTCTCAAAATAAGAAATCTACTGTCTCTTAATTGTTTTATGTCCAAGTTCATTCTTCTCTTAATAAAAATAAATGGTTTGGTGTTTGATCTTTCTTCTAAATTTGATAAATACAGTGATACGTTTTCTGTTCAAGTTAAAATATATGAATAATAGAAAATGGTTAAACTCAAGCATATTAATATTATGAATTTGGTAAATATCGTTTTCATCGATCCTACCTGTGAATCTCCTTCAGTTGTTTGGTTTCCTAAATCTGATGATGAATCTTTGTTTTTTTGTTTCTTTTCCCGAGTATTTTATCTTCCAAGCTCTCTACAATGTAGACTTTTGTCTATCTTCCCCTGCTATTTTTGTGATCTTATTTTTCTTCCTATGTTGCACCCACTATCCCCTTCCTTCTCTACTCCTTCTCCTAGCCACGCCTTCCCTCTTCTTCCTACTGCTTGCATGTGCTGGAGAGCAGCCTACTGTTCTTTTTCCCCTCCCTGCTAGCTGTCATGCCTTCTCCTTTTCTCTCTAGCCGCGCACCTTCCAAGTCCTCTTCTCCTTCTACTCCTTTCCTATTTACTTCTTCACCCCCGATCCCTCATCCTTTCTCACTCGCGCCTTCTTAGAGAGCATATTTATGTTCTAATTCATAACTCCCTCCCATACGTATGATGGAGATAGCATCAAATAAACCACTCTCTTCCTGTCGCGCATCTCTTCCGTGCTGGTGCCTGGGAGATAAGATCAATAATGAATAAAATAAACCATCCCTCCTCTATGCTTTGTTATTCCTCTCTCTATTCAAAAACGGATTTTCTTCATGTCTCTTTTTTTCATGCAAAAATGGAGCCTTTCACAATAGAATTCGATCCACAATCTATGCTTGATCTCCATAAATATGGTGAACATAAATCAAAGTTCATTTCTTGATTGCATGCGAAATTTATTGAGAAGAGATCGTTTACCAATTTTTTTCTAATTGTTAACTATTGTTTTCAATTCAATTCCAATTTCAAACGTATTGTTGTTTTATTATTTTCATTAAATACTAAATTTAATATAAATATATATTTAAACATTTATTTCTACTTTCATTTATTATTTGCGAAAATAACAAATAAACCAATAACACAAATTTACATTTTATATAAATAAACAATTTTCTCACAACAATAATCAAATTGCCATTTCAAAACAAACATATTCTTTTTCAATTATGTTCAATCAAATGCATAGTCATTATAATAATTAAAATTAAACCATTTAATCATGCAAATTACGTTTTAATTTACTAAGTGGTGTGTGAGATTCCATCATCCTTATTAACGTCTAATGGCTAAAATGACTCTACCTGATCAATGTTCTCGCCTTCATTCTCGTTCACTTGTTCTGGCGTTCACTTGCACTCAAATTCTCATCAACAATGACAAACCCCAAATTTCATAATAATGAATTTCAAATCATTTCATTTGCATCTAAATTTAAATTTCAATAATCATCTAACATAAACATTGAAAATCTCATGATTAATAATTGCAATTAAATAATTGATAAAATTAGTACGTGACAACATCATAATACATTTCTATCAATTAGAGAATTAAAACATTCATATTGCAATTCATAGCATTTTATCAATTCAAAACATATTCATTATTTTGAAATTATTAACATCTCATTGCATGTTTACATATTTCATTCACTTAATCAAACATATTAAAGTCACAATTTACATTAATCCATATTTTCACTCATAATGGTAAAAGTAACTCGGTAATTATGAAACGGGATGTAACAAAAATTTATAGAAGAAAGCCATATAGGCTTACAAAAAATCCATATAGACATGCAATGTCACATATATGTAATACAAAATATATATTCTAAAATTCCATATAGGCATACAACAAAGGACCATAATGTAGTCATTTCTCTCTAGGCGAAGGAAAGAGATCACAAGTTGTCTTTGACTATCGGGAGGATGGAGATGCATACAATGGTGGTTTCCTTTGAACTCATTCACTCGACCTCCTATTTAAATTTTCTTGGACCTCCACCTAATACAATAAAAATTATAGACATTAATATATAGAAATTAAATTATGGAATGACATATAACAAAATAATCACTTACCGAATACAAATACTCAATATGTTCATCCACAATAGGGGCACACTCATGATTTGGAGTTACAAATCCCCATGGAAACCATCCAGATAACAATTAAAATACTAGGTGTTGATGTTGAAGGCCCAACATTAACCTATTTGGCATCCAAAGTGAGTTATAATAATACCATTCATATAAGGTTCAACTATTCACATGTAATATTTATAATTCTTTACTAGTTGCATACCTTTGCACTTGACATTGTCATGTAATAGGGAGGTGGAGGATCGTTGGAAGTAAGGTGAACACTGTGACCCTAAAATTTCATTATAATCATTCTACTAGTTTAGTAAATCTTACATTTCAAAATAAAATTTAATAAATTGAATTAAATGAACTTGTTGACATTTACTAGACTATCAAAACCAAATGTATCACTCAATGGAGCTTTTGTCATGACCATATGATCCACTACAAATGTATCATGGGCACATGCATCTTGACTATCCTCGAGATTATAAACACAAAGTGAGCTACACAACTGGCATAAATGAGGTGGAGTTGGATGCTTGGAAGAATTGCCCGCCTCACCCCGTACTAGAGGCCTAGTATGTTGTATAAGGCTTTGAGTGAGCGAGCTAATCAACTATAAGGTCTCCACCTCAATAACCTCCTTCACAATAGAAGAGATAATCACATGCTCATAGTCTAGTCTAGCCAGTGGTATCACTACCTGGTGTGGATCAAGATGTTGCCTCACTCTATCCTATACAGAGCCTCCACCTCAACCTTGGAACTCTCACATGTATAAATAATTTGGGATTTCATTAAGGACAAGCTCACAATAAAGTTTCCTCAAAAATATTTTGGTACCTCATTGTTATTATATGGAGGATTTTAAAAAGCCATCCACCACCTATCCCAAAAATTATTCTTTATCCCTTGGTGGTGGCACCAATGGATAGGGAACCTCTTGCATGCACCATATAAGGTTTGATTGGTTCATGGGTCAGTGAAGAGTGCACACAAGTCAGATATATATTTTTTTATTTAACTTGTTTATATGATATTTTTTGCATAAATTTTTTTTTTGTTTGTGCCTCTTGTCAGACCAACTATGTATTTTCCCACTAATTGATTCAACATGAGACACTATGGATTGCAATTATTGAGAAAGGGTGGTCCTATGGGAGTTTTTTACGACAAGATCCTTCAACCTTGTAATTAACTCCTCAATTTATTTTATATTATTTTCAATTTTCCCTAATATTTTTTGTTGTGTTCCTAGAGGATGAGGAGGAATTGTAAGAGGTGTTTTTTTTATTGTTCTTCAGGAGGGATTTCATGAAGATGTGAATTGGGATTTTCAAGATTTGGGGGTGAATTATCAACTCCTGAAAATTAAACAAATTTTAATTAAAAAACTAATTCAATCTGCCTATTTAATACAAATTTGACATTAAAAAACTAAAACTACTTACTCCTTTGACCTCCTCGGTGTCTTGGTGGAATTTTATCAAAGATTTGGCAATTTTTTTGATGCAAACTGAACTCTGCAACAATGTGAGTGCACTTTGAAGGGTTTACAAGCCACGAGATAAATGAAAAATGCATAAATGAAAGTTGGTTTTTATTTTTATTGCTTTGATCAACAATAAAACGAGCACATTATGACATGCTAACATTATAGATTTGATGGGTCCAAAAAGTGGGGTGGCAACTTTTTGGTCCCCATCTCTTTATACACACCCATATATATATATATATATATATATATATATATATATATGTATATATGTATGTATGTATATATATGTGTATATAGAGAGAGAGAGGGAGAGAGAGAGGGAGAAAGGGAGGGAGGGAGAGATATAGATCTACATATAAAATTGGGGGAGGGAGAGAGAGAGAGGGAAAGAGAAGGATGGCTAGAGAGAGGGAGAGGTATCTAGAGATAGAGAGGAAGAGAGGAAGATAGAGGGAAATATGAAGATGGAGATAAATAAATAAAGAGATAAAGAGAGATAGGGAGGTAGGAACAAAGAGGGGGATAGAGAGGAAGAGATAGAGAGAATTAGAAGAGGGAGAAGGAGAAGGAGAAGGAGAGATAGAGAGTGAAAGATAGAGTGATATAGAGAGATATATAAGGAGAGAGAGGAGATGAATAAGGAGAAATAGCTTACTAGATAAATATGGAGAGAGGGAGGGGGAGAGGGAGAGATATAGAGAGATATAAATAGAGGGATATATAAAGAGATA
The DNA here is from genome assembly GCA_007115665.2 of Sequoiadendron giganteum. NCBI lineage: Eukaryota > Viridiplantae > Streptophyta > Pinopsida > Cupressales > Cupressaceae > Sequoiadendron > Sequoiadendron giganteum. The sequence continues at coordinate 498,106,180 of CM021101.1, forward strand.
TAGAGGGATAGGGAGATATAATTAGAGTGAGATATGGATAATGAGACATAGATGGAGAGAGAGAGGGAGAGGGAGAGGGCAATGGAGAGGGAATGATAGGGATATAGAGATAAATACAAGAGAGATAAGGAGGTGATAGATACAAGTAGTAGAGAGAGGGTGTGAGACATAAAGGAGAGAGATAAAGATAAATGGAGATATATCTCCCTCTATCTCCATCTCTCACTCTCACCATATCTTTATATCTCTATATCTCACTCTTCCTTTCTAAATCTTCCTCTCTATCTCTCCCTCTTGGTTTTATTTTTGCTTCACACAAATGAAAGCACACTATAACGCTCTCATGTTTGTATCTACCTTATGTATTTACAACTCTTAGGGTAGGATTTTATTTGGGCATCAAATCCAAAGGGTTGAACTTGCATGTGAATGCCCAAAGGCACATTTTTAATAAATTATAAAAAAGTGACTAAATATCGGGTGTTCTCTCTATCAAGTTTGCACATCTTTCAATGTTGAGCTAAAAAGTACCATAATAACGTCAAGCTCTCTTAGCTTTCTAACCATGTGTTTTTTTGTATTTTGAATATATTAATATTTTTCTTTAATTTCTTTTGTGTGTTTTCCTTTTTTGTCTAAAACCTATGAATAGTATTTTTAGTTTCAGTTTTTATCCATTCATCAAAATTTGAAACAAATTACATTTTTACATTCTAAACTCTATTTTATACATATTATATATGTTTTTGATTATTTTCTAAAAAAAATAGGGGGGAACACACTTAATTTCGTTTTAGGATGTGTCCACTTCGAAAATTAGTAAAAAATTATATATTCATTAAAATTTGATAGAAAAATCATGCATAAACTACATGGTGTTAGCTAATCTTCACCAAAAAAAAATGAAATGCTAAAAAAAGTTAACATTTTAGGGGGAGCACACTAGATGCTATATTATATTTTTATAACAAAAACAAGAGAACTTTATATGCTCCCCCTATTTGAACCACTCTTAATCTTCGCCATTTAAAAAAATAGTAGTTTAGAAATTAGATTTAGAGCACTGTGACTTTGGTTCTTTTCACATCTTCAATTTTTTTATGTAACTATCTTTAGTTTCTCATCCAAGATCAATTTTTACTAATTAAAAAAAATTGACCACTTAAGACTCCTTTTTGGTCCCCCATTTTCATGTACTTACCCTAGAAAAACTCAAATCAAACATTGGCTATGTTGATTTCAAAGGAATAAGAATATCTCTAGATTATTTGTACCAATTTAAAAAAATGTATTTGCAATGATACAACTTGGAACACCTACTTTTTATTACATTTACTAGTGTTGAATATAATTGGGAACCTTTATCAAACACACTTGAAAATTACAATACTCACATCAATCAACATTACAGAAACACTTATATTTTTTATTAAGGGAAAAATAGGTTTTGAAGGGCCTCCAAAATCCTATTACATAAAAGCATAAAACATCAAACACTTAGCCAGAGAATAACAAAATGTTTGTAAAGAAAGCCACTCATGGATGCTTAGGCTATCATCTGCTTCCATCTTCTGCACATAAAATTCTTGTTGAAGCTTTGTGAACTCAATGAGGTCATTATTTTCAGCTTCAAAAGATTTATTCTTGCTCTCCCTGATCCTCGTGCTAGGTCTAGTTGCAATTTCCACATCTTACTTGATCTACCCCTTTTGGAGCTCTTCCATCTTGCCGATTAGAATCTTGATCCTTGTAGCATTATTCCTTATGGTGCATTGAATCACTTGAACATTTTTCTCTAAATTATCTTTCATAACTTGATATTTTTCTAGGGAGGTGGTTCTATCATTTTTCCTTCTTCTCATTCTCCATACCCGACACCATGGTCTTTAGGTTGGCCAAATCCTACTCAAATTTCTTTGTTTTCTAGAAGGCATCCCATCCTTGAAGGATGGTCTCATCCTGTTCCTTGGTATCATTGCTTTGGCCACCAAATTTATTGTAAGTGTTGCTTGATGTTAAAGTGATTAATCTCACTAAAAACCATTATTTATTAAATTTTTTGAGGTCACTACATCCCTCACTATTTTCAACACCTATGCCAACTACTCTCAATTGGAATTCCTGGAGACTAGCTCAATAAAATCATCCTCCACATTCGATGTAGGGTCAAAAAGGTGTGGAAAGAGATCTTAGGCATAGGTTCCACAAATTTAACCTTACCATCCTATTTCAAACTTGGAGAAATGAGTCCCTCTTTAGTTTACATACCCTGCACTAAGCCCTCAACACTACCAATCTCTTTTTCCATAACCATCTCCTCCCCAGTACTATCCTCAACCAGCCTTGAGACAATATTTTGATTTTATTTTTTTAAGAGAGATGGAGGTGTTTTTTTTTGTTCTCTTCTCCTTTTGGACCTCCTCTTCCAACTCCTCCTTAGTATCACCACACACAATTTTTTAGACTCTTTCCTTCCTTTTGGCTCTAGTCATAGAGAGGGAGCTAGGGGCCTTTTGCCTTGGAGATTTTTTTCTTTGCATAAATGTAGGTATTTCATGCATTTCATTATAATATAATTCTAATAGAGTCCCATGAACCTCTTGAATCGAATCCTCTTCCTCATCCCCTTCCTCATCACCCTCCTCCTCCACATAAATTTCCTCCTTCAATGACTTAGAAGAAGAATCACCAATAGTATTATCATCAAAAAGGGTAACCCTTGGCTTAAACCTAACAAAATTTCTAGTGGCTTTATTTTTCGTGTAATTTACAAAAAGTGGCATAAGACTTGGAAAATTGGCATCATGTATGGGGAATTTCTAGAGTCTGGTGGAATTCTCCAAATAAACCAATGGATAAAGGGGGAAAGACAAATACATTTTATGGTGAAAGTGATTCAAAAGCATAAAATGATAATCATAAATAGACTTATATCTCCCATCTAGAGTAACATACCTCATGATATTTTTCACCATAGTAGCCCAAATTGAATAGAGTGAGGTCTTTTCATATCTAGAGTGTAATTTTACTAATTTTTCTCTCTCGTTATCCTTAAAAAATAGTTGTATTTCTTCCCCCCCCCCCCCAACTTTTTTTTCTTTGTACACTTTTCTACTAGTAGTTGAGAGCCCCATAACATGGGTTATGAGGCCCTTGTTGATGCTACATTCCTAACCAAACATAGATAGTTTCCTATTTTCTATGCAGTGGAAAAGGTCTTGGAGACCTCAAGCTCATGAACATGAAAAATCTTCATAAAAGGGGTTAATCCTCCCTCCATTTGAATCTTCCATACCTTGGGATTACAATGGACCACCTTACAGTTAGGTCATTCAACTCTATTTCTATTGCCTCCCATATTTTGATCATGATCACCAAATTTGTTCACTGTTATCTTCAAGGTTACCATCTCTTTCATATCCTTAACATTTCCCTCACAACAAAAGCTTAGTTGTAAATAATATTAGATCCATTGGAACCAACTAGAATTCATTATTAATAAGCATTAAATCCCATCATCTAGGCATAATGTCCCATAGGATGAAAGTCACCTCTCACCGTTCTATTATTCACTTAGAAAAACTTTGCACTCATGAGAAGGGATGACACATCTTCCCAAATTTTCATTAGATCAAGCATGACACCAAGGTTAGCAAGTGATTCAATCAAACCATTCCCCTCATTGTACACATGAAACCAATTTTACAATATAAATTAAAATGACAAATTTCATCTCATCAGAAAAGATATCGTGACTAGTGCATAATGATATGGACATAAAATAAATACAATAATTTTTTGATATTTTTAAACGATTCATTCTTTGGAAATATCTCAAATTATTTTTTGTGACTGAATTTCAAAATTGAGGAAATGAGCATGATCATTTCCCTTTATGAATAATAAATGCACCAATCTATGGTAAAGATAGTCATGTACATATTGTAGACTTTGTAAACAAGTACATTAGTTGTACCACTATAAACATACAACTTGACATAGTAATAATACACAAGCACCATCATACAAAGAAATATAGGAAATAAAAAAATAACTTATAAATATAATTTTCATTTCCACCAATGAAAGAAACTACAAGTTTTGAACCATTAGCAAACAACCAAATCACAACTTAAATGACAAATAACATCTTCTCCACAATTCCAAAAAATATATGACAATTCGTTCCCTTTTCAAATGGTCTTAGATGAAATGAATATGAATGATGACCAAATAATCGCTCTAAGGTCAAAAATCCATAGTCCTACACTTTTATGACAAAAACCATCACAAATATGGAATAATAGCTTTGTAAAAAAAGAACTATGGAAAGTAAATATTGATGTACAATTTGTTCTTAATGCATATGTTTCAGTAATGCATTGTAGCTCTTACATGACAAAAGTGGACAAGTCAATGACATAAGCATTTAGAAGAATATGTAAAGGCCGCCACTAGCATAATATCAATAGCACAATAAAGATGATAAGTACACTTGGAAATTCTTGACTCAATTTGTAGCAAATATCTTCACAACAAGCTTCTCACATTTTTCTATCACTTTCACTTGATTACAACTCAAGAAAATGTATATTCATTGATACAAGACTTGATCATGGTTGAATATTTGTTTTAAAATTTTGTTAAACATTGGACAAGGAACCAAATGAATTAAAAAATATAATTTGTGGTTATCTAATAGATTATTATATAAGATGACCTAAAACAATTATTGACACGTGTCTTACATAATTTATTTTAGACTATAAAAATGGCAAAAAAATTGAACTAAGAACCAAACCAAATGTTATATGATTTTTCAATCACAATAAACACACTGACTTGAAAAATAATTGTAGACAACAACTAATAATTTTTGTAACCTTTATAATAAATATGAATATATTAAAACATAATTTTAAATCGTGGCATAATGCTTATTCATATCAGAAAAAAAATAAAAAAATAAAACCATACAAAATACAATTACAACACTAACTCTACACAGGGTGACATTGACAAAGTTATCAAAGAGCTCAAATCTAAAAATGATAACATTGACAAACAATCCTTCCTTGCAAAAAAACAAAGATGATGAACAATTTAACATACAACTAGATTTTGAAACTATAAACCTCAACAAATCAAAAATATAACTTCAAGTGCATTCAAAATTGCTAAAAACCCACAAATTATGGACAATAATGAGTACTAAAAATTAAGACACATATTAAAAAAATAACAACAAGCAATTGTAAAAGACACTGTCTTAAAAAAATGAGCAACAAAAAAAATTCTAGTGCATTTGTTCCTAACAAACGAAGTTGGAATTAGAAAGACTTTAACTACAAAAGCCATATACCAAGCTCTTCTTTGCATATACAACAACTCTATTGACGATGATCCAAAAAAACCAAAAGGTCCAATAACTGCTTATATAGGGAAAATAAAATACAACATAAGTAGAATCGCACTATACTTGTCATTCTACATACCTTTCAACAAATCAAAGTTTATTCCATTGAACATTGAAACATAAGATACAATATCAAAGAATTATCATCAACTGCATGTGCTATTAATAGATGAATTTTCATTAGTAGGCACAATTTTTGTTATCTTATATTGATAAATGATTATGAAATATAATGTAAATGCCTACTACATACTTTAGAAATATGGATACAACTTTCTATGGTGATCTTTATCAAGCACAACCTATACTTAATTCTATGAAATTTGAAAATATGCCAACATTGATTGAATTAATGTCATACAACTTTTGGAGAGATAATTTTAAAATACTATTGGACTTCATGTCAATAATGCGACAAAACAATGATAAATTTATTACAATCCTAAATAAAATTCATGTAGGCATACAAACAAATGATGATTTAGATTACCTAAATAAAAAATTACTTTTGTTTGCCTCCCATGGAGCTAACTTCCCCTTTTCTCTTTTATAAAAGAAAATATGTTGATCCACACAATCATAAAATGCTATTAATTGTTCCTAGAGAAATTATAGTATTAAATGTAATTGATGAACATGATGATAATTACAATTAAATATAATTCTATAGCCATACAACTCTACCTTCTCAAATAAACTTGAAAATAAATTTACTTGTAGAAATCTATTCTGGTAATTACAACACACAAGATGATCTAATCAGTGAATCAAATGGAATATTTAAAGCATATACCAAATATAATGGCTTTGACATTATTTGGATCAAATTTAATGACCCATAAATTGACCATCAACAAACTAGAAAAGTAACACAATGTTATAGTAGTCTTATATATAAAGAATGGATACCTATACTTCATATTGCTAAGACTATTCAAATAATATTCAAGAATAAAAAATTACTATCATAAAATAATTTCTAGTACAACTATCATGTGCTCAAACTATACACCAATCTCAAGGAATTACAATGCAGGCTATGGCATTTGATCCTAGTAGCATAAAAGAACATGAATAAAAACATTATTCTTGCTCAAACCTCTTAAACAAGAATTTAAATTAAAGAAAATATATTCTTTGAAATGTCCCAACTATAATCAAATGTGATGAGTTATATTATGTCATCCATTTTAGTTAGAATTCACCTAGTTTTGTGTCCATATTAAGCTTACCTTTTTACCCTTTTCCCTTAAGTTTCCATGATATTTGTGAAAGATTAAAGTTAATTGATAGCTCATGAGAAATAATTTTGGTGGATATTGTGAACAAAGATTTTTTGAGGTTGAAGGAACGCGTAATGGAGCTTGTCTAGAGGATCTTGTGGTTCCTTTTGTATTGTCTTCTAGTTTTTGGCAATTAATAGTCAGGTACTTAGGTTGTTTAGGCGGTTTTGGAGTGTTTCAAAAATAGTAGGCCACAAGCCATATTACTATTTTCCTAAAACCAATCGAGCAATTTTGATTGAACACTTGTGATCGGTGAATATTTTTTGTTTTGGTATTTTGTTCTATACTAAGACTTATATATATGCACTCTCTGTTGAGATTGAAACAATCTTAAGTTTTTATCCTGAAGTTGAAATTAATATAAAACTATTAAGTGTTGAATCTGCGTGTGACATAAGTGTTTTTCTCCATTCAACCGGTTGGGAGAAAGGGCCCACTCCTTGCCAATGTTTGTATTTTATTTTTTGTTATCATGTGTGAGGTATTGCTTGTATTTGCTCAGTGATTTTGGATGTGTGTAACCTAATTCAGATTAATAATTCTGCATATATGTTATTGGATTAATTATGGTTGGTATGATTGTATTTGTTAAAGTGTGAAGTAATTTCTATTTGAGAAAGATTGTTAATGATTGGTGTGAGTACAGACTATAGGGATGACATGTATCAGAGAACTGGTCAAGTGTATTTTGTTTTCAAAACATTGAAGTAATTAGCTTAACTTTTGTAACGCCCCGCCATGCAACCTTAGAGGAAGTTGCATTTAACTACTTAAACAGAATAATTTTTTTTTTTAAAAGGTATAATTAAAAGCAAGTTCGCTAACTAATGCCAACAACCTCTAAGGTTACAAGACAGAGGTTAAATAGAACCTAAACAAAAAACATGATTTAAGCCATGTCATTTAATTACTAAATAAATTAAGCACATACATTCCAGTAAGATGATTTACATCAAAGCATAAAGAAATACTTTCAAATTCATTAATTCATAATTAACAATAAGATTACAACTCTCATTCCCCGAATGAGGTAAGATCAATAACATAATGAGATTACAATTACAACTTCCACCTCGATAACAACTGAGGGGTAAAATAATACAAGATCAACTGAAATGAAATAAAGCATGAACTGATATTGAAACCAACGAGCTCTCCAACTAGAAGTCTCGTCCATAAGAACATGAAGAAGGAACCCAACGGATTTAGGTGCACGCCACCCAACCAAGTGGAACCCAAAGGCCCACCCCCCGTGCTAGGAGATAGTAACCAGGAATCTTAGTCAAGACCATCTACCTCTAGACACAGGCTAACATAATTGAACCAAACTAAAACAACCAAACACATGGACTTCACAAGTACATCATAAGATCTACACATGAACAACTCAAGCACAACTTAGATACCATGCAAGTACAACACAAGCACTTCATAAGTACAACCCAAGTACCACATACGTATGACATAAGTACACCAAAAGTACAACTCAAGAGCATCACAAGTAACACACAAGGACAACTCTACAGGGTCTCACTGCTTCCAAAAATAAAGCAGAACAAGTATGTTACGAGAACCATACACAATAATAATCGAACACCAACCATGGTCACATCAGGTATGTTACGGAAACCATACCCATAATAAACAAGTACCGACTATTGTCCTAGATAGAGTGTCATCGTACAGCTCATCATGGATTATCCTTGGGAATCTTCATAGGCTCCGACCCCCACAAGAAAAGGTTATCCTGGTCACCTTTACCGAATCCCAACCCCCATACTCACTCATACGAAGCCAAATACCTTTTGTACATACAAGATAGATGACCTTGCCATTACAAGCCTTCCCATCTCATCCCAAGCCTAATCGAGCACTTAGGTCCATGAGTGAGACATTAAAATCTTGATTAGTGTGAAGTTAGTCCTAAGCTTCTAAGTATTATTTTAGTTATCACTTGATTAAATAACTTACAACAAGTTATCCTGGCACCACTTTGTGTGCTAGCCCCCGTTTCAAGCCACTCTTCTATGACGACACACACACACCATCCAAACAAACATCTATGGAACCAAGGTGAAACATACAAGCTAACACGTCTACTCCTTTCTCAGGAGACGACAAAGATAAAACCATCTCCAAACACTGGAGATAACAACAAAAACCAAACGACTCCTGACTGCTCCTGACAAGGAGGCACATGCTACAAACGACAACCACATAACTAAAAATCCCAATAGGAAGGCTTACCTATTAAAACCACTTAACCCATTCCCTAAATATGAACACTGAGGAAATAATCCCACAAAGCAATTGCGCTCAGAAATAAACTAATTTGGATATGCTAAATCCCTTTTCATTTAAATTGTGCATCGTCTTTTCAGACAAGGGAGAAATTAAAACTCAATATATCCTTCCCTACTTGCATTTAAATAATAATAAAATAATCATTTATTTCCATAAATCAAAATACGTTGTTTTAAAGTAAATATTGTTTCCTCACTTCCATATAGCCATTTAAAAAAATTAACTCCTCTAATTAAACATATTCCTTACAATCAATATACCAATTTAACAAAATTAAATCTTTTAGAAACAATCTAATATTTTCGTCTATTATAATTTAATATAAAATTTCCATGATTTCACTTAAATCTTACCCTTATTTAAAACATTGACATTGATTAAATCAATCTTTCAACAATAAACCATAATGTAAAACACCATTTTAATACCCATAAAAAAAGAATATATATATATATATATATTATAATATTATATAATATAATATTAGATATTAGTATATATATATTATTTTATCCATAACATATATATATTAATACTTTAATATTATAATATATAATAATAATATATTAATAAATATATATTTTAATAACTAAATATTTTATTACGAAAATTTATTTTATTTTAATAAGATAAGAAAAAGTGAACTAAAAAGGTCGGTCGCATTTACCTCCTTGGGTTGCGCGCTTTTGACCTAAGGCTGCCCGCGGAATTTTCTTATGGCTGCGGGTTTATACTGGCCACAGTTTACCTTTGGCCGGTGGTGTTTACAGGGGCGTAGGCGGCCGAAACCAGGTGGCAGAGGTGGCAATTTCGGAGGGCGGCCGCAGGGTTACCAGGCTGCGCAGGGGCGGCGGCAACGAACACGTCAGTGTAGAGGTGGAGGGAGGTGGAGGTCGGTGCGGGTGGAGGGGAGAGGTACCGGTTGTAGGAGGAGGCGGAGGGAACGCAGGCGGTGTGAGGCGCGGGGAGCGCAGGTTGGCAGCGCCGCCACCACCGTGTGGCACGGGCTACACAGTCCCCGAAACCCACAAAAAGGGGAGGCCACTGGGCACACTCCTCCATCGCGCTTCCCAAGGGAGCGACGGTGGGGTGAGCCCCAACTCTCCATTTAATTTTATTTTTTAAAAAAAAAAAAAAACTTTTCTTAGCGGATTTTAAATCCGAATTTTAAAATAATAGAACCAGGGTTTAATTTCATAAAACTAGCCATTATGAAATATATAAAAGTATGTACATACAAATATGCAAGTATATATATATATAAATTTATATATTTGCAAGGAAATTTACATGATTATATGGAGAAATAATAATTAAAAGATCTCTTTTTATTTATTTTTAAAGCAAGAACACCAATTTTTCTTGAGAACACTCAAATGAAAATAGGGGTTTAAGAATTGAAACAAAATTTGGCATGAAGTTTTCACCACAATATAGATCTTGAGTTTCCCAAAAAGAGAATTTCAATACAAGCAAATATATAAATATAATTTTCAAAACAATGAAATTTACAAGCATGAACCTGGATTTCATTTTTGAGGTGAGAGGATCCAAAATGGTGCTCAGCTCCCAACCTTGCTTCCACATCCAGTCCCACAAGTTTTCACAACTCAAATCCAAAAACCCACAAAATTGAAACATGCTTCCTTTCTCCAATTCCAACTTTTCCAAAACTCCAAGATCCCCAAAAATTGAAAACCAAATTCAACCATAAGGATCAAAAAACCCTAAAAAAATCCAACAACCCCCTCATAAATTCTAGAAAACAAAAATTGCCAAAATATCTCATTTTTTAAATAATTTGAATTCAAACTTCTAATTTGACTTTTAATTTTATTTTCTAATTTTTCAATTCCTAATTTCCCAAATTGACTTTCATGCATTTTCCTTATTTTCAGATTCAACAAAATAACAATAAATTCAATCATAAATAAATTAAATCCTTTCAACATCGAAATTTAATTAATTAATGAATAGATTTAATCCACGATTAAATTATTTATTAATTAAACTAAATTAATAACAAAATCAATTACCTTTCAACATAATTTTTGGATCAAATTAATCCACAACTTAAATACCTTAAGCCATTTAATTACTTATTTTCCCAACTTGCAATTAAATAGCGAAGAGAGGGTACAAAATCCAAAGCAACACAACCTAACAAACAACTGACAACATACAAGGACTAGGGTGACGACCTGGCATAGAAACCTAGCTACTATCTCCCAATCGACTACCGTTGGGTATTGAACACGCTCTCACCTGTGAAACCAGGTGGAGTCGATGTCATGTACCTGTCAACCTGCAAATCAAGTAAACAACAACATATAGTATAAACAACATAAAATACATACCGTGAAGAGGGAATCACGAGATCGTAGGGCACTCACAAGCGAGTGATACGATACCGTCCCCTTCACCAATACACTACAAACAACTGACAAATCTAACATGCTAGTATAATCCAAAGCATAAATATCATTAATTCGAATATCCACTATGCTAATCCAAAACATGGAATAAAGATAACATCTAAATAACCAGAAGCACATCACAACAACATACCCACACAAGACACACAGTCCAACCAGAAGGCAAAACGGAGGGGTATTACAACTTTACTATACCCTACCGCTAGGACACGTAGGTCCTATCGCTCAGGTTATTTGGCTCTTGTCACCTGCATTATTCCAATTCATCTTTAGCATTATATTCTTTCTTTCACTATTGCTAATATTTGTTGTTAATAAACTATATTGAAAAGTGTGTTTCCTACGGTATTTTTAAATCATTAAAGTCTAATTAAGAATTCTAAAGTATATATGTTGGAATGAAATAGGAGGGTAGTGATTAAGAATCAGATTTTATTCATTTGTAAAGTATTCTTTGATATGAATCTTAGATTTAAAAAAAAAATTCAATTCAATTCTTAGATGCATCCATCCCTCCTTAGTTCATTAGTTTCAACCCTTAGGTAGATTTTCGCAACACTATTCACAAGCTTACGCCCCTAGATTGACATTAAGGAGTAAACTGAGGAAATCCCAAAGATTGATCCAAATCCAAACCAAGAAAGAATTACAAGGATAGTTTTACCCATAGTGTCAACCATTATTTAATCCAATAATTTTGGCACATTTATGGGGAATGATGTTAAATGCCTATAAGCCTAGTGAACTAGGTTAGGAGCATTGTGCTAAGGAGAAAGTCTACACGACAGTCGACCTCGTTTGAATAACTACCCTTAGTTTTCTTTGTTGTAAGTCATATAGGTGCATGAATCGTAGTAGGGATAGTAGAGGGAGATTTGTTAAAAAGGATAAGGGGAGTAATACACAACCAAAAAAATAAAAATAAAAGTCATTAGTTAAGGGAGGCAACTCACAACAAGAAAAATTGAAAATTGGGTAAACCCACAAAACTGGTTTACAATTCCAGTGAGAAGGAAAAGTTTCAAAAAATTCCCCCATACAAAATAAAAGGAAAGGGTTGTGGAAAGGAGGTTCGCTCAAACCCCCCTTTTCCCCCCTTCTCCCCCTCGGCACCCAAAAACTCCATAATTTTTCCCTTCGAAGCTTGAGTTGAGGATGAAAATGGAGGAGACTTCATAGACCCAATTGGCTGATGGTAGTCCTTGGAACAAGCTATCCAATGTATATAATTTTAATATGTTTTGGTTTTATTATGTATTTGTTTTTCTAGTTTGATTAAACATAGGTTTTTCACTAAAAATCAAGCTCTTTATTCTGTATATGTGGAAAAATAGCAGTTTATCAAAAAAAATAAAAAATATCAGTGCACTAGATATTGAAGTCCTTAATCCAACAACAAAAAAAGAATTTCGATGCATACAAAAAAAATTATGTTGTATACGGTTCGTGTATGTCTGAATTGTAATTGGTTTGACTTCGGAACTTGATTAAGGAAAAAATATTCAATAAAACACTATGAAACCAATTAGAAGCACTAGATATCATAGTTATAAATCTAAATTTGAAAAAAATTAGAATTTTATCCTTCATGGAAAAAAATTTATGTTGTATATAGTGAGCATCACTCCTTAAAAATGGTGTTTACTAGAAAAACTAGTTTTTGAAGGAAATGGAAAAAAAGTGCAATCTGATTCCAATTTTTTTGAAAAAAATGTATTTATAATCTACAATCAAAATGTTTCAAATTCCTCATGGTTTAGCTGCTATAGGTGCTCGAAAGTGAAGATTTAGTTAGAAAAATTCAGTTTAGTGTCCAGTTTGGCCAAAAATTGTAAACCAATATTGTGGGATCACCCAACTAAATTGCAACCATTAGAGTTACCCAAAATCGATATTGAGAAGTGTGTTATTGAGTCTACTATTATTGAGACACTTGCAGCTACCCATCGAGGGTCTTTCAAAGTATTGCTAAAAAAGGTTGAAAAATTCTTTCAAGAATCTTACGGGTCAGAAGCCAGTCCATTCTCAAAAACCCTACTTTACCCCTTGGGCATTATATGTCATGGCAAATCCCAAGAACAACAACATTAACAAAAAAAAATAATAATAATCATAATAGAGCATTGGTCAACAATAATCTAGTCACCTTCAAGTTCCCAATAACATTGTTATCTCTTAAACTTGCACTTGAACTGAGTTGTGAAACTCAGTTAACTAGAGAACATGGGAGCATTCCAGGGTTGTAGGTCACCCAAAATGAGAATGAACATCCGGATAGGCCAACTTCCTAGTTGGTTATCACCTATACTATTGATCTCTTTTCAGGAAAAGGGAGAAAGAAGAGTACTTGAAATGAAACCTAATTCTACAATGATACACCAAACTAACAAGAGCTATGAACATTCAAACTGGCATACACTTGAACACTGATGACTGATATTGAATTGCACAACATTTTTTGATTGCACAACATGTTACTGTAAGTTTATGCATGAATATTTTGTAGAAAGGTTTGGCTTGCATACACTCTCAAGAAGGAAAGGTAACTTTCACAAATCAAAGGATCATACACTACTTTAAAACACTGTTTACAACCTACATAACCATGCTTTTGCAGAAAAGGCATAATACATGAGATAAAGCTATAGGGAAATAGAAAAATCTCACAAGAAACTTGATCAATCACCTGATGATGCACAATGCTGCAAGAATAAGAAGGCAAAAATAACATAATCAATAGTATCCAAGGTATTCTCTATATATCATACTCCAAAATGAGTTACAAAACATGTTGTAATCTCCAAAGGACTATAAATTTCACAAGGTAGAAAAGTACATATCAGAATTGATTACAATGAAGTCACATAAGTGACTATATCACTCAACTCTCAACAAGGTCCATCAAAAAAGGATCTAGAAACTCCATGAGCTCGTATGCCTCCAAAAAGCCTATTTTTTAGCCATTAGACTTCATCCAAAAGAGCTTCAAATTGTTGTAAAATTCAAGCTTGACCTTGTCTAATATGATGACACTTCAAATTGCCCTCCAAAAGCTCTCAAAAGCAATTAAAGCCTCCAATAGATCCTCCACATGTTTAGAATTGAATCAAAAGCAACTCCTATAACTTTGGCATATGTTCTCAAACTGATTCCAACCTTCCCATATTCACTCCAAGATCATAACTCAAAGCATATCCATGTTTTCCTTATGACTTGTTCTAATGAACACATGCTCCTATTTTGCATTTTAAAATAATAGCTTAAATAAAGTGATTTATAAAATCATCACTTAATTAAGTATTTTACAATGTAAGTAAAATGTAAAATAAAATAAAGACCAAACATTCATCCATGGATAAGGTCAAAACACAAATCATAAAGTCCTAAGACTTATGACATGGCATACATAAAGGAAACTCCTTAATAACAAAGAAATTTCAAAGGCATTGAAAATGCCAAGGTATGAAGAGGCCACAAACTATTAGTTTGATATTTCATTTTGTTTAATCAATGGCCAAAAATGCCTAAAGTTAAATCGACAACTCTAGGGTTATGAAAACCCTAAATTAAAAGGAAGAAAATGTGAAACGCATTTCACTTTGTGAAGAAGCTAAGTACCAACCGACATGAAGGGTTTCGACATGAGCTTTGTAAAATATTCCCATGGCAATCTCGAGGCCATAATGGCTCTTCTCCTTTAAAAATCCATTGATCTCTCAGTGAGAAAACTAGTAAGTAAGTTTTCAAGCAAAATAAATGAATAATAGCCTTCATTTTTGTCGATTCATGGCCTTCAAGGCCTCGACCACTAGAGCTTGTTCTAATGCATTCATACGTTTCTTTCTTTTGTTTATTGTTCATTCAATAGCCACCATGATTCTTTTGAGATGTATGATTGTATTCATGAAGTTTCCTTACATAAATTTGAGAGCTTTTAACTCTCTCTTTGTTTCTTTAATGGGAAATGCACACAAAAACAAAAATTTAGGGCGCGGCCTCTTAGAAAATTTTCTGCTAGAAATCCCTTCAATAATTGCTTTGTTTCAATCTTTTAGGGCTCGAACCTTAGTTTCTATTAGGGTTTGCATAAAAAATGTATTTCTTCGTGCTTCAATTTCCTTGGATAAAAACTAGGAGGGTCATGTTCTTGAATTGTAAAGAACATAAGGGTTCAAAATAAAACCCAGATGATCTAAAAGCCATAAAATATATTTTTCTGGGTTTTCAATCTCAAAAATGACCCAATTAAAACTCGGTCGAGGGCTTTTACAGAAGCTTGCATTCTGTACATTACCTTGAATAAACATTCAAAGACTTTGAACCTACTTTATTTCATGGCTAATTTTATTTTTTGGTTCTCCTCATCTGCTCGGTTACCTTGAAAAATGAGGTCTCCACTTCTAGAAATAACATGAAATTTAGATTGTGATTGTTCTTGTATGGTCAAAAGGCAATACTTGTATTTCTCCTGATATGATCCTTTCAATGAATATGACCTCTATATCCATGATATTGTCTGATGGTATTTCCATCTCTAAGACACCGCTCCTTTCAAAAGGCTTGTGCAAATGACTATTTTTTCATACAAAAACCCTTTAACAAGTGTTATCACTACCCTTTGCAACTATATTTTGTCTTTAAAACTCATCGCCTTTATTGAATCATGCTACTATTGAATGTTCAAAGAGACCCTCATTCATAAGTTTGTCTTATGGAGATGATAGTCATTTGCATAGGACAAACTGTGTGTGATCTTGTTGTCCTTATGATCCTATCATTGTTTAACCATGGGATGCCACTTTGCACCTAATTTTCCATCAAAGGACACCCCTCATACAACTAAATAGTGAGGTTGCAAGTAGCACTACCTTTCTCTAGGATGATTGTCTCCTCTTCAATGAAGTGAACTCCTTTTTGAAACCTCCAAATGGCTATCACTCTTTATTATGACATTGATTATCCATAACACATAGAGCTCTCATTGTATAACTATCCTTGCAATGTGAAACCACTGTCATCTTGAAATTTTGTTGATAATACTGCCATATATCAAATAGGCACCGTCCTTTAGGAAATTTGGTGTATGACCCAAAAAAGAATATAAAACTGCCTCCTTCCACTCCTCATTGTGTTTCCTTTGTTATATTGAAACAATCCAGTCTCTTCATAGTAAAACATCCCATGTGAATAGTCAAATCACATGTGTAGCTAAATTACCTATGTTGTTCCATACAATTGTGTTCACTAGATATGAATCTGCAAACCTTTAAAGCCAATGACAATAAACATGGTCTATTTAATGATTATGATATCTTTGACAATGCTTGAAACTACTTTATGACCTCTTGTCATGGTGCTATTTGCAATTTGCAATCCCCTTTTCCTTTGCATTAAAGACTACAAATGATTCTTGATTTGTACATGTGTCAACAAACTTACAATTGTTTTCATATGTAGTGAATGCAATGAATCTCAGTCATATTGATTCTAAGGAAACATGTCTTTATCTTGTTGTCCTTATGAACTCCTAACTATTTAAATGAGCTAATACTTATCAACTTATGATATCATTCTGTGATGAATGAATAGCATTGTTTAGTTCTTTGAAGCATCATGATTCTATTGTACATATCTCCATTGCTTATATCAGTGAATATAACACATACACCGTTATGAATGATAAACTTATCTTTGATTGTATCATAATGTCTTGGAAAGCTTAATGAGCTTATCTCATCAAAACATTGAATGCTAGCACGCTGGGCTCAACCCTTGTGGGAGCCACATTTATCCCATGTGCTGAAATTAAATAAACCAAAGCAACAACATTCCTTTTCCTATATCTACACATGAAGCAAACAAGTTAGAAAAATAAATGCATGTTTTAGGTGTGTTCGATGACTAGAATGGTTCTCCAGGACACCTAAAGTATGCATTTGCTTATTTAATGCATTTGGAAGATCAATTTATATATGTATAAGTTGTATGTTCAAGTATGGTTTGAAACTTTTCATTGCTTAGAGCATTGCTCTAATATCATTGCTTTTGCCAAATGCAGAACTAGGAGTGATACAAAGCTAGGAAGGACACAAGCAGCTCGGGGCAGCAGCAGGTCAAGATGACGCATCCAAAACCAGTCATTCTCAAGCAATGATTGGTTTCTCTCTTTACATGCACATTTACTTATTCATGTATATACTTTTCTTTATTTGCATTGAATAAGTAAAGGCAATCTCATGGCTTATGTGAGATAACATACATTTTTACATTCAATAACGATTACTACTTTGTTCAGAAAAGATTTGTGTAAATCCTTCTTTTGTTGCATGCATTTGTATGGATGCGATAATCTGTAAAATGTAATATTTTTGGATTATTTCATTTATTCAATTGAATGTAATGAATGCAAGATTTAAAATGTACCCTTTTCTCAGTTTAAAATCAACAAGCTCTACCTGATTGAGCTATAAGTGGAAATATGGTAACAAACACATCTTGAAGAAGATGCCCCTATGAAGAACATTCCTCATTCTACTTTACCTTATTTTTGTGGTCTTTCTATTGAGGATCCTGACATGTTCTTATTTGAGTTTGATGCATTGTGTCACAAATATGATTATAAGAGTGATGCACAGAAGCTCAAATTGTTCCCAACCACATTAAAGGATGCAACCCTATGTTGGTTCACCTCAAGAATATCAAAACATGAGAAGTCATGAAGGAACTATTTTTGACCAAGTACCAAGAGTATTGTGAGACAAAAGAACTTTGGGACGAAATCTTCCATATGACACAGGAAGAAGATGAGTTCATGTAAGATTACCTCAAATGCTTCATGTTCAATTTCCAACGATCGTGATAACAAGGGCTAACTCCTGATGTTTTCAAAATGTTGTTTCTTAGAGGAATAAGAGATGATACTGTGGAAGAATTAAATTTAATAGGTAAAGGGAACATCTCTAAAATGGACTTTGATGATATTTGTGACATTTGCAGGAATTATTCATGGTCTCAGTTCTCAGGAAGGAAATATCCAAGTAAGATGTATCCTACAAGAGCCACAACAAGTATCACAAATCGTGAGATATGTAATCTACTTGAAGACCTTAAGACTGATTTGTTAAGTGAAATGGGTAAACAGATAGATACTTTATATACATGAAGGAAACAAGAGGAGGCCAAAAAATCCTTAGCTGTCTTTTGTCCTATTTGTTGAAAGATGCATAATGGTGAAGAGTGTCCATATAATAGAACAAAGATATCTTCTTTAGAGGAAGAAAGCAGGGACACTACTTTAAAACCTCTTCCTATAGGGATAACCGAGGTAGAATATACAAATGAATCCTTTTATTTCATGGCCCAAAGAAGACCTTGGAAACCAAGAGCAATGCCCCCAACTGATTACCAAGTTGCCCCCCAAAATTATTTTCAATAGAATTCCTTCCCAAACCAACTTGGATGGTATGGAGGTTGGCAACAACCTCCATACTACCCCTAGTGGTAACAACAATATTTGCCTGCTCCACAATTATGGAAAGCATGGTGAGCACCGCCACCACCTTACCCATAATATCAGTCATTCCCTCTGTATCCACCACCTCCAATAATAAATCCATATCAACAATCCCAAAAACTCTTGCCACTTTTCCTGTCATCTAATCAATCCTCTAGTTCAACCCAACCACCAAAAGCAACACCCATGCTTGCACAACCAACACCCAATCCAAACAATAAGGTGGCTTAACCAGTCTATAATAATGAGGTGGCATGATTCTCGACTTATCCTATCAATGCATTGGAGATTGACGGTGTACACTTAAGGTCATGGAAGAACCTTCAAGGGAAAACCATCACAGAAGTTGAGGACCATCTAGTTGAGCCAGAGGAGGAGCAACCAAAGCCTCCATTTCCAGAGAGGTTGCAAGAGCAACCAAAATAGCAGGAAACATCTTAACCTAATTTTGATTTTATGAATGAATTATGAAATGTTAACATTAAAATTCCTTTATTGCAGGCTATTTGAGATGTTCCCATGTACACTAAATCTACCAAGGAACTCTGTGGGAGGAAGCAACAAAAGAAGCAGGACCCCAAGACAATCCAAGTCATTGGAAAACTCACAGAATTGATGTTGGGGAGAATCTTCATTCCTAAATATGTAGATCTAAGAAGTCTGATGATTAAGGTATGTATAGGTGATGTAATCATTCCAAATACACTTGTGGATCTAGGAGCAACTATAAATGTAATGACTAATGAGACTAAGGAGAGAATGGCCCTTCAGGGACTTAGACCTACTCCAACGGTCTTGCAAATGGTTGACCGCTCCTTTATGAAGCCAAAAGGTATCATAGAAGATATTATTATTTCTATTGAATCTTGGGAGTACCCAACATATTTCATGATTTTGTAGCCAAAGATTAAGCAGGGGGGATACCCCTTGATCTTAGGAAGACCTTGGTTAGCTAATGATAATTCTTTCATTAATTTCAAGCCTGGAAACATGGTAATTTCAAACAGTTAGCAAATGAAGCAGTTAACACTATACCCTCCAATGCAACCATTGTTGGAAACAGAGGATCCTTATGGATCAATAGCAACTTAGAGGAGTCTTTACCTATTTTGACAATAGATCAAAGTAGGGAATTTGAAGATATTTCAGAAGACACTATTATTAATCATTTATTGTAAAACCACTATTTAGTCGATGATGTTCTTGAGACAATGATTTTTCCTACGGACATAAGTGATAATTGGCCATTTGGAATTTTTTTGTTAGTTGGTAGTTCATAGTTTGTTCAACATTTTATTGCTTTGCATCAATTATTGCCACATATTTGTATATAGAGTCCATTTTTTATCTCTGAAAACTCTAACCCATCTTCGTCTAGTTCACAATTACTTGTTGTAGATACCCCTATATAGTCCCAAGTTACTGAAATCCTACCTAGTAAAACACTTAACATCAATCCTGGGTTAAATGACTCCCAATTAAAAGAACTGATTGAGATGTTGTGTGCACATAAATAAGATTTTTCTTGGGATTATCAAGACATGAGAGGTATTCATCCCATTAATTGTACACACCATATCTATATAGAAGAAGGGAGTGGACCTATGTGACAACCCCGGACAAGGTTAAACCTAGCCTTACGGGAAATAGTTAAGGAAGAACTTCAGAAGTTGCTTAACGTAGGATTTATCCTCTCTATATCAGATAGCCAATGGGTGTCCCCACTTGTGGTAGTACCTAAAAATAATGTAAAATGGTGAATATGTGTCAATTATACAACCCTTAACAAGGCCACTAAGAAAGACCATTTCCCACTTCCTTTCATTGACCAAGTTTTGGACACCCTAGCTGGGAGGAAGTTCTTTTCATTTCTTGATGGGTTTAGTGGGTATAACCAAATCCACATTGCCTTAGAGGACCAAGACAAAACTACTTTTACCTGCCCATGGGGAACATTTGCTTACAATGTCTTACCTTTCAGATTGTGTAATGCATCTGCTACTTTCCAACAATGTGTTTTAAGTATTTTTGCTGATTGAATTCATGATTGTGTAGAAGTGTATATGGATGACTTTACTGTTTATGGTAACACATATGATGAAGCTAAGGAAAATCTTGAAAAAGTGCTTAAATGATGTATTGATACTAATCTTTCTTTAAGTAATGAAAAATTTCATATCTTAATGACTGAAGGAATTGTTTTGGGTCATTATATTTCTCAAAAAGGAATTGAGGTGGATCCGAAAAAGATACAAATCATTCAAGACTTTCTTGTACCTACTTTCCTGAAGGATGTGCATAGTTTCCTAAGACATGCTAGTTATTATAGGAGGTTTATTCAAAATTTTAGCATGATTTCCTCACCCCTCTTTGTGTTGCTAAGGAAAGATGTAGAATTCTCATTGACACCCGAGTGCCAGCAAGCCTTCAAGGAAATCAAAGGTAAGCCAATAACTACACTTGTGTTGCGAGGACCCAACTAGGAACTGCCATTCCATATACATACCGATGCATCAAATACTTCTATGGGAGTCATTCTTGGACAAAAGGATGACACTCTCTTTGACTCTATTTACTATATCGGTAATAATTTTACTGGTTCTGATGTAAACTATACTATCACTAAAAAAAAATTCTTGGATGTAGTCCATGCAATAAATAAGTTTCACCACTATATCATGATACAAAGTTTTTGTGCACATAAATCACTCTGCTATTATATTTTTGATGAACAAACTAGTTGTTATAGGACGTGTAATTCGGTGGTTACTTCTCTTGCAGAAATTTGACATAACTATTCTTGATAAACCAAGGTGAGAAAATGCAGTGGTTGATTTTCTCTCTATACTACAACATGATGATGAACCAATTCCTGTGGATGATACTTTTCCAATTGAACATATTTTTTCTATTTTTGTGAAGAGTCCTTGGTTTTCTAACATGGCAAATTATTTGGTTACTTGTAGATTCCCACCTCATTTCTCTCTAAGGGAACGTCGAAAGATGGTTGGAATCAGTGGTGATTACATGTGGATTAATGGAATGCTCTTTCGATGAGGCCTTGGTAAAATCATGCGTTGATGTGTGCTCGAAGAAGATGTATTTGACATACTTCGTGCGTGCCACACATAACCTTGCGGGGGACACTTTACTGCTTATAGGACTGCCTAGAAGATCTTAACCGCTGGCCACTACTAGCCTACACTCCACAAGGATTGTAAGCATTGTATTCAACATTATGATAAATGCCAATGTATGGGTTGACCTACCCGATTTGATGAAATGCCTTTACACCCCCAATTATCCATAGAACCATTTGAAAAATGGGGGTTAGATTTCGTAGGGCCCATTAATCCTCCTTCTCAGAATAAAGAATATATCCTGGTTTGTACAAATTATGTCACTAAATGGGTAGAGGTAGTAGCCTTAAAACATACTAGGGATACTGAGGTTGCTAACTTCTTGTATTCACAATTTTTTACCAGGTACAATGTGCCTCGAGAAATTGTCACAAATTAGGGAGCACAGTTCACCTCCAACTTGATCATTGCATTGGCATGAGAATATGAAATCAAGCATCATAAGTCTTCTCCAAATCACCCATAGGCCAATGGGAAAGTGGAAGTAACCAACCGAGAATTGGAGAATATTCTTACGAAGATTGTAGCATTGCACAAGAAAGATTGGGCATAAAGACTTCTCGAAGTATTTTGGGCCTATCACACAACCTGGAAAACAACTATTGAACTAACATTGTATGAGATCGTCTATGGTAAGAATATTGTCTTGCCAATCTAATTCAAAGTGAAGACCCTTCACACCGCCCTTCAACTTGGAATGAGCCTCAATAAAGCACAAAAAGAGAGACTTGCTCAGCTCCATTCTTTAGATGAAATGTGTTAAGAGGCTCTTTTTCATGTTGAAGTGGTGTAGCAACAAAGAGCACAGTGGCATGACCATTTCATCTGGTCACAACCATTCCAACCTGGAGATTGGGAGTCACTTTATGACTCTCGGTTCCAGGACTTCAAGGGGAAGCTTCATACTCACTGGCTTGGTCCTTATGACAATGGTGCTATTAGACTATGTATTGTGGACTCTGAATGCATGAATCTTCTGGTTAACAAGCATTGTTTGAAGATTTATAAACTACCCCTTTCAATGGAAACATTTTCTTGTACTTTGATGGAGGAACTAACTATTGTTCCCATCACACCTTCTAAATAATGTTATATGCGTGAAAACAAAAAACAAAACAAAAGAAATACAATAAACCTAGAGGTGAAAACTAGTTATCTGGAACCTCTAGGCGATGATCGGCTGAAAATTGGGATCTCGATAGTCTATCATCGTGAAAAAATAATAAATAAATAAATAAAATTAAAAAATTAAAAAAAAATAGAAAATAAAAATAAAAGGAAAATAAAATGTCTTGTTGGACCTTGGCGGGAGGTACCATTCTTTGGTTGACATCTTGTCACATGACAAGGTAATGTTTCTTGGGCCTCCTATCATTGCCACTTGTCCTCCATGCACGTATTCTCCTTCCACCACCTTTTGTTTTTTTACCCATCCCCTACACCACTTTTTCCATTTTTACCGTATCCTTTTCTTCCACGTGGACGTTAGTCCTTTCATTTCCCCATCTCTTAGTTTGGTGGTTTTTATCCTGCAGACTGGTTAACACCTTTTTCACTCTGTTTGCTCTGCTCGTGGGTCCCACTGCCATCATTTCCCTTTACTCACCTCTCACGTCAAAGTCATATTTTCTTTTTGCAGGTGCCCCTGCCTTTTTGCCATCGTGGTCTCACACATGGCACCCATTTACGAATGTCACCTTAGCCACCCTAGCCACCGCTCCATTTCTGATGCATCTATCTTATCGTCCTCATCCTTTTTTTCTTACTTGTACTGCCCTCTCTCCTTCGTTTTGTCATTTCATTTCACACTGGCTTGATTTATTCTGATCCACTTTTTGCACACACGTGTTATGCTAACTCTATATCTTCTCCAACTTGACATATCCCTATGGGTTTTCTCCAGTTTCTGCTCATTGATTCGACTACCTTAGACATCCATTTTTCTATGTCACCTATTGTCGAATTTTGGTGTCACTGATGTCCTTTTGATAGTAACATTGCCAAAGGTTTGTATGCTTTTCTGTTTGTATTAATTTTCTTTTATTTTTTGTAATTATTATGACAACCTCAAGGATGGTTCCGTACGCTAAGATGCAAGGGGTGTGGGCGTGCCAAGTCATAATTACCCTCCTATCATAGACAACTTACCATGTTATGATAATTTCCTTGTTTTTTTGTTGAGTCCATTTTGTGTGAAGTACAACCTTGATCTTTCACCATTTCACTACTACGAATATTTCCATTTTGATGCTTGTTAACTTTCATCGCCATGGGAGGTGGTATCCATAAATGCTAAGAGCCAACAAATATGCAACATGTCAAAGCCGACCCAACAATGTATCAAGTTTTAGAAAACACGAGTTGGTATTTTTTTTCAACGGTTGTGTGGGTATAATGACACATTTGCATTTGAATTCATCGTGGCCTTTAGTAGTGCTAGCAACTCCATGAAAGTAAGAGGGATTTCCTTGCTAATTATCCCACAGGTTATCACTGAAGTAACAAGGTTACCTGAGATGGGAGAAGAGTATTTCCCATCAACAATAAATAGGGTCGTCGAGCTTCAAGTGCAATCCCAATTATTCTTAAGGAAAGGTGAAAAGTTATAATCAAATCCTAAGAAGGGAACTCTATGAACTTCACTTCCTGCACATTGGGTTTTCGTAGCTAAAATTGTAACCTAATATGTCACGAGAGGAGGAAGGTATGTTTACATTTTTTCCCACCATTATAGATTGCTATCTCGTTTGCACCAGAATGATCTGGTTAACTTTCCGCATTATCTTTTCAAATCTATCAAGAGAATGAGTTTAGATGTACAGAAAGGCCACCATAATTATGTAGCATGCCATGGCCTGATAAAATTGCTTGTCATGAGAGGTTTAGCTCAAAATTTCCTTTAGTTAGCTGGGTCGTATTCTCAAATGAAGACGTTCCCTCTAAGTCTTCGACCCTAACAAATAAACCTGTGCCCTATGAAATCGAAGGTAGTAGTGAAACCTCTAAAGAACAAGATAATGAATTTGATGAAAACCCAGGGAAATCAAACCAAGATATCGAGACCTGTGGAAGTGAAAACCCTAGTGAGGAATTTGAGGGTTCACGGCCAAAAAAGTCAATATGGGGTAGTAATGATGCAAAGGTTAAATTGAGGGTTCGTACTAGGAAGGTCAAGGACATTGTTGGTGTTAACACCCCACTTGTGGTAACCCTTATAACACCAAATTCAAGAGGAAGTATGAAGAAGATTTTGGTTTGCAACAATTGGCCTCTACTGCTTGTACCTTAAATCAAAGCCCTGATGTAGAAATTGTGGGTACTGGTTCCTTGAAAGGAAAAGATAGGAAAAGTCGTGAATAAAGAAGGAAAAATAGAAATAAAATGAAACAAAGCATAACTAAGCCTAAACCCTCTAAAGAACAAGAGGAGTTAGATAATCAAGATGAGGAGGTATCTACTGGTCTTCACAATCAGCAAAAAGAAGGCAACATGAGTAAACAAGAAAACATTTTCACTAACATGCCTCTATAGGAATTGGGAAATAATTCTTCATAGGTGAACCAAAATATGATGACTTAGGATACTAGTGTTTTTCCCCATGGTTATAGCTTTGATGAGTTGGATCCAAATCTAGAGATTGCAATCAACACTTCTCCTAGTAATGACATACCTAGGGGTGATACTGAGGATAATTCCAATAAAATTTCCTAGACAGAGGAATTCTCTGCAGAAGAAATTAGGGCCTTATAAGAAAAAGTCAGCTGGTTGGAAGCCCAAATGAAACCCTTCAACCAAAGTTGCAACAAGTCTATGATGAAGACCAACAACAAGCTCAAGAGGTAACAACATTAAGGTATCAATTGGAGCAGTTGATTCAGGGACATAACCCCGCCATGGATGGGTATATAACTTTGGAAGAACATTGAGAAGTGATTGATAATCTAAAATCTTCATGGGAAGAAAAGATTGTAGAGGAATGCATGACTATAGAATATCACCAGGGTAAAATTGATGAGCTAAGGGTTGTAATAAAATGACAGATTTCAACTGATTATATTTTTAAGGTTAAGCATCAACAGGTGATCCAATAGTTGAAGGAGCAGTGGGGCAGGGAGATAATGGCGATAGTGGAAAGATAAACAAATAATTCAGCTTGATTTGTAAGTTTTTGCATGAGGACATGCAAAGTCTTCAGCTGGGGGGAATGATGAGTTATATTCTATCATCCATTTTAGTTAGAATTCACCTACTTTTGTGTCCATATTAAGCTTATCTCTCTTTCCCTTTTTCCCTTAAGTTGCCATAATATTTGTGAAAGATTAAATTTAATTGATATAAATAGAGGGATGCAAAACATTCGGTAATTAATTGCTCATGAGAACTAATTTTGGTGGATATTGTGAACATGGATGTTTCAAGGAGGTTGAAGGAACATGTAATGGAGCTTGCTTGGAGAATCTTGGGGTCCCTTTTGTATGTCTTCTAGTTTCTGATAATTAATAGTTTGGTACTTAGGTTGTTTAGGCAATTTTGGAGTGTTTGGAAAATAGTAGGCCACATGCCATATTACTATTTTCCTAAAACTGATCGAGCAATTTTGATTAAACACTTGTAATCGGTGAATATGCCTATTTTGGTATTTTGTTCTATACTAAGAATTATATATATGTGTTATTTGTCAAGCATGAAATAATCTTAAGTTTTTATCCTGAAGTTGAAATTAATTTAAAACTATTGAAGTGTTGAATCTGCATGTGAGATAAACGTTCTTCTCCATTCTACTAGTTGGGAGAAAGGGCCCGCTCCTTGCCAGTGTTTGGATTTTATTTTCTGTTGTCGTGTGTGAGGTATTGCTTGTATTTTCTTAGTGATTTTGTATGTGTGTAACTTAATTCAAATTAATAATTTTGTGTATATGTTATTGGATTAATTCTGGTTGGTATGGTTGTATTTGTTAAAGTGTGAAGTAATTTCTATTTGAGAAAAATTGTTAATGCTTGGTGTGAGTACATACTATAGGGATGACACGTATCAGAGAACTAGTGAAGTGTATTATGATTTCAGAACATTGAAGTAATCGGCTTAACTTTACTATACCCTACCGCTAGGACACACAGGTCCTGTAGCCCAGGTTATTTGGCTCCTATTGCCCACATTATTCCAATTCATCTTTAGCATCATATTCTTTCTTTCACTATTGCTAATGTTTTCTATTAATAAAGTATATTGAAAAGTGTGTTTCATACGGTATTGAGTTTAAATCATTAAAGTCTAATTAAGAATTCTAAAGTATATATGTTGGAATTAAATAGGAAGGTAGTGATTAAGAATCAAATTTTATTCATTCGCAGTGTGCTTTGATTTGAATCTTAGATTTTAAAAGTGTGTTTCAATTCAATTCTCAGATGCATCCACCCCCCCTTAGTTTATTAGTTTCAACCCTTAGGTAGACTTACGCAACACTGTTCACAAGTTTATGCCCCTAAATTGACATTGAGGAGTAAATTGAGGAAATCCCAAAGATTGATCCAAATCCAAACCAAGATAGAATTACAAGGATAGTTTTACCCATAATATCAAACATAGTTTAATCCAATCAAAATGCATAATAGCAACTTGAAAATGAACATTCTTATGACAATAACATTCCACAAATACTTTTGTGTACATTGAACATTCACAACTTATGGACACATATAGATACCATTCTCAATGATAATGATATAATATCATATGATATCTTTTGTTTGCAAGAAATATAATATGCAACCCTATCAATCCAATGATATATTTAAACATTTTACATGCTTCCCCACATACCACATGCATGACATAATTAATTTGACTTAAAAAACCTCTTGGTGTCTAAAATAAAACAACAAATATTGAAGCTAACTCAATATATGTAATCTTTTAGCAAGACCCCATGCCCTATTGTTAGAAATCATAACCATTATTAATCTGATACTTTCACATGTAAATACAAATAGTATTTTATACATTATAAGATATTTCAATATTGACATGCCTATAGAAAATAAAACTAAAAGATTACTTTTGAACCATATGAAAAACCACAATATACATTTTTGTTACATCAATCATAAAATTTACACAAAACAATATTTGACCATGTTTTGGTGTAATGCAAATACACAAACACCTTTTATTTACAAATTAGAAGCATATTAGAGTGTTAATCTTGCTACCTTTATAACATTCTAACTTAATGACCAAAGTAATTCTAATTAAATATGCTAATCAAACTATCTACAAAAATTAAGAGCTAACACATCTCTACTTAACAAGGCCTTAATCTAATAATGCAATAAAACCAAATTATTCTTCTTTACTCTCACAATAGTGCATTTTGAGCTACATTCCATGGTTCCAACATTTTCTTTCAAATAAATCAACAAATTACTTGCTCACTTTTTATTCACTAATTTTTTTTTTATTCTCCATTCCCTTACAAAATTCCAAATATTATATGATACAAAAACATATAATTTAATAATGTATGCTTTAATATTGTGCAACTTTCTTGTAACAAACAATGAAAACCAACAAAATATACACAAATTAAACAACAACAAATATCCAAGAGGTAATTAACATTCTCTAATTATATTTAAAATCTACTAATTCAAATCTCTAGTACTCAAGTTATTTTATTATGTTCGCTACATATCAAAACTTAAAAATCTAAATTCAATATTAATTGAGGATCTCAATGCTCACAAAATTGAAAACATATTCGAAGGAGATATCCTTTAGTATATAAAAATACACTAGATAAGACCACCAAAACATGTGAATTGCTTTGTGTTGATTTAACATATATAAAAGTTGAAATAATATACCCTAAATTTAATTGGGGAACTCGTATATTAATATGAAGATAAAATAGCCGTAAGATCAACAATTTGCATATAAGGCTTTTAAACTGCTCCCAAAATTGAGTGACTTTGGAGATTGTGATTGTATCATTATTTTGAATTAATCAAATACTATTGAAATTATAACCTGCTTTTGCCAAGATTGCAATTTCATACAAAACACTTCTATTGAATAATTGCTTACAAGCACTAGTAATTACCACTAAAAAAAATAGCTTTTCAATGTTTAATTGCTACTAAAGATGGAGATTCTGATATTGACAAAGCACATGCACAAATATCTTTACAACTCTTTATTATACTCTACTTTATATCTTCTATTTCTTAACATACTTTTATAGTTAAAAGAAAAAACTACTAATTATGTTGCCAATAACAAATAGCTAAAAATGAATTTGAATTTGGCACATCATTTATTGACAATGGAAGATTAGGTATGACAAAATGAGTTTTCAACAATATTATTCAAAAACATTATAAATTGACTTATATGCAAAGGAGAACATACTTTTCACCTGCCATTCAACATTTATTAGCAAATCGAACAATAAAAGAACCTTGGATAAATTAAATAGCTTACTACAATCAACATTTGAGGTAACTATTTTGACATTATTGGATCTCTAAATTTATGATTTAGAAAACAATATTTTCCAACGACAATAATATTCGAATATTTGTTGAGGATTCATGGAACTTTAAAATTGATCAACCCATTTTCTACTCCATTTCACACAAATTTGATAGATATAGAACAATTGAAAATAAAATTGCTCATTATATTAAATGCAATAAAGAAGTTAGTTACATCTACTCCCTCTATCTTAAAACCAGTCGTACAATTAATAATAGATAAACATTAAATTGCTTTTTTGATAAGTCTATTGTTCAGTAATTGTTGTCTAACCTACAAAATATTACATATGAAGAATACATTGAAGACAAATCAACAATAATTTTTATGCTTTGAGACTTCACTCCAAAGGGACACTTTACATTGAACCAGAGCAATATTATCATCAATGTCAATTGTGCAGAGCAATAATCAACACATTCTATGAAAATAAATAATACATTGTTCTCCAATTGATTTCTTACTATTTGCGCATTGCTATTTGTTGCAACTACTTACATGATACAACAATAATTTGCTAGTAAATACCTTAATAAAAACTTTGCAAGGAGCAAGTAGGCTATAAAGACCAACAATAGTTGATTTCTACTACTTGGGTTGTCACTAACTTCCTATGCCAAATTAAATGACATGCAAATTCAATATTTATATGCTATATGTCTTATCGAACCATCTGTGAATTTTTTTTCACTAAGTATTTTGATAAACACTACATATCATAGAAAGTATTACTTATATTGTACAAATTCTCTACTTATGCTAGATATCATACTCTCTTACGCGCTACCTCTTACTAAAATAATCTATTCATTTGTTCTTGACTTGTACATATATAATTTTCATATTTTTTATCATTGTCATTACTACCTTATTCATTAATACCTATTTTTTAAAACTATAACCTCCTACCATTCTTCTCACATATTGCTCAAGTCTTCTTAGCTTTCTCTTGATTTCCAATAACATATCCTTCCACTAATTATATCTCCAATTTACTAATACCATCAACAAGAACCATACGATATATCTCTTGTTACATAAAACTACCTAACTCATCAAAATGAATGAGGGAAAATTTGAACTATATAATTTTCATCATATATATAACCAGGAGGGAAATACCACTACCGACAAATATCTTTTCCTCGTATTTGTTTGAACGAAAACTTTTAATTGCATTCACGAGATCAAGCAGTCTATGGCAACCAAGCAGTCGGTGTTTCCTATTTAAAGAGAAAAAGAAAGAGAAACTGTAAATCCCAAGCGCGAGGTTCGGAGGAGGAGAATTTAAAGAAGAGCGCGAGGTTTGAATAAGTGTAGGCATGTTGCAGTTTCCCACTTTCATTCAACAACAGCCCTCAACCATATTGGCGCCCTCTTCAGTGCTCCATCTTTCTGAATGGCCTCATCCCCACAACGATGATGTTTTTCTTGCCATGGAGGAGGCCGAGCTTGAAGAAAAGGTCACCCTCTCTTCCTCTCTGTCCTCACCTTCATTCTCTTTTTAATATATCAAATGAGATGTTAGCCCTGAAAACTAGCTAGTGACAAACAGTAGCAATGTTCTTTTACACCACTTGAATATCATTTTCCCATCTGCCGGTTTTTCCAAAACCATCTCTTTCTAGTTACTGGTGAGTGTATATTAAGCTTTATTCACAACCCTACCTGATATGTGAAAAAACGTGGTGTAATAGATATGGAGTACATTTCAATTTGGCATAGCTTATGCCACTATTAATCTAAGGGGTTCGTATGGCAGTTGTACTTGTGACGGGTCTTGTGCCATGTGGGTGGCACATCCAGAGTTGGATACCGTAATTCGTCCCTTTTTAACACTTGACATGTGTTCGGGGGATTTGAACCCAGGTCTATGCTGTTGGCGAATTCACACTCATGTTTGTCTTGTTTGAGATCACCTCATATAAGATTTACCATGCAAAAAGATAATGGTGAAAATGTGTGTCTGGTGAAAAAGAATCGGTATTAATGAATGGGTATACTGAGAATTCTGAAACTAATTTCATTCCTAATTGTTAAATACCATCAGTGTTCTAGCTTTTTATGGTCTGACTGAATTGGGCGCATGCTTTGTCTCTCACGAAAAAGAGGGTTTCAACTTGGAGTTCAGGAGGTGGCAGATTTTGCCAATCGTCGGGCATGAGTTTAAATCCCTAGTAGTTGCTCTGCTAAAAAATGCAAGAAATGGCTTATGGTTAAGGTCACTGTGCTTGAAAATAGACATTTCATGCTTTTGATTGTCTAGAGGTGTTAGAGCCAGTTCTCTCACTCCATTTTGAGGGTAAGTTGGGGAATTCATCTGGTACGCTGCTATGGTGCTAGGCTAAATATATGTCACCTGAATTGTTGAGTGACATTTCTTACCTGATAGTTGTCAATAACGGTTTCACATTTGTGTTCCCTTCATTTGCATTCTATGCATTGTTGAACTGTTGTGAATTACTATTTTCAAATTTTGTATATTAAGTTGTCAGGTTACTGAAATCTTAGTTATGTATTGGGTATTGCTCTAGATGGAGTGGGAAGGTGTGACTTGCTTCCAAGCTGGGTCATGACGTTGAAACCTGGGCGTACAAAATCTAAACAATATACATAGTAAATGGAAAAAATCTTCTAATGGTGTCCTACAAGGGAGATCATATATGCCAACTTGACATCTGGCTTGGCTATGACTTCCAAATTGCCAACAAAATAACATTTTCCTTTAATTACTGTTGTTTGTGAATGTGATTATGCTGTTTTCTGGTCTTTCTGGTTGCATTGTTAGGATAACTGGGGCAATCGACTTTCACTTTTTTATGTCATCTATGGTAACAACCATAGTATAAATATTATAAAAATGCCGAGTACTTGCTAAACTTGGGAGTATTTGTGAGTCGAAACAAAAAAAATTGAGAAAACTGCCCATTAACTTGCCTAGCTGAGTTTCACTGAATTAATGAATTTAAGTATTTTTTTAATTTGCCGAGTTTTGCTGAGTTTGTATTGAGTTTTTGCCAAGTCACTGAATCTGAGTTAAAATTAAGTCTGGTGAGCTTTGCTGAGTCAGAAGTTTTCAAACTATGGGAAATGCTACATGACAGACACAAAGAAGCTGCATTCATCTCAGTCATTCCTTCATTTTATTACTATGCTCTACCTGTAACTTACTATATTAAGTTAACATCAGCAACATTTACTAATGTTTACAGTAATATGCCATTTGGGGAGGGGGAGGTGAATTTTAATCATCTGCTTATGCCATTAATCTTTGAAAAATTCATGTGAGAAGGAAGTTGTTTTCAACTCCCATGAATTAGAAAGGCTTCAATCCCAAACCCAAAATACATAGAACTAACTCCATAGGGCAGGTCATTGGGCGAGTTGATTTTAGAATAGGCAACAAAAGCCTATAACAGAAAGGCATGGCAGGAAGTTTTAGTGTAGATAGTAGACAACTAGAAATGATCCCATGTAGGCAAATGGGCTGGAAGGGCATCTTCTAAGTTGTTTTGAGTCTTGATGGAACTTCACAGCCTGAAACAATTCCTCAAGGCTGGCACTAGCTGGTAGAGAGCTGGCAATAGTTGGTGTATTTGGCTTTACACCTTCCAACTACAATTGCTTTAAATTTCAAAGGCTTGATCATCAAGCTTAGTTTGTGCCTGTGGAGACCACAATTTGTTGAGGCAATGTCATGTCCCCAAAATTGTAACCCTAAGATATAAAGCATCAAAAATCAAGTAAATAAATAAAATATATTTTAAAAATATTAGCCATTTAATATTATTATAATTATAATTATCCTAAAATAATATTATAATTATAATTATCAAATATAACATGATAAATATTGAAATATAAATACTAGCAAATTAAATATTATTATGATTACAATCATTATAATAAATAAATATAAACACATAATATTTTTAATATAAAATATAAAGGGACTTCACAGCAATGGTTAAAGACAACGATCATGACGAAGAACAGCAATTCCTTGAGAAGGAAGCAACTATAATCTGCAGCGACTAATATTGAAGTAGCAGCGATTAATGTTTAAGGTAGCATTTACTTTATGAAAGCAGCGAACTAATAGTTAAGAGGAGCCAATTATAAGTAAAGATATATCATGCCAAATACAGATTTTAAATAAATACCGATTGACCTACATGAGAGAGAGATGCGGATTTAAGAAGAGAATGATTCCTTGAATCAAGGGGCTTGAAATACACTGCAAAGGAAGAAATCCAATAATGCTTTAAGACAGCAATAAGAGATAAAATCAGTAGCGAATTATATGCAAAGAAGGCCGGCAATCTCTAGGGAATAATGATTAATTAAATAGCAATAATCGATAATAAAGGAGGCAGTGATTAGAGTAGATATATAATTATTCTTAGCAAACAATGGTTAAGTCTAAACTAAAAGTCA
Source organism: Sequoiadendron giganteum (assembly GCA_007115665.2). Taxonomy (NCBI): domain Eukaryota; kingdom Viridiplantae; phylum Streptophyta; class Pinopsida; order Cupressales; family Cupressaceae; genus Sequoiadendron; species Sequoiadendron giganteum. The sequence goes on from CM021101.1 coordinate 498,140,244, forward strand.
TGACCCATTGAGTGGTCATACCAGTCCAAAAAGGTGTCTTTTGAGAAGGAGACATAAGCATTTAAAAAGGCAAATAGAAATGAAGAACCATCATTAGAGTATTGAGAGAAAAATCTACTTTCAGAAGTAATCACTATTGATTGTCTGAAAGCCACCCTGTGGGAAGGGCCAGGGGTGAAGTGGTAGGGGCCAAAAGAGCCCACTTGCGACCTTCGCCCAATTCCACAAGAAGGAAGGGCCAGGGGTGAAGTGGTAGGAGCCCAAAAAGCCCACTTGTGACCTCCGCCCAATCCCACAAAGTGGCAAGTGTCTTTAGGGGGGTCGAGACATTGATGGGGAAAGCAAATACAAGCCACCAAGGGGGAGGGCTGTGGTATACACCCTCTTAGGCTTGGTATAGAAATGGCTTTAGGCGGACCCATCCAATCCAAGATTGCGTCATTAAAGAAATATTTATTTGGTGAGATGAACCCTAACCCTAATTTGTTGCAATTTGTGATTTGTGGGAAAAATCTAGGGCAAATCGAGTGAGGGACATTACAGGCAATCCTTCTAAGGGTTTAAAGCCTTGATAAAAACACAATTATGAGCATGCACATGGAAGAGCACACCAAATTTTGGAGAAGGGATTTAATGTTTCAAATAAGGCTCAAATTTATGTGTATGCACATTAATGCCATCATTTAGCATAAATCCATGTACGCTAGGGATGCATCCCCTATGTTTTTAGGCCCATTTCCTATAGGGGATGTTTTGGGGATGTGGGGAAGTTTCACAAGCGCCCCCCTTGCCATCCCCAATCATCAATTTTTTTTGGAAACATTTCCAAAATGCCTACTTTTTTTCCGGATACAATAGGAGACATGGTCCAATCAACATAATGATAAAATGCAATTTAAAAAAAACACAAACTGAAAAAAGAAAGGGATGGCGGAGCCCACAAGGACCCCCCAACCTTTACACCAACCCTAAACCTAAAAAAGGTGCACAAGCAACTAAAAACAAAAAGAAAACTCATTTGACATTTTCCATATTATGAAGAAGATAAAGAAGGAGAATAGTTGTGAGAAGAGAAGAGAATAGCAGTAAGAAAGCAGCAAGAGAGCATAAAAAATACATCATTAGCTTACAAATTCATATAGTCAATCAAGAGGAATGGGCTTGCCTCTCAACGATTGGAGAAGTTGGTGGCCATGCATAGTGCCTTGTGACTTTCGGATCAATAGGCTCGCGCCACACATTGGGATGTTGATCTTGAAGATGCCGCACATGTTGATGAGGAGGAGACACAGTTTGGATTGGTTAGGGTTCCACTGGATGAAGTAGGCCCTCATAGTGGTAGTGACTCAGATTAGACTTTAATTTTGATGCAGAGTTAGCAGATGATGATTAGGGTCAGTGGCATAGTTTTCTATGTTTTTGTCATTTTGCAGTTGAAACTTGTAGCCTTTGGGCATTTGCTATAATTTTTATATAATATATATGCACAATGAAGATGAAAGCAATTAAATTTCGTTAATTTGTTTGTTAACTCTTATGTGAAATCTCAATTCAACTCTAATTTTATGTATTAAGGTTCTATAGGTATATGATGAATTCCTTATCAATGTTGTCATATGAATATTTAAAATTTCCTATATGTTAAATTTTTTCCTATTTTTAACAGCTCTCTTGCCATCCCTTGAAAAATGGCCCCCAAAAAAATTCATCCTTGAAATGCATTTCCTTGTCCCTTGCTGTTTCGGTCTTGGAAACTTGGTATAACATAGGTAGAAATCATATATTGTAGTATTGGGATATATACATACAATATGGCCTTGTGTTTAGGATGTAGCTTGTGTATAAATCTTTTAGTTAGGGCTCTGTCAAATTGTGACCTTCATTGTCAATATTAACTGTCTTTTATCACTTTATCTCAATTGACTGCAATGACAAACATTAGCTAGTTTAAATTGTCTAGAAAGATAATTGAGAACCTCAAAAAAATACTTAGACGAGTCTATTGCAACATATTTTTCTTACATATAAAGATGTCCTAGCACACTTAAAGTGATTTTTTCCTTTGATCATGATGGGTTTAGCCTTTGCTATTGCATTCCTAATTCAACACATTTTGGTGCGATCGTATTTTCATTTTACCTCTCTTGTACAATTTATAATATCTCTTCTTTGAGCACAAATCTTATTTGAAAATTTATCAATGCTACAATCTTTGAGGTTTTGTGGATTTGCCTATTGTTAAAAATATATTTCCTTTGAAAACTGGTTTGATCACTAGTTACAATATGATTACAAACTGCTAGAAGTGAGTAAAAGGTAAATGCAAGGCAAAGTTTTTAGCTTACCACTAAGTGAGACACCAATTTGGTGCGTGAGGTCCTCCTTGTATAAGCGCTTAGGGAGATTGTTTTTTCTTTGAATTTATATATTGTTTATATTTAGTGTACACACTCCTAACTCCGACCAGATTCAAACTTGTGCCTCCTTTATGGAGTGCAAATGTCTTCATCATTAAGCCCACTTAAGAGTTCCAAATGTTTGCTTTCACAATTCCTTTCATATTGTCTTTTTGCCATTCCCGTTTCCCATAATTTAATTTGTTACTTTTCTTGTTCTATTCACTTTTTGGTTCCTTTTATGATTCTTAATTGCTTATCTTTCAATGCCTTCAACAACACACTTGTTTTGTAAAATCTTGCTCAAATTAATTTTAGGTTGTCAACCTCTAAGGCTCTTGCTTAATTGAAAGCTATAGATTTGTCCTCCTCTTGTTGTCTTACTTGCCCTTTGTTAGATTTAGGATCAGAAATGAAAGCAATCAGAAAATGCAACACATAAGACAATGAACACAACAAGATACCCTGGGAAAACCCTCCTACTTGAGGGAGAAAAAACCCAGCAAATATATCTCTTATATATTGAAGGAATAAGAGCAGAAATCTGCTTACAACTCAGGCCCAACACAATGCCGAATTTGATACAATGAGTAATAGCACCTCTCCTAGATGCAAAGATACAAATGAATATGTTTCTCCTTGAAATCGGTCTGCTGCTACAAAATGATGATCTGCTGCTCAAGTATGAACTTCTCCTAGGAATGCAAATTATGATGAATGAACTTGATGATCAAATGAATGATCATCACCTTGTATTTATACAAAACTAGGTGACTCTTCATTTAGGTTGGCCTCTTTTAAGAAACAAGGCGACTCTTCATAAAATTATTATATATAGCAAGTCCGACTTGCCTTGGTATTATTTATCCATCATTTTTAAATTTGAGAGAAAGATATCTCCCACTGCTATAACATCAACACCCTTGACACTATCGTTCTTTTTTCAATTCTAATTGTTTTCCTTACAAACATGCATTGATTCTCTCTAGTTTTTGTTTGCAATTTTTCCTTGCATGTAATGTCCCCTTTTGGGAAATTCCTAATTTTAAGCCTGCAGAACAATAACAATCATTAAAAACTGATATTAGTAATAACAAGTATCAAGTTTACGGTCATATTCAAATTAATATATAAAATATTATAATATTGATAGCAATACATCATAGCTAAAACACCATAATATTTAGACCTATAGTTCATAGCATCATTAATATTTGAATTCAAGATATCTTAACATCATTAATGATTATTCCAAGGCATATTCCTATAGCCAACCATATTAGGAATTTACTAGAAATGCTTGCAAACCACAATCTCAAGGGTGGTGGCCCTTGTATTGCAAGAGCATGGAATGATTCTAGATCCTTTCCATCCCTTAGTCCGCCTTTGAGGTTGGCTGTCTTCCTTGATCAAGCCCAAGAGCACCATTTAGGCCCCTTGGCACATGATTATGGCAAAATCTCCAATTCATTCGTCTTGGGGTGGCGTGCTTGATAAGATGCACGAAGGCTATTGTGATGAGCCATCTTATTTCCTGAATTGCAGCATTAAAACATTAAAACCCTAGGCGTTGACAGTATTAATAACTCTCCTTATCGACATTGCCCTGAAGGTGGCCGACCTAGAAAAAGAAAAAGATACAAATTAAATAAATTAAACAGCAACTATTTAGTGGCCGACTCAAAATATAAGGTAGCGGTGGAATTAATAATCTTCAACAAGGCTGACCATAGAATTATCCAAGGTGATTATGTATGGAGCATGATTAATATTTAGAAGGCTGCAAATTAGTATAAAGAGCAACGACTCCTTTTGAGGAGGTAGGTCCCTTGAGAGAAGTGATAAGACTTTGTGAAAAGCTATGCCTTTATCCCCCCATAAAAGGAGGCTCATTTCAAAGGAAGAATTATCATGGAATCATGGAGGGAACAATAAATAAGAAATATGAAAATATATTTCTGAGTATAGCAGCAGATATAATCAGAAAATGGAATGTCATTATATATATATATATATGTTACGATCATGGGATGATTGAAATCAATTAGAAATATATATATATATATATATATATGTGCCTTTATCTTATGATCAATCAAATGTAAGGTTGAAGGAAGCAGGTTTAGGAGGATGCAGTTTACGGGCCTCCCATGCTAAGTATGCCACGTTGAGGGTGGAATTGTCTTAGCTGGATGTTCCTGCCACTTGGGACCAAGGGGTGGGTTGTCTTAGTTTGGATGCTCGTGCTCTTGGGCTTAGATGGGTTAAGTAGTTTACAAGCATCCCTTTCAAGGCTTTCCTATCAAGCCAAACTCGACAAAAACCACAACTTAAAAAATTGCTTAAATTACTCTAGAAACTTTTTTGCAAAATTCATTTACAAGATGTATCCAATGAGTCCATAAACGAGTACAAAAGTGTTTTCTATTAAATTTGATTCATTTGAATACAAATTGTGTGCAAAATTGCGTCATCATGCGAAACCTTGATACAATATTTACGTGGCAACTATTATGAATTTATGATGATTGTCTTTGAAAATCAGCATCATAATTCATAAATTGCACATTACAACATTTGACATCTTCCTTTATCCTAGTCTAGTGAAAACTTGAAGGGAGATTCTAATCTTTGCACACTGTTGTAGTCGAGTGAAAACTTGGAGGGAGGTTCTAATCTTTGCACACTGTTGTAGTCTAGTGAAAACTTGGGGAGAATCAATGATATTATGATAGTCATAAAGATAATTGTCTAAGTTGTTGATTCTATCTTCACTCCCAAATCCCCTCATTGTAATCAAATTTCTTATATAAGAAGAGATCCCAATAACTAGTGGGGATCTCAGAGTGGAGATCTAAATGGGGTTGAGGGGGAGCGCCTCTGCCACCAAATTAAGGCCTTTGAAACCACACAAACCTTCATGACACAAGCTATTTTCACAATTTTATCACTTAAGGGAGAAATTAGGTATCTACATTTTTTATGAAGAATATTTTCTCTCTAATTGTTATGTGAGGAAGTGTGAGGGGCATTCATGCATTTATAGGGCAAAATTGTGAGATCTTTGACTTTTTTTTTATGTTTTTTTTGCATTTCACATTTTTAATGTATTTGGCGAGTTTTTTTTGTCAAACTTGCCGAGTTTTTGGCATGTACTCGCCAAAAAATCAGCGAGTTTGACAAAAACTTGGTGATTTTCTTTGGCGAGTAAATGGTGCTAAAACTCACCATCGTTTTTATTCAGTGAGTACTCGTTGAGTTCGAGTATGCCATCTATGGCGAGGAGCTCTACATGACCTTGGAGCTCTACACTTGACTTTTGGACAATGTATGTCACACCTAGGCATGTTAGATTGATAAGTATGAACTATAGGCATGCCAATTGATGCCAATCTTTTTTCAATAGTTTCTTCCTCATTGCAATCAACATAAAATGGTAGGAACAATACTTTGTATTGCAATAGTCTATGTTTTTTCTTCAAATATTTAGACCAATGGTTCTTGGCTCTTTTTCTTCATTAGGTTGTCACCCTCTGGTGTAGATTCCTAGAAGGAGGGGGGGGGGGGGGTTCTAGAGGCTCTAGAGGCTTGTGTTGGTCACCTCTATTTTCTAGACCACCTAGGTAGCATGCAACACAAAACAACCTTTGAATACCAGTACTTCACATATTATAGTTGATAGATCAATTAGGTGGCCTTCTCTCAGCACACCATTACTACTTAGATTACCTAGATTCCCCAACTCGATCTCCCTCAACATCATGCTTTGCTCATTCTCGTTGGCATGACTCGACCCCATTTTGTTGACATGCATCTTACTAATTGCTCCCCAAATTATAGGGGTAAACTCATATAATGAGCTTCTTTTCTCCTATGAGAGCTACACCAACCTTGGATGTTAGGGGAGTTTCTAGAGGAATTGCTTTGATTCTTCCTAGGCTATCCCAACATGGCCTTCCGACTTGGATACTCTTTGATGAGCATTATCTCTCATAGTGATCGATGATGGCTCATATGACTCCTCAATATTAGATGCAAATAGGGGTATTCAATGAGATTTCCCTTTTGGGGCACATGTTCACCCTTCATTGCTATTTGTTAGCAGCATATTGCTTTATTTTGCCTTATGTACTATTATTTTGATTCTAGGGCTCTCTCTTCTTAGAACCTTCTATTGTTAATTGTTAACCTGTAGTCCCATTGACCTACTTTTGGTCATTTGTGGACATTAATATAATTTCTCTCATTTTAAACCACTTTTCCTCATGAGTTTTCCATAATAGATTTATATGACACTCTTAGCCATGTCCTTCAAGATTTCTTGGTAACTGGGATTGATGACTCAAAACATACCTAGGCTGCAGCTGTATTAATTAATTATATTTCAGTTATGTTTTTTAGTTATTGCTGTAATTTAAGCGTTACTTTTAGTTGGTAGTGTATTATGCATAGTTCCATGGAGTCTTGGAATATGGGGATAGGGGACCAAGGGCCTTGGTTTGGGGACTGCGGGGGAATGGTGATGCAAATATATATAGGACTTGAAAAATCAGTTATAAAAAAAAGGAATAACAAATGAAACTTTGGAATATTAAACACATTGTATCGAACAATGAAAGTGCCAAATATCAATATATCATATTCAAAATGATGATTACATTCAAAATTCAAATGCAATGGCCAATGGCCAAATACCTCATACCTCTAATCATCCCTAGAGTCCCTGCCAAACTCCTCATCACTTGAACTATTGGACCCCTCAAGGTCAAACTTCTTTAAACCAATACCAACCCACCTTGTTTATGCTGTATCACATCAACATGTGTTGGCTCCTCTGGCTTTACATCCCATCAGATTGCTGATCTCTTCTTGTATGTAAGTGTAAAAACCTTGTGTTTCGGTTGTCTGTTTGCTTCTTTGTGTTGTTGTACTCTTGTTTCATGTTTTTCCTTCATATATGCAACTGCAATGAACATTTTTTATTGTTGATTAAATCCATTGGAGGTGGAAAATATAGTTTTGTTGAAGGCTCTTCTAGGGTAGTTGAAATAAATATGTTGTTGTAGAGCAAAGAGTGGTATAACCACCTTCTTTATAGATCAAGAACAGAATATATCAAGACCTTTGATCCTAGGGCTAAGATGGTGATGGTGATGGTTTGGTTGGCCATGGCGCTTTCAATATAGTTCAATTAGAATATTACCAAATGGAGGCCAAAGGTGCATTTTTCAATGGCGATTTGGAATAGGAAGTGGATTTGGTGTGGCATAGGAGATGTATACTTCTTTACCATGTCAGTCAAGTTTGTGTTTGTTGTTAAGTTGGTTCCATGAGCATGGTATGCCAAGAGCAACAACCATCTCTTAGATCAGCAGTTTGTCATAATTCCTTTTGAACCTAACCTCTACATCAATTTTGTGGGAGAATATATATCATTATTGTGATTGTATAGTTGATGATTTAATTATTACAGGTAGTTAAGATAGGTTGATTGATGAGGTAAAAGAGAAAACTTATCAAGTCATTATATGCACACATTTGTCTTGTAGTGGAGTTCTTACAAAAAAGATATTTTGATTAATGAGGTAAAAGGAAGAACTTATCAAGTCGTTATATGTACACATTTCTCTTGTAGTTGAGTTTTGACAAAAAAGATCCATGCTGGGAGGGTTGAAATTAATATTCTTAGATGGTTCAAAGCATGCTAGTGAGATTTTGTTTTTGGAGGATGATTATTGACCTAGTTTACTTGGTAGACATTAAAATTAAATACGATCAAATTAGTGTTTGGGTTTGTGAATCCCATAAACTATGCTCACTAGAATGCAGCAAAACAATCATAAGGTTTTTGGAAGTGCATTCGTTTTGAAATTGAGTGAAAGCAATTTGACAAATTTGGGCTTAGATGGATTGATTGATGTTATAAATCTATATTGCACACAACATGAGTACATGTTTAAATGTCTTCTTGCATGAGAATCTAAGACTTATTGGATTATCTATGGACATTTAAGAAAGATTAGGAAAAAAGATACTTACAAAGGAAAATTTAGACAAGGTAAAATGGCAACTTTTTTTGTTTAATTACAATCTAAGTTATCAGGTTTGGCACTTTTGCTTTGTGTATTTGTTGGACGGCCCTGGGTTTGCCTAGGGTTTGTCTTGGGTACGATGGGTTCCTTGTGGATGCACTTGTACATTGTAGAAGATGATTTTCCTTGGGAATGGTTTCAAAACATCTATATGTTCATTGTCACACATGTCAGGCTGATTGGGGTTTTGAGAAATGAAAAATGTGCAGATGAAGTGTTATGGCACACACCTATGGACTTAGAAGCAGATTTTCAAGGTACAAAATTGCAAGGGTAGAATTGAGCGTGCACCTTTGTACATAAAAACACCATTTTGAAACAAAAAAGCGTATATACAAGGTCAAAAAGATGTTATAGGGCTGTTGGAGTTAGTCTTACTTGTCATTATCTAATATCAATGATGATGAAATTTACTCTTAACACTTGGAATTTTGGAGTCAACTCCGTGTGGCAAATGATAATTATAACTCTAGATTTAGTTGTCTTTGTTTCCCTTTGTTAACAAAATTCAGACTTTAATTTTTATAATATGTTCATGTGAAACTAGGAAAAAGGAAATTAAGTTTTAATGCCATTTCAAAAGGTTCAAACTTGTGTCGTATCAAACATTTTTAGTTTGACAATTAATTTAGATTGAAGGTGGCTTGTAAAGAGTGCATTTAAAATAAGTAACTTATTATTTTTACTTTTATGAAATAAATTTATATATTATTGCACAAATAATTCAAAAACTACTTTAAAAAAATGGATGGATGCATGGTTTGAGACTTTGAGTTGTAGAAGTTGTTGTGCACATATATATTGGTGTGCACCTATTATAGAAAGCGCAAGTTAAGATAAAAAGTATCTTCAAAATAGAGTACAGGTGTGTGCTTACAAGTATTTGGTTTTTGTTGTAAATAATGAGTATATATACAGGTTCAAGTATGAGTTCAAGGTTTGGGTTTGCATTACAACAGATTCTTTTTCCTTAGATTTAGTATGGCTGGATATGCCCATACATATACATGTACATACACACACACATATTTATAACCATACATACACATACATATATGTGTGTACAATTATGTCACATCTTGTTTAATTTGCTTAGTTTAATTACTGAATTACTGTATTAATTGTTTAATAACAAGAAATTAGGAAAGACAATTTGATAATGTTAATTGTCTTTTGAAGTATAATTAAGAATGATTATGATAATGATGACTAATTGTATGTCCAGTTTCCATAAGTGCATCAAGAATTGTTGACACTCTCTCAAGTTGGAGAGAGAGTATCATTGAGAAAAGGGTTCTAGCTAGTGGAGGAACCTGTAATGATGGGGTCAATACACACTCACTTAGACTCATGTAATTAGGTTGCATGCGTGTGAATGAGATTAGAAATAATGAGTTCCTATATTTGAATGATTGCATTATTTTATGAATAGATAAAGTGAGGTTCACATTGAGAAAAAGGATTTTAAGATGCTTTGTTTACATTTTTCATTGTGAAATGATTCATTGTCCCTTAAAGAAAGTGTTATTGAAAACCCAGTTAATGTTTTACGTCCAAATTTGTCAAAACCTTAACCAAGGGTGATGATCAAATTGCATGAGAATATGATCTCTTTATATAAATCTAGGCTAATTAAAAAATGGAAAGTTTGTGTCTACATTGGGTCATGAACCAAATTTAGCACAAGATTGTGCTACTTGTGTGATACGTACTTGTATTTTGGCATTCTGTCAAAATGAGCCTAAACCAAATGGGAATTGATAAGTAGGATAACTGTGTGATACGTACTTATCAATTGATGAGATAAAGGGGCTCTTTAATGAATGGTTCATAAGGCACAACACTTGCTAAAGGTTCTGCAAATGGGGTTGCAAGCTAAGTGGGCTTAACCTTGGGGGAAACTCCGTGGTTAAGTGCGCTTGAGCTAGAGTAGTACTGGGATGGGTGACCTCCCGGGAAGGCCCAGTGCTTCACCTCTGTGAGCATCACCTAGATGCAATGAGTGCTAAGTGGACCATTCATTATCATGAGAGATGGGTTCTTGTGAACCACTACTCATGAAACATGGGTCAATAAGTTTGACTCGTAAAACTACACAGTTGAATCCTGATAGCAATATCACAAATGGGAATTGGCATGTGAATGCAAAGTTCACCATTGCAATTATATATATAGATACATATATATGTATGTAGGTATGTATATTGCTTAAAATGGTTCAATTTCCTGTCAAACATATTGTATGGAACCATATATATGCACTCTAAGTTCTATGGAGTGCACACTAAGCTCTATGTAACAAATCTACACCTTATGATATTGGGAAATGAAATTGCATCTTATATGTATATGTGTTTTGTGTATATTAATATAGGATAAAGGCTTAGGCTGTCCCCTTGTGTGGTGCCTGCATGGCACAATAAGTTTCAATCGAAATGTTTAAACAAAAACAAATGAAACAAAACCAAATAAATAAGGTTGAGCGATTCCAAAGTATAACAGTTTTCCACATGCCTTGCCATTGTTTCCACAAAATTGCATGCATATCTTCGTGGCAGGAAGCTGGTGAAGATGGTGAAATCTGGCTTACACTTGCCAGTTGCATCTGGCTTAAAGTTTATAGGGACCCCGAAATTTTTAAAAAAGGAGATCGGTGTATAGGAATTTTCCTCATTACGTTCTTCTCAACTAGTTTTCAGTTTTCACATTGTGACAGCAACAGACTGCTGCTATTGGAATTTTGGTCAGAGTTAAGTTATCTTCATTTGTAATATTTTGTTTTCTTTTGTCTTTGTATTTGATGTGCACTTTTGTGGACTGTTAGCTTGGTGTTTGTAGACCTTTAGTTCTGATATGAAAATCTAGACTAATGGAAAAAATGAAAATTTATGGTTTCTCCATATATTTTGTGATTTGCCTCAGTGGAATATTTTGTATTGTTCATGTCAAGCATTTTTTTTTCTCCTTGAAAATCCAAGTTAATATATTGGAAGCTATTTTCTTAATTAAATGTATGTAGTTAAAAATCCAAAATGCCATATGCAGGCACGATTGGAAAATCCCACTTGAAAATTCAGAGGTGCGTCCAAAAATGCCTACATAAATGAATGAGGGGCATTGATACATGCTCTGTTATAATAGTGCATTCATTTCTTGTAGTATTTGTAGGATTTATGGATCAAGTTTATTGATTTTACTGTTAGGATAGCAATGCAGTCAGATTTTATTGCTGGCTACATGAAAAGTCTATATATATATTCAGGATCAAACACATCCTTAGGAATTTTTGACTCTTTTGACTCTGATGTTTATTTTATTCAAAAATCTCTGTTTCATAAAAAGTGTAAAAGACACAAACATCAAGACTGTAGCAGTTTTATGGTTCATTTGGATTTAAGCTGTACATTCTCTAGGTCTCTGTTTTGTGGTTATTGTGAGAAAGCTCATGACATCGACTTACTGTGCCAAAGCTTTAGGGTATAACAGAAGCAGTTTGTATGTTGATACATACACATTTATAAGGCAAATGGCCTGGACATACATATTTTAGAGGGTATTACACGCATATTTTTCTTTATTTAAAGTGAATTTTCCTTAAGTTGGCTGCATAATTTGTGCAGCTATAGCATGATTTTGATTAATTTAGGTGCTACATGACTGCTAGTTTTATGCTTGTTACCCTTGAAGTTCTTAAATTATGATAGATTAGAATTAGATTAATCTGCTAGAAATTTTTGTTATAAATTAATATAGATCGGCATGTTTTGATGAACTTATGTTATTATAGTTTTTATTCTATACATGGCTGATTCTTGGAGATGTCTAAATTTTACCCTAGATTGATTTGGCTTTTGGTTTAGACATGAATTCTTGAAACAAACTGGGCTATGAGAAGCAGATCTTGAGTGTATCATGCAACTCATTTTAATGTTGACATGTACACTTTATGAGACAAAGGTCCACAGTATTCATGCTGTAGAGAGCATCTCATGCATACTTGAGCAATATGCTTCTCTCATCTAAAACAAATGGATATAAGTTGGCTGTATGAGAAAAGTAGAGGACATAAAAACATGAGCATTCTAGGAATACTTGATAAAGAACTGGAGATTGTATAAAATTATATGAATCGGACATATTCCTAAAATTACCAATACAAATTTTTGATATGCTGATTTACAAGAACCCGAAGCTCTATCACATAAAACTCAGCCTAAGACTTTCTAGAAGGATGGAATTGTGTGATGAGTTCGATCCCGTTGACTAAGCGTTTGCTAAAAGAGTTTTCATTTTAGATTTTATCATTTTAAGCTTCCACAATTCACCACATGTGATTGTCAAATGGCAAACTCACTTGTTTCAATGTGTCCATGTGGTCTAGAGAGATGTCAATGAGACCTTGTGAAATTTGGGGGCTTAATGCCAATTTAGCTAAATTGTCTTCAGCTAGATGGCCCCTTTGAAACTTAGAATCCTACACGTGGAGACTCTTAAGGAAACTTCTAACTTGTGTAGCATTGAATGACCGTGGCTAAACTCAAAAAGTCTATGAGGAGTAACAATGCAAGGGCACCTTTTGAAGGATTACCATGCAAAGTGTACGAGAGGTGTAAATACAGATTTTACAAACACTTGTTTGAATTAGCACAAACCCATATAAAAATAGGTTCGATAAATAGGCCAATAGATAGGTTGATTTTTATGTGATAGGGTGATGAGATTCTTGGCTCCATGGTTCCAAGTGGAACCCAATGAATTAGTTTAGAAATAGTAAGACTATCCTTTTGTCCAACTGCTGTTTTGATAGAAATTTTAATGGACTATTTTGCAGAAAGAACGGCTCATGTGTGTTTAGAATTCTTGCAAAATGCTTTCTGGGTTTTTGCTCTTTCTCTTTTTCAGAACATATTGAATTTTTAAATTTGGCCAAGTAATGAAGAAGTTATGACTGTTTAAAGGCTGTCATGTTTTGCTGCAATTGACGGATTGGAAATTGTTAAGTGATTATATGATGGAAATATGTGATTTCAATGGATATTATTATTATATGTAAATGTATTACTATATAATTGAGTGAATTTATTAATTGATATTATCCCTTCTACTAGATTCTACAAAGGCTTCTAGATTTGGGGAATTAGCAAATGAGGAAGTAAGACCCTCCGTCCCCTATATCAACTAGTATTGAGTGGATTAGGGAATTATGTTGGGATATGGATTAGTTTCCTTCGCAGATTATTTGGTAAATGTCATTGTCTTGAAAATATTTTATTTGAATTAATGCCAGTTATGGGTTTGTCTTCTAGATATTTATCCATCCTCTTGAATGTCAAGATATCATAGTGAGATGATTGAGACATTCTATGCTGTAAACATTGATTGTCAATGATTAATGCATTTTTTTGGTTGATTTATATTTCTCCCATAATATGTTTATCAATGAACAAATGCATTAGATATACATTGCATGAGCATATAGATATGCTAGCTTGTCAATGATTCACATAGTGAACTAGATTCCATCATGCATGTTGACCACATATTGCTAGATCCTTTGTGATGGGTCAAGCTTCCTCTGTGGAGTAGAATGAGGAAGCTTAATGCTTCGTGGCAGGGTGGATATCACCTTGATGATTCTCTTTCTTTTTCTTTTTCTCTCACAAATTCTAAGAATGGTTTCAAGATGTGTAAATTTGTATCTATAATATGATTAGAGTTTTATAGTTATGCTAGAGTTTTAAGGTTGCAAAATCATATTTTATGTTTTGAAAAAAAATTTAGTCAAGTGTTTGACTTATTGACTTTGGATAATTGTTATGTTTACTATAATAATTAATTTTCATACTTTATTAAGTGGGAGTAGTTATTACATTATATATATATGTACTTAGAAGCATTGAACCTGGGGAAAAAATATATATAGCCATATACCTAGCTGTGTTGAACTTAGGAGAAGTGAATTCTGCCACATATATAATCATATATGTATATGTACAGCCATACCCAGCCATATTGAATACGGGGAAACAAAATTTGCCATATGGTGGACCCATACCTGAATAGGCAACTTAGACTACAATCCTGCAAACAATGGGTTAACTAATATAACCTCCTAACCCATGGGAAATAGCTTCCCTAATCAAGATGTAATAATATATTATATATATACATGTAGTCACCAGAAATTATGGGTACAGGGATGTAATGTCCCCTTTTCCTGGTTCTCTTGCTTTGCAGTTGGTGCTGATTTTCTGGGTTTGTGTTAAGCATGTTCAGAGGGGTAAATTGATGTTACCAGTGAGTTTTTGTGGGTTTTTTTTTGGGTCTTTTCCAACAGAGTTGCTATTTTTAGCGGTGGTTATTTTCTATTTTTAGTAAGTTCCTTTTGAGCGCCGATTTGGTTGGATTGGGAGGTTGGACTCACTATTTTTAGTAAGTTTAGTACTTGGTCTTGGCTCAGTTCCTCCAGCAGCTCAGTGCAGTGCTTTCTATTTACGGCAGTGGTGAGTCCTAATGGTGGTGAGATTAATATTTGATTTATTATCACTTGAGTTTTATAATGTTGCTTTTTAACTTAAGTGAGGGGGGCGTGGGTCATGAAGTTTACCCCTTGGCCTAGTAAGGTGACGTTTTTAAAAGAGGGCTAGTGTTCTTCCATGTGTGGTGCCTAGAAGGGAGGCAATTTATCATTTTTTAAGGCTAATGTTATGCCTCATAAGGTGGGACGCCTAGTTGGGGCTTAATGTCATTAAAAAAAAAATGAAAAGTGAAATTTTGGAGGCAAAAAAGTTGGACAGCCCCCCTTGGGGTAATTTCATGTTATTTTCAAAAAGGTGAAATGGAGGGAAATGAAATGAGAGTTGCCCTAATCTGTCCCTCACTTTATAAATATGAGTTTGAGCTCTCATTTGGTTATGGATGATTTGACAACTTAAGGAGATGTTGTTTGAAAGAGCTTAGGGAGTTTTTCTTTGCTGGTTGAGAACGAAAACCCTCTTCTCGGTTGTTGGTTTCAGTGGTGAAATATTCACCCTAGCTGGTTGGAGTGATTCTACTTCAAGAATCACCATTGTTTCATTGTTGCAGACTTAGGGTTTCGAAAAAGATGAAGATTTTTATGGTGTTTTTGATGTGCAGTTTTTGGAAGTGTTATTGTTAATCTTTTTTCAGAGTTTTTGATGCTTGTTTGAAGTTATCCCCTGGAGGGGTTTTGCAGGGTGTGAGATTTTCAGACCTAATCACTGTGTTTACTGGGACCCTCCTTTGCTGAACAGTGGTACCAAGGCCTTGCAAGGGGTTTTAATCAGATATGAGGTGTTATTAGATGATTTGGAGGTGTTATTGGGAGCTGTTGCAGACCAACATACCTGCTGTTTGACTGCTGTTAACCATTATCAGACCTGCAACATCATTTAACAGGACCATAATGTTTGGAAGGGAATGAAGAGGGGTTATTATAAGCATATCAGTCATTATTAATGTTTGGTAAGGTTCAAGAGCGAAGATGGAAGCTAGATGGGTGCTTTAATCTTGCTGTCCTGTGCATTACAGCATGTTTTCAGTCATATTCAGATTTGTAGGGGGCTGATATTTTGACTATCAGCAGTGCTGGGTGAGAGGGAATGTTTACCAAGTCAATCGCTACAGTTGGAGGGTGTTTGTGCTTGTTTGGTGACTGTTAACAGAGGTCTCTTTGTAGTTGGAATTGTATCAGTCTACTTGCAGACCTGGGCAGTGCTCAGATTTACATCAGACCCTCATTGATCACCATTGGCTCTAATCTGAGGTATTTACCCTTTGGGGTTATCCTATTACTTGTTCATCAAACCTGTGGGAACATAATGAAGTGTTATTTCAAGATTTGTATTTGAAACAACAACTAAATACATCTGTTTTCTATATAAGATTTAATACCAGCAGTTTGTTCAAATTTGGTAAATTTATATTGTGATTTGATTAACAACAAAAACAAACAAACAAGGGGTGTTACTACAAGGGATGCGGATATGGATGCAGTGCACATTCCTATAATGGAGTTTGCTGGTAACTAAGAATAATAACCAGTTCAGATATCTTTATACAAATTTCTTAAAATGCTGAAAGACATCAACCTTAAGGTGCCTATCTTGTTTTGCTCGCCATAATTAATTATTTAATTACCTTTACCTTTATTTAATTGTGTATTTATTTACATTTTTGATTTTTGGCATGCAAGTGGAAAGACTATCCAAAATTAGTTTCTTGTTTTGATTATGGTAATATTTAGAGTTTTCTTAGTTATTTTTTGACTCTGCAAATATGGTATACATGACACATTTTCGTAGGCTCCACTTCCATTAAAAATGGGTTAAAAAATGGTAACTCTTCAGTGTATGATAAATGTTTATTCACCTCAGTGGATCACTGCTACAGCCGTCAACCTCACCCCAGGTCCCACAATAGATTGCCCCTTGGCATAATAATAATATTTAACTCCTAGTTAACTATATATAACTAAAACCATAGAACTGTTTAAAAAAAGTATAGGAATGGGTGGCTGTGAATGCAACTGGCAAAGCAGTTTGGCTCATGAAATTTTATGTAAACCAGAGCTGCCATAGGTGTGATTAACCAGTGAAAATGTATGTTTATCATGCATATTCCAAGCATATGGAAACCCATCATCTAATCAGGGAAAGGATAAAATTGGAGAGAGTTGTTATACTGTGCAATCAAGGTCAACAAATAGGTAGCTTCACAAAACCTACCGTGCTTGGTTCAAATTTCAATATGGCCACTAGGAATAACGGTCATGCACATGTCATGGCATACCATACAACCTTCCCAAGATATGATTAGGGTACTAACTTTAGCTTAGGATTTGTTAACTATATTTTTCCTGCAGATCAAGAGTCATGTATGTAAGCATGGCTTATGTTTAATTGAAAATGAAATGTTGGATATCCAAGGTCATAAAATGTCTACAAATTTCAGTATTTACATGAATAACGGACTGAGCAAAGTTTTGCCACTCCTGTGCACATTGCTTTTTTATCCTTCTGTCATTTCTCTTCCATTTTGCTAGCTTAAGTGTATATTTGGCTCCTGTGCTTTCTATATTGTAGGAGTAGAGTTATTTGTTAAATCTTTCAGAGATTTGACAATACAAATGCAACCTTGAGCTCCACTTAATGTTAGTATGGATAAGATATATTGTTAATTGATATATTTTGTGAGTTTTATCCATTTGTATCTGTAATGTCCCCTCTTTTAATCCTCTTTCCTAGGTCGGATAGAATTAGTGGGGTACCTATGAGACTTAAGGGGTCGGCCTTGAGAAGGAAAAGAAATAAGAAATTAATAGCAATTCTGCCTAGGTCGACCAGCATAGAGAAGGAGGAGGGAAACATGTATAAAGACAAGATCTTGTGGAGCATTTCATCATCATCGGAAATTGTTCTTCTACTACTTTGGTCTGCACTTTTGAGCAGCATATGCCGTAGGACGAAAACTCTATTGCATTAAGGAGAAGTTGGATGAAACCCTAGCTTCTTCAAGGGTGAACTTCATGACGGAGGTTCCTATGTCCTTCAATGGAGATAATTGCTAGTTCATGTCAATTTTGCACTAGCATTTAGATTTCTGATTTGAAGGGTGAGTTGTGCAAGTTGGAGGTTCTAATTCAGATTTCTAAGGTGGCAAAGCTCTAACACTAGTCCAGCAGGCCAGCTCACCCTTGGTAGGGTTATTTTAGTTGTTTCTTCATCATTTAGTTGCATTTTTGTAGCTGGAGCAGTTTCGCTCAGCTAGGGTTAGTTGCATCTGCATTATTGGGGTTTCTTCATGTTGTGGCACATGTTTGAAGCCCACTTTACTTTGTAATTTGCATTCATAGTTTGTAGCAGCAGACTGAGGGTTTATATCAGACATTTGTTGACTCTTATGGAAGGATCTAATCTTACTATGTTGGTGATTTAATGCTATTGTTATCTGCTACAAGTTTTTCCAACTTTTGGTTGCGTTATGTACTAGTATTCATACGTTATAAAACTCAGAAAATTACATCATTACACTATGGTTTAAGCATAAATTGAAAATAAAAAATTAGGGCATCAATTTTGTATTACAGAAAACAGATATTTTGCAAAAATATTGTTTGGGATATTTCAATGGTATTAGAGCCACAATCCTACCAGCCTATGGGTTCGATTGTGCAAATGAGTGAGGAGGAGAAGGATGAAATTGCGGTCTCCTAAATTGCTAGATGGTATGAAAGGTATCAAAAGTGTAAGGATCTGCTAACATACCAAGACTATCTAAGTTTGGCAAGACTGGCTATACCGTGAGTGAGGAGATCATTAGAATCTTTGATGCGTACTTAGGTGTACCTGAGACTATCAAGGATACAATATCTTTTGATGGTTACTACATGAGGAAAATAAAGGAAGAGGAAAATTCAGAAACAGCTAAAGAAGAGGAAGTCGTAGAGTAGAAAGAAAAATTGAAGCCACAAGACATCATGAAACAAGAACAAGAGGAACCCTATAAGCAAGTTGAAGATGAAGATTGCTTGTTGGTTCCTAATGATTGTGTGTACCTAAGTGACAGAGTTCGCCAAATTTCAACTATGAAGTTCGGAATTTGGCGAATTTCAAAGCATGATTAAAAAATCGTTCAAATTCGCCTTATATTTGAACAAGTAAAGGCATAATTTTTTTAATAAAAGTATATTTAAAAAAACATTTTTAACGGCTTTTCAGTCAAGCGACGTATGTATTCTTATGGAAAAGTAGCTGCGGTTTGAGGGATTCGCCAAAACGGATTTGACACAGAGGAGGCAGAGCAGTTGCGGTTCGAACTGTACAGGCGGTGCTTGCATTGCTCTCCTGCGACAACGCCTCCATAGACCACGGTGTGAATTTTAATTTTTTGTTTTAAAGTTTTAAATGTTATTCTTTTGTTTTTAAGTTTTCGATTAAATATTTAGATTTAATTTTTTTTTTGATGCGTAAATGAAGTTTTTCATTAATTTATAACAAAAGATACATTCTGTTTGAAAAGCCATGATCCAAGCATAACACAGAGGACTTGGCCAAAGCCAAAACCAACCGCCTCCCAGCCCTAAAACAACATACACCACTCCACTGACCAACGCAAACTAAAACCACCCAAACGTAGTGAACAAAGCTAGCCACGCAAACCCAAACACTGAGAATATGTACACCTATTCATTCTTCGACTTCTGTGCTTTCTGCCACCAAGTGCTTCTGTGATATCACCTCCAGTCTATCCCCCCAAGATGGCCCGAGAAGTGTCTTGAGAGCTTAAATGAAGTGTCAGGGGTTGCATTCCCTAGAGCTTAAATGAAGATTCAAATTTTGCTGTTCTTTTGTGCCCATCCACACCTTCATTAGCTAATTTGTCAGCCTCTGCGTTTGCTTCCTTGTAAGTGTGTCGAAGCTCAAAGGATTCGAAGCCTTGTATGGCGTTTATTGCATCATCTAAGAGAGGTTGGAGCTTCCAATTTAGCAATCTTCCAGTCTTCAAGGCTTGAATCACAATCATCGAATCCCCCTCAATGACCACCCTCTTTACGCCAATGTCTTTGCATAAGGCAAGGCCTCTCAGAAGGCCATGGAGTTCAGCTATCGTGTTGGTGCCTATTGGTAAAGGAATCAATCGGATACCCATTGATCAGCCTTGACTATTTCTTATTATGCATCCATCACCTGAGATGCCCAGGTTTCCTCGTGAAGCCCCATCAAAATTTAACTTATGCCAACCAATTTGGGGAGGTTGCCATACTGCCTTTGCTTGTCTCTTTTGGACCCCTTCCATCTTAAAAGAACCAGCTTGTGGTTACTTTTAAACCATGCCATCCCTTCCGCATCTGCGCATCCCACTCTGTAAAACAAAGATCTTTGCACCTTCCATTAGCCACCTTGTTATTCACTAATTCCACAATCACTGCTTCTAGGCAATTGATGAAAGTTGGCAAGTTTCGTTCTGTTCTTGAGAAGATTCTTCTATTCCTTTCCTTCCAAATTTCCCATAACAGTGTGGAAAGATTTATTTTCTAAAAGACACCAAGCAAAGAGCTCTTTTTGAGAATGGGCCACGACGAAAAGAGCGATAAAATGTCATTTGGAAGTGCCCCAACCCATCCAAGTTTGGCACAAAGCCACCTCCAACAAGCTTGGGCAAATGGGTAACGAACAAACAAGTGATTCGTATCTTCCTTCTTTGCTTTGCATAAAGCACACCTCGAAGGCCCTTCGAATCCCATTTTGCGAAACTTATCAGCTGTCAACACTTTGCTTTGAATTGCCGCCCACGCGAATGTGCCTGCTTTGGGTAGACATGCTTTATTCCAACACAACCCCAGAGGTAAGGAGGACTTCCTCTCCTCGGCACACAATGCTGCATATCCTTCCTTTGCTCTGTAGGCTCCTGTGGGCGAGTCATTCCAAACCAATCTGTGTTCACCATTTCTGATTACTATTGACCTTTTTCCCAGGATATCCAACAAAGCCTTCCTATCCTCTCGAGGAATGGGAACAGTGCTTAAGTCCTTCCACATCCAAACCAACCGCCCCTCAAACCACTCCTCTTTGAGGTAGTCTTTGACCTTGGTTCCCCACATTTGTTGTAACACAACTTTTGACCGTTCCATCATTAAGATACTGTCCAAGTGTGGATATCCCCCCCAATAGTCCTCCCAAAACATTGCAGATTTCCCATCTTTAATGTCCCATGTAAGATGTTTCAAAATAAGGGGACGACAAACCTTCATGAAGTTCCATATCCTTGAGCACTGGGGTAATTCGTTCGTGAGCAAGATACTATTTGTTGCTTCTCCAACAAGATACTTATGTTGCAGAATCCTTGCCCATGTCGCCTTGTTATTCTCATACATGCTCCAAATTAGCTTTGCTCCCAAAGCACGATTTTGTTTCAATATGTCACGAAGGCCCACCCCTCCATTCTCCTTCGCCTTGCAAACCATGTCCCAAGCAATGAGTGGATATTTCTTTTGCTTTGAGGATCCTTGCCAAAAAAACCTTCTCATGTCCTTGTTGATTGTATTCGCCGCATTTTTGGAAAGAGCTAGGCATGATAGTAAGTAAATGGGTAAGGCTGATATCACTGCCTTTAGCATTACAATCCTCCTAGCCCATGAAAGCCATTTTCCACTCCAGGAAGTCGTCTTGTTTCCTATTTTCTCAACCAAAGGGTCCCAGAGTTTGGAGTCACTTATACCCAGCGCTAAAGGAAGCCCTAAATATGTGATCGAAAATTTGCCTACTCCAAAATTAAGAACTCTTGCCACTCGAATTTCTTGATGATGTGGAGTATTGATGAACAATATCTCCGATTTGGTCTCACTAACTTGTTGACCTAAGGCATTGCCATACACATTCAAAATTTCTTTGAAAGCTGTCGCTTCTTCAACACTTGGAGTTCCGAACAACAAAGTATCATCAACAAATTGCTGATGCAAGCAAGCTGGCCCTCCCCTTGTGACCTATAAACCTTCAATTCTGCCTTGTTCAAACTCCTTGCTTATGGTGCGCCCTAAAGCTTCTGCCATCAGGATGTAAAGGAAAGGGGAAAGGGGGTTCCCTTGCCTTAGTCCCCTAGAGGAACCAAAAAAACCGACAAGCTCACCATTGACCAAAATTGAGAAATGAGGGCTTGAGATGTAGCTAAAGATTCGATCAATCCACTCCCTGTCAAATCCAAATGCTTCTAATATTTTGCAAAGAAATCTCCAGTCTACCAAATCGTAAGCTGTGATGTCCCCGAGTGGGCCCCTACCGGAAGGTGGCGTAGGCCTATCCGGGCGGTTTGTCCCTCCCACATGTCCGGGGTCCTCGTCGGCGAGGCCTGTCCTGGGGTTGCCCCCTTAACGCGGGAAGGTGCCGTTCACTACCAGTTCGGGCTTTTGGTGCAACGGTTACTAACTTGGTATCAGAGTCGGAGGTCTTGAGGTCGAGACCCGCGGAGCGTGGTGGATTGTCATGTCCCTGAGTGGGCCCCTACCGGAAGGTGGCGTAGGCCTGTCCGAGCGGTTTGTCCCTCCCACGTGTCCGGGGTCCTTGTCGGCGAGGCCTGTCCTGGGGTTGCCCCCTTAACGCGGGAAGGTGCTAAGTTAGTAACCGTTGCACCAAAAGCCCGGACTGGTAGAGAGTTAGTTGCACCAAAAGCTTGGACTGGTAGAGAGTTAGTTGCACCAAAAGCCCGGACTGGTAGAGAGTTAGTAACCGTTGCACCAAAAGCTCGGACTGGTAGAGAATGACACCTTCTCGCGTTAAGGGGGCAACCCCAGGACAGGCCTTACCGACGAGGACCCCAGACATGTGGGAGGGACAAACCGCCTGGACAGGCCTACGCCACCTTCCGGTAGGGGCCCACTCGGGGACATCACAACCCACCATGCTCCGCGGGTCTCAACCTCAAGACCTTCGACTCTGATACCAAGTTAGTAACCATTGCACCAAAAGCCCGAACTGGTAGTGAACGGCGCCTTCCCGCGTTAAGGGGGCAACCCCAGGACAGGGCTCGTCGACGAGGACCCCGGACATGTGGGAGGGACAAACCGCCCAGACAGGCCTACGCCAGCTTCTGGTAGGGGCCTACTCGGGGACATCACATAAGCCTTCCGAATATCCAATTTTATTAACATCCCAACCTTTCTGTTGCTTTGCAGGAAGTGTATAATCTCCTGTGCAATTATTGCACCTTCATAAATTGATCAACCAAGTACAAAGCCCGTTTGCTCCTCTGCTATCAAAGTTGGTATTATTCCTTTCAGACGATTTGCTATTGACTTTGATAAGATTTTATATAGTGTGTTGCAAAGTGCAATTGGTCGAAAATCTTCTAGAGAATTCGGCTTCCCTTTCTTTGGAATCAAGGCTAAGAACGTGTTGTTTATCTCCTTTAGCAAAGTGCTTGCTGCCCTAGCTTCCTCGAAGGCTTCTACAATATCAACACCCAAGAATCCCCAACACTTCTGGAAGAAGAGTGCCGGGAATCCATTTGGCCCAAGCGCTTTGTCTGGGTGAAGTTGAAACACAATTGCTTTTACTTCTTCTTCTGTGAAAGGACACTGCAAAGATTGATTTTGTTCCTCACTTATGAGCTTGGGAATATTCCTAAGGAGCTTATTTTGGGCAGTCATGTTAGAACCTTCATTGTTGTTGAGCAGATTTTGAAAGTATCTTACAGCTTCTTTTGCAATCACCCCTACACCTTCAATTCACCCACCATTACTCGTGCAAAGATAATCAATCTTGTTTAAATCCCTTCATGCCTTTGTGGAATTGTGGAAAAACTTTGAGTTTCTGTCCCCTTCTTTGATCCAAAGCTCCCTGGATTTTTGCCGCTAGTAAATCCCTTCCTTCGCCAATTGATCCTCTAGTTTTCGAATCAGTTCTTTTTCTTTCAAGAACAAAGTTTTGTCCATTCCATTTGCTAACATTGATTCATTCACACTTACCAATTCACCTTCTAGCGTGGTCTTTTCCTCAAAGATATTTCCAAAAGTCTCTTTGTTCCATTGTTTCAATTTTTGCTTCAGGAGTTTTAACTTCTTTACTACGCAAAAAAGCTTGTTTCCTTTTGGCTGCTCGCTATTCCACCACTTTTCAAGCAAAGATAGAAGTTCGGGATTCGTAAACCACATTTTTTCGAATCTAAATGGGCATCTTACTATGTTTTTGTCACCAAGGATGTCAAGTTTTACCGGATAATGATCCAAGCTTGACTATAGCAATGCGTCGCATTCAAAGGCAAAAGGAAAATTGCCCAGGTCACCACCAAAGAAGAACCTATCTAAACGCTTCGAGATATTGCTGAAACCCATCCTTCGATTTGTCCAAGTAAAAGTTCCCTCCGACATTGCTATTTCCAGCAAGCCCTGCTCTGCAACGAAGTTCACAAAATCCTCTTGGGATTTTGAATTTGCTTGGATGCCCCCTCTCTTATCACTGGTTCAAAGAAGGGTGTTCAAGTCCCCCCCCCAAAATAAATGCAGAACCTTGCTGTGACTGCATGAATGTGCCTATCTCTGACCACACTTGTTTCTTGCTCTGGGAGGACGTTGGGCCATACACATTGATTATGATCAGCTCTATATTCACCTTGTAACTTCTCACCTTTGTTGCCAGCCATGACTTATTTGCTGCAACCTCTTCGACACACACAACTTGTTGTTTGGAGAGTGTCATTTGACCCCCTGATGCACCTCTCGCTTCCACAAACGAAAATTTCCAACCTCTGCTTCTCAACCTCCAAGATTCTACCTCAACTTTTGCCAATTTCGACTCTTGCACCATTATTATGTTTGCCTCTGACTTTTCTAAAAAGCGTTTGAACAAACGCATCTTGTTAGGGGCATTTAAGTCCCTAACATTCCAGCTTATCAACCTCATTGCTCCCCGAGAAGGCTAACTCCCTTCCTTGATCTTAGAAGCATGGTATTGGTTTTTTGCTTCCCTACAGGCTCCCCATCCAAAGCGCGCTTCTCCTCTTTGGATTTCCTTCCTACCTTCTTTTTATCTCCACAGTTTGGGTTACTTTTCTCGGTCATTGTGGGCTGCACCCCAAACTTCCCATCAAAATTGCTCTGATCCACTGCCTCTACCTGCTGTTCAACCTTGTCCTGGCCCTCTTCTACAACTGTCAGCACACCTAGCGTGCTTTTACCTTCTTCTGCACTAACCAACTTATTTGCCTCCTCTAAGTTTGCCATATTCCATTTTGTTTCCAAAACTGGGGCTAATTGCATATTTGACTCACAACCAAGTTCATCCGCTTCTGCATACTCTGAGGATGGGAAATGCTCCTCAAAGGCCTTTGTCACCTCCCTCTACATTGCACGAAGCTTGCTGCCCACTTCTAAGATTGTCTCCCATTCCCAAGGCTAGGGTTTTGCACCTTCATACACAACCATTTTTAGGTCGTTTCCTATCTCCTAGTCCACTTTCATGTCTTCTTTTGGTGCTTCCACTTCTTTTGGTGGCTCCTCTTTATCCTCTGTTGTTAGCTTCCCTGATGCCTGGGCGACTCTGTAGTTGTTGGAAGGCACTTCCCCATGATCCACAATCCTTTTTCCTTTAGGGTCTGGGTCGCTGCTTGCCCAAAAGTTTCCACTTGTCCATCTATCTTTGAGATGTTGTTGTTCCTCTGTGAATTCCTAGCACAGGTGCTGGAAATACCTTCCCTCCGCATGAATTGGCTCCAAATCCTCTTCAATGTGGTTCCATGGTCCAATTTCAATGCATATCTGCATTCTTCCTTCATTACCTGATTTGATTGCCTCATCGTTCACCTTTACCATTTTTCCCAAAGTCTCACCTATGCTCTCCAAAGCCTCCACACTCCATAATTCTGTTGGCAATCTTGGCAAGCCCACCCAAACCACCAATCTATCTGGAATGAAATTTCCCGACTCAAAGTTTCGTTGCCAAGTGAAGAAATAGAACCCTTTCCCCTCAAACATCATCTCTTTTTTGCCTAAAATGTCCTCTTTGATTCGTACAGAAGCACATTCTATGAGAATATAATTATCTTGCAGAAAGCTTATCTTCACCTACTCACCTCAGTTCCTTGCCCACCATTGCTTCATGTCCTCTTTAACAAAACGACTGCCCCACCATTTACCAAAAACTGTGAAGGACTCCAAATTTGCCTGCCTAGACTCAATTGTTTTTGATGGGATTAT
Organism: Sequoiadendron giganteum; assembly: GCA_007115665.2. Lineage (NCBI taxonomy): Eukaryota > Viridiplantae > Streptophyta > Pinopsida > Cupressales > Cupressaceae > Sequoiadendron > Sequoiadendron giganteum. The sequence goes on from CM021101.1 coordinate 498,166,439, forward strand.
TACTACTCTACTCGAGCGAGCCCTAGGGTTCGCTTGTTCGTTCCTTGCTCGACTCTCCTTCTCCACCCATGTTTGTTTTTGTCTGGTTTTACCATTTTTCGAAGGTCATGGTTGACCATCTCCTTGACTCCCTTGCGGATTCAAACTAGCCGGTGGTTTTCCATCTTTATCCCAATTCGCCTTTATTTCCAAACTAGGGTTCTGCTTATTCCTTAACCACCCATTCCTCTTGGAATGCCCTGCCGCCTTATGGACTTTATTGCGACCATAGTCATCCGAGCCTTTACTGTGTCTGCCCTTGTTTCGAGCTCGCCATCTCGGCTCAATCCATGGTGGAGACCTTGCGCCTGCCAATTTCCTTGATTGTGACTTTGTGTCCTTGGTGCCGGATTGTGTTTATCCTGTCGCCAATACAGAGGGTGACAACAATCAACCCATCTACTATCCACGAAGACCCACTGTGGTCCCTGGTTGTCCACCCCGACTTTCTTCTCTGGTGCGTCGTCTTCCTGCGAATTCCAATCTTCCACATCATCGCTCCACCTTTTGCCTTGCAAATCGCTTGCCTTTCTTTGCACTTCCTCGCTAAGCGCCATTTTTTCCATTATTTAGATTTAATTATTAAGTTCTATTTTCATTTATTAATTTTTTAAATAAAATAAAATATTTTTTATATTTTATGTTTAAATTTTGTATATTTGTATATTTGTTATTTACTTTGTTTATTTATGTTTTATTAAAAATTTAAATAATGTATATTTTTATTAATTTTGTATTAAAAAATTAACATTTATAATATATATATATATCGACTGCAGGAATCGATCGGGTATCCGTCCCCCCTATAAACTGCAGTGCGCTTGGTAAACTTTTTTCACGTGACCGGTGATGTTGGCGTGACACGCCCTTCGGTACCACGGGGACGGTGGGGAGACTAGACCTTGTGACCTCTTGCCTGCAATAGGATGCTTTAGCCAATTGAGCTAGGCCCATCGCCCCGCTATTGAAATTTAATATTATTTAACATAATATTATTAATTTATAGTGTTTTGATATATTTTTAATATAATTTTGTATGTATTAAATTATTTTTACTTATATATATTATTTATTATATATAAGAAAATATATTACATCATATATATTTTTGATATATATAATATTTGCTAGTTTTTATATACTATTAATATTATTTAATTTCATAAGGCGAATTTAATCTGAATTTTTTACTTTTCGAATTTTTTCCTTGCCGAACGTCATTTGAATTTCAATGTTGTCGAACTCGAATTCGAATTCAAACCTTGTGACTTAGGTGTGTACCAACAAAAAATTGATGAAGTGGAGGTAGGGAAGACGACTCCTATTGGGTATGAAGAGCTCGAAATAAAGGAAGATGCGTCTCTAATTCCGACTGATATCCAAGTAGCAGCCAGCCAAGCTTCAGGTATGGAAGTAATTGAACCATGTGATGATGTTATTGGTTATGCTATTGGGAAGAATGATGCGTTTAAGATTGACTCTCATGAGGAGAAATTGCATGTGTATCATGAAAGCACTAATGGCATTGGGATGATAAAGGTTGTAACTGAAATAAGAGAAGAAAACTCCATAGATGTTGATCAAGAAATATTTGAGTTCCTTTGCTCCAAGATTAACGACTTCATTGATTGGTTAATTTGTAATCTGGAGAAGGAAATTTCTGATGTGCACATGATAGGACTAGGAGAGCGGATGGAGTTTGAGGAAGACACCACACTTGAGCATGAGGCAAAGATTGATTTTCTAATGTGCGACAATTGTCCTTTATTTGCATATTATCATGTTATGACAGCCAAGAGGATCAGCCTTAAGGCTTGTGATTTTCATGGAGAAACTCATGTGGGTCCAGCTCTTGGCAATGGACAACTAACAAAGGATGAAGAATTGATTGAGTCCCTTGAAGACGCTACAAATAGTTGGGAAGTTGCTGCTCTGATTGCTACCAGTGACATAGGAGGGGCTGATGTGTTCTTCTATGCTCCAATGAGAGGCATCCTACACATACATGAAGCATTTATCGAAGTTGGAGAGTTGGTGGGTGTTGATGGCTCTATGAGGTACATCCATATTTTCAATTTTGATACATATGGTAGGGTGATGTTATGGGATCTAGGTGGTGGCATGCTGTCATTGCTTGAGTACAAGCAATTTCGGGAAGGGAGGATTGTAATGTCCCCTCTTTTAAACCCCTTTCCTAGGTCGGCCAAAGAGGAAGCAAATGGTGAGTTTGACCCTCTTGAAGGCAATAAAATTTAAGTCTTGGTCAGCTAGAATTAGTGGGGCACCTATGAGGCTTAAGGGGTCGGCCTTGAGAAGGAAAAGAAATAAGAAATTAATAGAAATTCTGCCTAGGTCGGCCAGCATAGAGGAGGGAAACATGTATAAATACAAGATCTTGTGGAGCATTTCATCATCATCGGAAATTGTTCTTCTACTACTTTGTTCTGCACTTTTGAGCAGCATATGCTGTAGGACGAAAACCCTATGGCATTAAGGAGAAGTTGGACGAAAGCCTAGCTTCTTCAAGGGCGAACTTCATGACGGAGGTTCCTATGTCCTTCAATGGAGATAATTGCTAGTTCATGTCAGTTTTGCACTAGCATTTAGATTTCTGATTTGAAGGGTGAGTTGTGCAAGTTGGAGGTTCTAATTCAGATTTCTAAGGTGGCAAAGCTCTAACATTAGTCCAGCAGGCCAGCTCACCCTTGGTAGGGTTATTTTAGTTGTTTCTTCATCATTTAGTTGCATTTTTGTAGCTGGAGCAGCTTCACTCAGCTAGGGTTAGTTGCGTCTACATTATTGGGGTTTCTTCATGTTGTGGCACATGTTTGAAGCCCACTTTACTTTGTAATTTGCATTCATATTTTGTAGCAGCAGACTGAGGGTTTATATCAGACATTTGTTGACTCTTATGGAAGGATCTAATCATGCTATGTTGGTGATTTAATGCTACTGTTATCTGCTACAAGTTTTTCCAACTTTTGGTTGCATTATGTACTACTGTTCATGCATTATAAAACTCAGAAAATTACATCAGCAAACTAGGGCTTAAGCAGAAATTGAAAATCAGAAATTAGGGTATCAGATTTGTATTACAAAAATCAGATATTTTGCAAAAATATTGTTTGGGATATTTCAGTATCATCTCTTGAAAGACTATTTTTAATGACTTTTTAAATGTGGAGCAATTCTGAATTCGGAGGAAAAAAGATATAATTGAGGTACTTAGAGTTGGTGCTTTGGCAATGCTTTGATGTTTGCTTGGGGTTGTTATTTTCCCACATATCCTAGTCTCTGACATCTTGCCCTGCTTTTCTAGGTGCCATTTTTATGCTACTTTCATGCCCATATGTCTCCTTTGTATCTGAAGTCATTCTTCTCTTTTCTGCATGCTGGGACAGTCTTTTGGCAGAATGCTTCATAGCCACTCTTTTCTTTTTTCCCTTTACCCCTGCAAACTTTTGAAGCAAGGTATATTTTTTGTGTTTTAAATGTTCCCCTATACTATGCACAGGTTTAAAAATTGTAGAAAGGCAGGCTTATTGTGATTGAACAGAGCCTTGAAAATCACACAATGCTTAGACTGCATTTGCAGATATTGTCAAGTCAGCTGTGGCAAGTTTTCATTTCCCTTGTTGCCCTAGCTATTGTTGTTAAGCAGTGAATTCAGATATGGCAAGTTTCTATTTCCCTTGCTGGCCTAGCTATTGATTTTTAAGCAGTGCTAAAGCACAGAATTTCAGGCCCAACTATCCAAATGGCTCATTGAGTTCATTGCTTTATCGTGTGGCGGTGTTTTTAGAGAGTATATTATAACATGCTCTTAGAACTTGTGCTAGCTATTAGAATTGCTTGTTATTAGGAAAAATCTTGGGATCTTTTCCCAGGAAGAAATTCTAATATATTTCTCTTTGCAACTGGATAATTTATGTACAATAAGATACATACAGGTGTTTCTTTTTCACAATAAACATTGAATTCATCTCTCCATTATGTTTGAAATGGTTTTTGTCATTCCTGTTTTTGCTATGCAACTAAATCATGACGAGTTTCGTTAGTACAGTGTTATATTGTGTCATGCAGTATGCGTGGTACTACAGTTTAGAGACATCAGTTTTTTTTCTGAATAGTGCTTTTTTTCTGCTGCTTACAGCTGGCTGAAATAAGAACTGCAAATAGTAATCTACTTGTCCTTGGAAGGACTGTTACAGACAATGATCAAGAAGAATATGAGGGTGAACCTGAAGATGAAGAAGCTGACAATGCAGAAGAGAGTGAAGGGGATGAATTTGAGCAAGAAACTGGCTGAATGCTTGCTTCTCATCATGTCATGCCAGTGTACAGTACCCCGTTTCCATATATTCAAATTGAAAAATAATTATGGACAGAACTTTTAGAAACTCATTTTAAGAAACTTGCGGAATAATTAGGTTCACAGATGGTGCAGGAAAACAACTTTTTATCCTCTAAACTGTTTTAAGTACAGATAAGAGTAATAGAGATGCATATTATGTGTGACGTGGTGTTGTTTTATTGAGATTGAGTACGACTTTAAGTGCATTTTTAAATCATTGAACCTAATCTTACAATTCTCGTCTCAAATTTATTTGTTAGAAGGAATACATTTTGTGTTGTGTGTTCATATTCAAAATATGGCTTAACTAATAACCCATTTCTTTATTGGCTTATTATTAGCAAATTTGGCTGCAACTTGTTTTTTATTGCTGTCAGATTGGGGTAAGGCTTTGGAAGGGGAAACAATGAAGAGTTAGTGGGGTTAGGCTTCCCAAGGACAGAATCTCTCATTCCTCTAAATATTTAAGGTTTATTGAGGAAGTGGAACAGTCCCACAAGGTTACTGAACCTATCTATTTACACACAAAGCAACCTTGATAATGAATAATGGAGGAACTGTGTTGTCTGTAGCATTTATCATTGGAATGAGTTTGATGTCATTCATTTAGGTGAAGAAAAGAATAATCCATCTTTCATTGCAGGAAATGTTTTGATTAGATGCATGTCGTGCTTCACAGTTATCTACTTCAAATTTTATAATTTATGAAGCTATATGTTTATCACTGTGCATGATTCTTAAGTGACATTATTTATTTTACTGTATTGTAAAGATCATGTAGCATAACACCTGGGGTTCAGTCATTCAATTTATTGACCAGTAAAATTAATGAAAGCTGCAATGCAACAAATGCCAACAATATTGTCATTCAGTTGAAGATAAGGTTCACTCTATTTTGTCAGCGGACCATAGGAAACTGCCAAAGGAGCCAAATGATTGCTATATGGTTCTGCATGAAATTTTGGTTGATCATTTTCATTTGAATCTTCATCAGCATCTCAACACTCAGTGGTATCTCAGGCTCCTGATCTTTTGAATACTAACTTGACTCAAGTTATTCTCTCACCACTGCATGTCCTATGACTGTAGTCTAAATTTTTTTGCAGGACTTGTTGGGTTTGGTTTATGCATCAGTTAGGCCATCATATTCTGCAGCATAATCTACTATATAAAAGACAAGAGGTAATGGCGATGTTTTGGGTCACAACCTAGTGAGCACACCAAGACTTGCTAGTAACCTATGCCAAAAGGAGCCTTGACAACTGTGTTGAATTCTCAATGAGGAGCTTATATATTAATAGTTTAATATAATATCTGGCAATGCTAACAATATTACATGCTTTATGAAAGAAAACAATTGGTATCTCAGAAGCCGTAATGGTTGCCTTTCCCAACCTGTCACAGATAGCCAAAGTTTAAGCTTTGGTACCAACAGCCAGTATCTTGTATGAAACTTGAATCTGGAAAAAAATATAAGCATCCAAGTCTGATTTAAAAGTTTCAACGGTCAACATGCAACTTTTAGGGATCTATGAAAAATGGCTTTGCACCAATGCTCTGAAATGAAGAGGATAACAAGTTGGATAGTCTTTCAAATGTGTAGTCAATATTCCTACTGTATTTTGGCACGACCCAAACTCAAAATGCCATGAGCACAATTAGTCAAACCTAAACCTCAAATAAGTGATGAATAATGCACACTAATTAGAGTAAGATAACATTTATTTACTGTGTTTAAGATGAGTTCTCAAAGCCTTGCAATTTGGAAACTGCTATTTTGGGTTTTTGCTAAACCTAAAGCAACAGTGGCATGCCTTAGGTGTGATTGAGTTTTATGCCTATACCTTGACCAATGGGAAGGGATCAAACCTATACAATTCACCAGAAATAGCCTATTTCTCCCTATCCATCAAATTTTAGTCATGTTGAAAGGGTTCTATTGGAAAGCTAACTTTATTATAGGCCTGTTTGTAATCGGAATTTTCACTTTGAAATGTAGTATGACTCACCCAATTGAAAGTGGCAAAGCGTTCCAACAGTTGAAGAGATTGCTTATGAAATTGCAATCTTCCTGTGTTTGAGAAGAGCATCTCCTTCGTATGATATTATTTTGGATTTTTGGGTGTACTTTTAACTAAAACATATCTAAAGGAATGAGAAAAAGAAACTGAAATGATAAAGAACCCCCAACAACAAATGTACGTTGCCTGATATTACTTTGGATTTTGGGGTGTACTTTTGACCAAAAAGTATCTAAAGGAATGGGAAAAGCTTAAAGTAATTGAAATGATAAAGAACCCCAAAAACAGATGTACAAATGTTATTATGGGTTTAGCAAACATTCAAAATTAGACCAAATACATCATAAAGATCAGATACTACACAAGAACTTTATAATGAATGCAGATTTCGAACATTAACACATTCAAATCAAGGCCACCAAGAAGTGAATATGTTTTCAAAATAAAACTCATTGAAGAGAGTATTCATTTTCACAAACAAGATTCAGGATAACAAATGCCACCATCAACACATAACATATGAAAGGTCAACAATAACATATAGAAAACGCTATGAAAGCACCTCCAAAACTGTTTTTCATTACTTTGCTAATTACACAATTCCAAATCCCTTATGCAAAATTTATGAAAAATAAAAAATCTCTTTACAATGAATAAAACCTCATATATATTGGCTTTCTCTCGGTAAACACTTCATAACTAATTTGTAACCACTCGGGTAACCACCTTTACATTTTGAGAGATAAAATAAACTTTATTTAAGTTAGAAATCATTTAACTTTTGTGCGAATGAAACTCATTTTCTAACCTATTACAAATATGTGATAAAAGTCACTTTTTACAAAATAAAACATTAAAACAAAACTAGTGACTAATGACTTTGAATTCTAAAAAGCAAATTGTACAATTGAATTAATTGAGAAGCTCCTTTTCTTTAATTTGTACCATCTCCAATGCTTTCTAGAGAAGTCCTTTGTGTTGCAACTTGTCTTTGATGAGAAGAAGATTTCGCTCTAGATATCTTAAATAACTTAATGGCTTGAGCCATGAGCTTATTTCTAAGAACAATTACATTAATCATCCTTAGCTTCTAGGTGGCATGACTCTTTTGGATATCCTCTAAGTTTTGACAATAACTTGATGGATGACCACTACACATATCAAGAGTGACATAAATGCTACTCAACCTCTTAATCACCTCCACATTGAAAACCATCTATTAAGTAATTTTGCAATGATCATATTCTCGAATTTGCTCTTAGTAGTCTAGACATCCATGTTTTGAATTTAATCTTCTCTTGATGTATCCAAGCCGATTGATAGGAGATCATCTCAAATCTTCATTTTTACTTGCTCACAAGTTGTAAAAAGTTTCTTTTGTTCCATCAAAATTTGATTGATAGTTATGAGCTTCCATTCCACACTCTGAAACCACATATCAGATTGATTTTCTTCTGTACTCGAAAAATCTTCTCAGCAACTAAGATATTAACATCCATCTCGGTCATATTGCTAACAGTTAAAATAATTGCCGAGTCTTTTGAAATGTCTTTGAGCGGGAGAAAGAAGTGTGCCGTTCAACAGTCTCCTGCGAACGACCATGAGGTTGCGCCGATTCTTGTGGGCACTGTGATCTCTGTGGATGGTTGCAGGTTACAAGTTGATTTGCCGACTGTGGGTGTTGCGTTGGGGTCGTGCAGGGTCCAATGGCTCGAAGAGAATGGTAGTGCATTGGGTGTGGGCGAGTCTTTTCCGTCGTCTGGTGTTGCTTGTGTGGATCTGGTGGCTAGGGCTCCCCCTACTACTTTGGGGTTTTTTGATGCTGCTTTATTGGCAAATGATGATTGTGTCTCCTCTGTTCCTCTTCTCCTTGAGGTGCCACCTTCTATTCCTGCTGCTAGTGCTACTAGTGGTAAACAAAAGTCATTTTCTGATGTTTCAAAGAATTGTGTGCGATCTGTGCTTGCTACGACTTCGACTAGGGTTCGACTCATGCCTTGTGCTCGAGCCTCCCCTATTGTGGTTTGTGGGCCTGAGGTTGCTGAGAATGAAGAATTTTATGTGCGTTAGGGTGTGGTCAGGGTGTGGTCTACAGGTTTAACGACTTGTGGCCCTCCTTGTCTGATCTCTATGAGTGGGTGTCCGATTCTTGGAAGCCTTCGGTTTCTGGACAGATTGATCTATATCCCAATGCTAGAGATTTTTTCTATGCAACCTTTTCTTCCCTTGAGGATCGTGACAGAGTGTTGGACAGGGTGTGGATGTGGGTTGTGCATTCGTTGTTCATCCGGTCGTGGTTTCGCTCTTTCAATCCTCTCATGGAGCCTTTGAATATCAAACCGGTTTGGGTTCATATGCCGAATCTCCCTCTCCAGTTTTGGGAGGATTTTTGCTTTGAAACTATTGGCAACACCATAGGCAGCTTTTTGAAGGTGGATTCTACGTCTCGGGATCTTGGGCATACTATGATGGCTCGTATTTTAATTGATTTGGATATCTCCAAACCTCTCCATGGTGATGTGGTCTTGATGGTGGAGGACAGACCTTGGAAGTAGCTTCTGGACTATGAGGGGCTCCCTTTTCGTTGCAGGAGATGTTTCTTTGTTGGTCACTTGGCCTCTGGTTGCCCTCTTGCTCACCGCAAGGGTGTTGCTACTTGGTGGAAGAATGCTCTCTCAGACCATCTCACGGTTGGCTCTCCCTCTTCGGATAGTTCATCTAAGGAGGGAGACTCTCTCTCTTCTCCCATGGAGTCGGAGCCTTTCCCGGATCCTCTTCCGATTATCCCTTCCACGAAACCTTTGCCCCATTTTGCTCTTGTTGTTTCGTTGGAACCTTCTGCTATCACTATTCCGTCGAATCCTGCTCGTCCTCCGTTGAACGACTCTGCTGGTCCTTTGATCATTCCTGTCTCTGCTGCTTCGTTGTCGGCTCCCTCACTGCATGGTGGCTCCTCTCCCGGGGTGGTTGTTGTGGATCCGCTCCCCTCACCACACTCAGTGGATTTCAATTCCGAGCCTTCCTAGTCAGTGGTGCTGAGAAAGAAGGGACTCCCCAAATCTGTTGCTGCTTTGCAGCCTCGGGTTCAGAGAGTTACATTAGTCCCCTCTGGTTCTGGGGTTGTCTAATCTTTGTTGGTTGTTCTACAACTATCGGTCAACTGTCTCTGTTTGTTTTTCTTTAGTTCATGTTATGTTTGAACTTGCTTCCTTTTGGCCCTTTGGGCCTTCTGTGTGAAGGGTACAACACCCTGTAAATGCTACTTATCTTATTAAAAACATCCATCTCGGTCATCTTATGGAGGTCTTCCAAAATTCCCTACCAAGGTGGCTCTTCTTCTTTCATGTTCTTTAGTTCCGCAATTTCTTCTTTCTTAGCATTTGCTTTTTCATACATTTCCTTAGTTTTTCCAATGAAATCTAGAGCATTCGCTTTCATTTGATCCACCCATTCCTCAGTTACTTTTTCATATGATTAGTATTTATGCACACTTTTTGTAACCTCCTCAATAATTCCCTCAAAAATAGGAACTACAGAGACATGGGTTGTATCTATAGGCAGAGTAGATGTGTCCACAATAGATTTGAGATAAGATGTCAAGACTTGCACTTGTTTGAGTTGATCCTTTGTGCTTCTTTTTCTCTGTTCTTTGAATCAACTTAGTTGTAGACAATTGAAAGTTATAAATATCACCTTTGTGTGTTGAAGCACTAAGATCTACTTTGGTGATGTCAAAATCACTCTCATTAGCTTCGTCCACATTTTTCTTTGAGATGGGTCGAACTAATTCAAAACACATATTCCCGGATGAAGGATCAACTTTCAACCTTGATGTAACCTTGGTTTTCTTAGACTTTACAGACACTTCTGGATCAAATTAACAATTGTGTTGAATTAAGGAGCAAATAGTTGAATAACTCTTCTTTTCTTTAGCAAACTCTATTGTAGCCATAAAGAAGTACACTTGTGAGGAACTTGGGATGTTTATAGATGATGCTTCAAATGCTATAGGGGGATAAGGAACAAACAACATAGAAACCTCATTGGGAAGTGCATCACCAATTTGCATTCTAGGAGCAGAATGGGTCTCATCACGAGGAGGTGATAAGATAAGGATAGAAGGTGAAATAAAGGGAATTAGTTCCTCGTCATTAGGACAATTTTGAGGATCTATGTATTCTTTTTCCTCAACTCTTTCCTGAATTGGATTTAATGACTTCTCTTTTAGCTTTGATCTCTTCTTTCTTATTTTTGGATCAATTTCACATGTTCCTGTTGTTGGATGTTGTGGTTGTATTGTTGATATGTGGTTGTCATTGATGTCAACACTATTAGCATTGGTGATGCTTAAGGTTGTATATGTTGAGGAAATTGAAAAAATTGTAATAAATATATTGCAGACAATCTGTGATGCTGTGAAGATCCAAGTGGTGAAAAGTTCTGTACGTTGAGTTTCAGGTGTCGCGCATTAAAGGGTTTGTTGTTGAGCCTATCTAGTATGTTGTCTGAAAGTTTCAGTGGTACACATCAAGAATTGGGAAAGTTATGAAGATCTGTGTTCCTACAGTTATTCAGTTACTGTAGCAAGTGTTTCTGGAAGATGAGATTGCAACTCTGGTAAATTTGGTTGTTGCATATGTTTCTGAGTTGATCAATAATGTTTTTAGATCGTGCTCTATCAGTTCAGTACATCTGCATTGATCGGAGTGCTTGTGATTGAAGATTTTTCCTTGTGTGTTCAAATTTTTCATATTCTTGGCCGACATGATGGTGATAGCGTGTTGCGGATCTCTATGGGTTAATACTTTATTGTTTGGCATGCTTGAAGGTGTTTATTTGGGTCCTCACTATGTTGTGACTGACTTGTGTTGGTGCACATTAAGATTTATTTATGTATTGAGGCCGACAGTTGTAATTTATTCTTTATTTGTGGTCGACAGAGTAGTTGATGTAAATCCGTGTAGCGGATATATAAGAGCGGTTTTTTTCCTCATTTTGATGTATGCTCGGTATGTGTATGTGAAGTACATGTGCAAATAAAGATCAAATCATTCAAGAGCAGAGTAGAGTGTGAAAGAGATTGAGCAGAGTGGAAGAGTTTGATCAGAGTGTGTAGAATTTTTTCTGTGCCGAACTAAAACTGTCATCAGACTTTTGTAGAAGCTAATTTCTCAGTTCAGCCTCATCAGATGGATTTAATCTAATTATTGTATGTAAGGAAGTAAGCCTTCCTCTGAGAAGTGAGCTCTAGGCAGTGTGCCTGAATGCATGTGCATTCCCTATTTACTCTTCATTATACTTTTAACAGGGCATAATCTTGTGGACTAACATCCACCGTGGTTTTTCCCTTAACAAAGTTTCCACGTATAAAATCTTGGTGTTCATGTGTCTCTGATGTGTTATTGATTTATGCTTGCACTGTTAATTATGAGATCTAAGATTAAAAGTTGATTAATGTTGAATAAGTTTGATTTTGGTAACAACTGATTCACCCCCCCCTCTTAGTTGTCTATTCTTGTTTTGCCAACAATTGGTATTAGAGCAAGTTCCTCTGAAGGAAGAGCTTAACAGCTTGAGGTGATCCGAGATGGCATCATACAAGAAGGAGAGTCCTAGATTCGATGGAGCAAACTACTCTCTGTGGAAGGTCAGAATGGAATGTCATTTGAAGTGCATTGGTGAGCCTTTCTGGAAGATTACAAAGAATGCATATAGTATCCCTCAGAATGGTCCATCTACTGCTGATGAAGTCAAAGAAGCTGAAACAAATACCAAGGCTATTGAAGCATTGTTGAGTGCTTTGACAGATTTTGAGATGTCAAATGTGTTGGGTTTGAAGATTGCACATGAGATCTGGAAAAAGTTGGAAACACTGTATGAAGGAGATCCACTAGTGAAAAGTGCTAAACTACAAAGTCTAAAAGGCAAGTGGGAGGACATGAAGATGAGTGAAGATGAGAACATCCTTTCTTTCTCTCAAAAGGTAAATGAACTGGTGATGAGCATTATATGTGCCGGTGGAATCTTGGATGAAGAAGAAATTGTGGCTAAGATACTTAGATCTGTGCCTTCTTCCTACAAAGAAAAAACTCATTCTATTGATGAATTCAGGACAGTGACAAATGTGACAAGAGACATGCTGATTGGAAAACTTGCTACCATTGAGTTAAGTGAATTTGGTGAGTCTACTCCTAAGACATAATCTGCATTTAAGGCTACTGTATCCGGGAAAAATAAGCAGAGATATGATCCGGGAGAGAGTTCCAAAAAGACATTCAAGTATGAAGATGAGATGAAATAGATTGAAGATGAAAAAAAAGAATTAAAAGAACTGAAAGCATTGATTGTGAAAAGAGAAGCTAGAGGTCATGGTAAGTACAAAAGAAAGTTACCTATCAAATGTTTTTCTTGCAGTAAAATAGGTCATTTTGCATCAAGGTGTCTTGAAAGAGTCTCTAAGTATAAACCTGATAAGATTAGATTTCAAAAGAAATGCTATTATGTTGAAGGTGGTGTTCCTAATGATGAATCTGATAAAGAAACTAGAAATGAAGATGAATGGGTATTCATTGCTATCAAAGAAAATGGTTAGCTGTCCACTGAATCTACTAGTAATGTGAAAGTTGAGAAAGCTCTTGCAACAAAAAATGAAGAAAAGGATGAGTGGGTAATTGACAACGAATGTTCACATCATATGACTGATGATAAAAATAAGTTTGTAAGCTTGGAAAACTATGATGGTGGTGTTGTAAGATTTGGAGACAACACTTCTGGTGTGATTCGTGGCAGAGACACTATTTCTTTTGGTGGTAAGCACAATACTGATGATGTTCTTTATGTAGAAGGTTTAAAGCATAAGTTGTTGAGTGTTGGACAAATGGTAGACAAGGGTTACAATCTTCAGTTTAAGGATGGTAAGTGCAGAATAAGGGGAAGTTCTGGAGATATGATTGCTTCAGGTACAAAGACAAGAGGTAATATTTTTCACTTGAGTGCTGCTAGTGAAAGTTGTTTAATTGCTCAAGTTGATGTAAGCTGGTTATGGCATAGGAGGTTGTGTCATGTGAACTTTGATAACATTGTCAAGATAAGCTCTACTCAAGTAGTCAAAGATCTTCCTAAGTTAGTAAAACCTACTAACACTATGTGCAATGAATGTCAGATGGGAAAGTAGACTAGAAATTCCTTCCGTAGCAAACAATATAACTCTAATGGAGTACTGGACCTGATACATACTGACTTATGTGGTCCATCCAGAATCAAAAGTCTCCAAGGTGAAAGGTACTTTATGTTGCTTATTGATGATTACTCTAGAATGATATGGGTTGCTTTCTTAAGAGAAAAACATGAAGCATTAGAAAAGTTCAAAAGCTTCAAAGCTATGATAGAAAATGCGACAGGTCAAAAGATCAAATGCCTAAGGTCAAACAGAGGTGGTGAATTCACCTCCCGGGAATTCAATTATTTATGTGAAGAGCATGGAATCCAAAGACAACAATCTGCTCCCCGGACCCCTCAACATAATGGAGTTGTTGAAAGAAAGAACATAACCATTCTAGACATTGCTAGAACCATGATGCTGGAAGCAAATGTTCCTCATTTCTACTGGAGAGAAGCTATAAGTATTGCTGTGTATACCATTAACCAGGTAAATGTCAACAGTAATTCTGGTAAGACCCCTTTTGAGCTATGGTTTGGTTATAAGCCTACTATCAAATATTTCAAAATCTTTGGAAACAAATGCTACATCAAGCGAGATGATGATATAGGCAAGTTTGATGCTAGAAGTGATGAAGAAATCTTTCTAGGTTACTCTACTAAGAGCAAATCTTACCGGTGCTTTAATAAAAGGTTGAAGAAAATGCTTGAAAGTGCAAATGTCAAAGTTGATGAAGATATTGATAGACCATCTAGATGTAGTGGATATGACTCAGATGATCAACATGATAGTACTAACAATGGAAATAATGTTCAAACACAAAATCAACTTCAAATTGTTCCGGTGAACCAAGGGAATCAAGAAGCAGAAACTAGCAGAAGTGCAGAAGAAAGAACACAAAAACAAGAAGTCAGAGAAAATACTAAAACTCTCAAGTATGTAAGGCGAAATCATTCTGACAGTCAGATCATAGGAGATAAGAGCAAAGGTGTGCAAACTAGAAGAAGAATTTTAGAAGAGTATTGTCTAATTTCCAAAACTGAGCCCAACAATATCAATGAAGCATGCAAAGATGAATATTGGATGGAAGCCATGAAAGAAGAACTAATGCAGATACAAAAAAATGATACATGGGTTCTTGTTCTTAGACCTTAGAACAAAAATGTGATTGAAACCAAATGGGTGTTTCAGAATAAGCTGAATGAACAAGGTGAAGTGGTTAGAAACAAAACAAGACTAGTTTGCAAAGGGTACTCACAGATCAAAGGTATTGATTTTGAAGAAATTTTTTTGCCCTTGTTGCTAGAATTGAAGCTGTAAGATTATTTCTTGTTTATGCTGCTTTCAAGAATTACAAAGTCTATCAGATGGATGTAAAGTCAACATTCCTAAATGGTGAGTTAGAAGAGGAAGTCTATGTTGAGCAACCAGATGGATTTCAACTGACTGACAAAGAAAACATGGTATGTCGATTGAAGAAAGCTCTATATGGACTTAAGCAAGCTCCTAGAGCTTGGTATGCTAGATTGGATAAATACTTGTTGAAGCTTGGATTCAATAAAGGTACTGCTAATAGCAATCTGTATTTCAAGTTGGATCAAAATAAAGAATTGATCATTGAAGTTTTTGTTGATGACATTATTTTTGAAGGTGATGATGATTTGTGTATGAAGTTTGTTGATGAAATGAAAAGTGAGTTTGGAATGTCAATGATAGGAGAACTGAAATTCTTTTTAGGACGCAAATTACTCAGTTAGATGATGAAATTTTTATATCTCAGTCTAAGTATGTGAAAGAGTTACTGAAAAAGTTTGGTATGGAAGATTCAAAGCCAGTTAGTACACCTATGGTAACCGGATGCAAACTTACACAGAATGATGATTCTCCTAAAGAAATTCAAACAAGATACAGGTCAATGATTGGTGGATTGCTTTACTTGACTCAGACCAGGCTAGATATAATGAATGTATGCATGGTTGCTAGATATCAAGCTGATCCCAAAGAATCTCATGTGATTGCTCTGAAAAGAATCTTCAGATACCTGAAAGAGACAGTTGATTTTGGTCTTTGGTATCCTAAGGATGATGATCTTATCCTAAGTGCTTTCACTAATGCGGATTGGGCAGGAGATGTGGATGACAGAAAAAGTACAAGTGGTGGTGCATTCTTCTTAGGGAAGAAGTTGGTGTCTTGGCTAAGTAAAAAGCAAAACTCCATTTCCTTATCTACTGCTGAGGAAAAATATATTGTTGTTGCAAACAGTTGTACTCAAGTATTGTGGATGAAAAAAATGTTGAGAGATGTCAGAATTGAGTATGAAGAACCTATTGCTATATTCTATGACAATTCCAGTGCCATAAACATTTCTAAGAATCCAATGCTGCATTCAAAGACAAAGAATATATCCATCAAATATCACTTCTTGAGAGATAAAGTAAGCGACAAAGAAGTTAGAGTGGAGTATATACCTACCAAGGAGAAAATTGCAGACATCTTTACTATGCCATTGCCTAAGGATACTTTTGAGTACCTTAGAGGAAAGTTAGGGGTGATTTCCCCTCCTGATCAGAACTAAGTGATGTAGGTCTTTGCATCAGTCCATGAATTCATAGCCATATCCTATTCCGGATTGATGTTGTGGTGGATGCTACCCAGGGGGAATAGTCATATGTGCTAAATATGTGGTTCAGAGCTTGTGTACCTTTGCCATTGATGTCAAAGGGGGAGAAGAAAAATGTGAAAAACTCTTGAAGAAAGGGGGAGAAGAGTCAACAAAGGGAGAGAAGTGAACAACCAGTTGTGTTGATGGTATTAATTTTCACATCATGTGTTGCCATCAATGCCAAATGAGTAGATTGTTGGATGTTTTGGTTATATTGTTGATATGTGGTTGTCATTGATGTCAACAGTATTAGCATTGGTGATGCTTAAGGTTGTATATGTCGAGGAGATTGAAAAAATTGTAATAAATATATTGCAGGCAGGCTGTGATGTTGTGAAGATCCAAGTGGTGAAAAGTTTTGTACTTTGAGTTTCAGGTGTCGCGCATTAAAGGGTTTGTTGTTGATCCTATCTAGTATGGTGTCCAAAATTTTCAGTGGTACGCATCAAGAATTGAGAAAGTTATGAAGATCTGTGTTCCTACAGTTATTTAGTTATTGTAGCAAGTGTTTCTGGAAGATGAGATTGCAACTCTAGTAAATTTTGTTGTTGCGTATGTTTCTGAGTTGATCAGTAATGTTTCTAGATCATGCTCTATCAATTCAGTATGTTTGCATTGATCAGAGTTCTCGTGATTGAAGATTTTTCCTTGTGTGTTCAAATTTTTCATATTCTTGGTCGACATGATGGTGATAGTGTGTTGCGGATCTCTATGGATTAATAATTTATTGTTTGGCATGCTTGAAGGTGTTTATTTGGGTCTTCACTATGTTGTGACTGACTTGTGTTGGTGCACATTAAGATTTATTTATGTATTGAGGCCAACAGTTGTAATTTATTCTTTATTTGTGGTCGACAGAGTAGTTGATGTAAATCTGTGTAGCAGATATATAAGAGCGGTTTTTTTCCTCATTTTGATGTATGCTCGGTATGTGTATGTGAAGTACATGTGCGGATAAAGATCAAATCATTCAAGAGTAGAGTAGAGTGTGAAAGAGATTGAGCAGAGTGTGGAAGAGTTTGACCAGAGTGTGTAGAATTTTTTCTGTGCCTAACTGAAACTGTCATCAAGCTTTTGTAGAAGCTAATTTCTCAGTTCAGCTTCATCAGATGGATTTAATCTGATTATTGTATGTAAGGAAGTAAGCCTTCCTCTGAGAAGTGAGCTCTAGGCAGTGTGCCTGAATGCATGTGCATTCCCTATTTACTCTTCATTATACTTTTAACAGGGTATAATCTCGTGGACTAACATGCACCATGGTTTTTCCCCTAACAGGGTTTCCACATAGAAAATCTTGGTGTTCATGTGTCTCTGATGTGTTATTGATTTATGCTTGCACTGTTAATTATCAGATCTGAGATTAAAGGTTGATTAATGTTGAATAAGTTTGATTTTGGTAACAACTGATTCACCCCCCTCTTAGTTGTCTATTCTTGTTTTGCCAACACCTGTAAAGTTGTTTCTCTTGTTAGGTCTTCATCATCACCACCTCCTTGAATATTTTGTTGCGAATTCAAAACTGAAACAAAGACTTGAGAAATGGTGGAAGAAGAAGAACCTTCTCGAGTGCCAATCCTCTTACTTGAAAATTTATCTTTATCTTTTGGTTTTGTAGCAATAGCTTCAAATACCTTCTTCCTTGTCCATTCTTTTGACCTCTTATAATGTGAGTTCTCCTCTCACCTAAATCTTTCATTTCCAGATTTTCCCAATTAATAGGTGGCAAAGGCTGTATTTGAATCTTTTTAAAATAAACGGGATCAATCAAGTTTGTCCTGTCATCTTCGATCTCAATCAAACCCCAACCTAACCTAAATTCTTTGATCTATTCAATAGTGAGCCTCATCTAATCCCTCCTTTGGACTTCAAAGTTATCCTCACAATCTTCCTAGAAGTCTACAATTTCTAGGAAATGACAATAACCTGCACCAAGGTTTAAATTATCCCTAACACACCCATTGCCATCGAAGGGAAACCTCATTATGTAACAATATAATCTTAGCTTTACAATTGATCGCTCGATATTTTGAGCATAAGAAGAAGATTTGCAATTATAGTGATCAGGACCGATAGGAAAATGAATGCCATTTTCCTCTTATCTCTGCATCTCTTGTTAACCACACCAATCTGCCCACAAAATTCAATCAGAACAAGCTTGTCATCTACATATCTTGGCAACATATATGGATACCTATTGAAGCCTCTAACTTGAATATAGGTGAACCTCAAAAACTGGATAAAATAACTCCCATACTATTTGATAAGATTGACTAGAGATATTTTGAGTCTAGTGTCATCTTGAAGCTCTCTCACTGTCAACATAGTGAAAGCATCATTCACCCTTTGAAAGTTTTTTTAACTTTGTTCCAGTTGTAATTATGGATAAAAATTATAGATTTGAGTTGTTTTATCATATATTCCATTGCTATTGAGCCCTCGCCAAGTTTTCATGCTTGTAATTGCGTAAAAGAGATAGGAAAACATATAAAAGCACTGGTTTGACTCAAATTGGGTTAGCTAATTATGCAAGTTTTCACTAACAATACCTCCCTAATCAATGAACTGATTACCTGCATAAATGATGGTAATGGACATATACATCCATGTTTCAAAATTATCTAAATTTTTATTACCCATCAACTTGATAAGGAGGACAATCGTGTTGGAAACATCTTCAACAAAAAGGGATCTATGAAGCACCCTTGGCAACTGTGATTTTCCTCTTTTGGGTGTTGTCAACTAATTTCTTGCTATAATATCGAGGCATTGATTTCTATTTTTAGCAAATTACTTTTCAACATTTTATTTATTTTTGTTTGCGAATTGGTCTCTAATAGGCAACTTAAAAATGATTCTAAGAGAAATGACATCAAGTTTCACCATTAATTTATTATCTACAGTCTAGATTTGTTTGGTTCTTGAGTTGTATACTTTTATGCATTCTAGGACAAGATTGGGACATTGGACTGCCATCGAATAGCCTACGACATGAGCTAACCCACTTTCAAACATTTGTGCCAACAAAGATCTTTTCCCTTCCATAGCTTTCCAAAAACCTTCTATGCTAATATGTCCCAAATTCGTATCTAATATCTCTGGAAGTGTGTATTCAAGTACCAAGATAAATTCATAGCATTGATATTTATATTTCATGGTTGTAAACTTTGGCTTTTCACCTGCCACTTGCATTTGTTTGAAAATTCCTAAAGTCTATTCAACAAATTCAATTTCTGAACATTTTGCAACCACAATGTTACTGAGAATCCATAAGCAACAATTTGTTTCCTTTTCTATTGTTATTGTGTTCAAATGGTTGATGTGCTTTTGTAATATAATTTTACATTTTACATATAGGTCTATAAGGGAACTTCAACATTTGTCACTTTGTTATGCTTTGATGGGTGTCAATACTATGCTCCAAAGCTTCTAGTTTTCCACAAGCTGAAAGGATGCTAACAAAGGTCGTGGGATTTGACTTAGCACCTACCTATTGCATTTGTTTTAAATTTTTTGAAGATGTGTCAATAAATTCATCACTTTATGCGTATCCTATGTGCGACCACATTTTTGTGAGGCATTATGTCAAACACATCACATGCTCTATCTATGCTTTGAATTGTTTTTGGAACTTGGCTTAGCATCTGCCAATTATATTGTGTGAAAGCTTCTAAAGCTGTTTAACAACTCTTTTTTGTGCAAATTGCAAGCATGGCGTTCCATGCAACCACATTTCTTTGAGGCATCTTTTTAAAATTTTGCACCTTATCTATACTTACATGTGTCGTATGCAAATCTTCCAAGGCAATCACGTCCACACCAGCCAACAAAAATTCTCCATTCCACTATACTTTGACAGATGCTCGTGCACTGATCCAAAGCTCCCATTTTAGTGTAGAGTAGGGAGGAGTTTGCAGAGGTCGTGGAATTTGGCATTACACCTATTGGTAGCATTTTCTTGAAAGTTTCTAAATTATTTTCAAGAAATCCATTTCATGCATATCTTGCAATTATAGTGTGTAATGAGACCACATTTATTTGAGGCTTTTTGTCAAACAATTCAATGCCTTCTTTATAATTCCACCATTTGCATGTAATTCTGTTACCTTTTTTAAAAAAATGTTTCAACCAATTCAATGCGTGCATAATCTACAATCATGGTACTTCATGAGATGAGATATTACTTTTAGGCATTCTGCCAAATGTTTCATATGCTTTGTCTATGTTCCTGCATTCACAAACACGTCAACCAATGATCTGCAATTCTAACATCTGATAAAATCCCCTATTCGATATTCTTTGGTGATATTCATACACTATTTCAAAGTACCCTTTTCAACGCAGGCAGAGAGGATGATGGGATGGATCATGAAATTTGGCTTTATACCTGCCACTTGCATTGCCTAAAAGTTTCTAAAACATTTCCAATGAATCCATTTTGAGCATTTTTTGCGATTATTTTGCTCCATGAGATGACATCTCTTTGAGGTATTATGTCAAACAGTTTATGTACCTTGTCTATGCTTCCATACTGGCATACATGTCTACTGTAGCATTTGCAACTAAAACATCTAAAATCAATCCCCTCCACTATGCTTTGATGGATACCTATATCTTGTTCTAGAGCTCTTAATTTAACAAAGGCTGAGAGGATGTAGTAAGGTCGTGTGTTTTAGGCGTACTCTAGACAGTTACATTTGTTTGCAAGTTTCAAACACATTTTCAGAAAATCCCTTATGTGCCTATTTTACAAATCTTCATTCCATGAGCAGATTTATTTGAGGCATTATGTTGAACAGTTCATGCATCTTATTTGAGTTTCAACACTTAGCATGCATGACTTCCTTTTTAGTTCCTTTAGTGATAAAATTTAATAATGATTCAAAACCTCCTCCTTCCAATTTTGCATTGATGGATTCACACTTAAAATGCTTTCCTAGATTAAGAGGCGTGATGTTGGATTACAGATTTGTCCAAGGAAACCTAAACAATTGTTTATCCTATCGCTTTTTCAATGTCCGTGTCTTATTCTAGAGCTCTTTCTTGGATATTGACATGGAGGATACTTGCAAAAGGTTGTGGAATTTTGGCTCTTCATCTTGGTGGCCATATGCTTCGATGACCATGAGATTCCATAGCTTGCGCTACTTGTGCTTCAATGGAGTAGTTGCAACTATAACATTTGACAAAATAAAATTGTAAACATGCTCTGATGGATGTCGACACCTTGTTCCAAAGCTCTCATTTTATGGAAATGCAGGTCTAGGTAGTTATAAAAACTGCCTCTATCTTTCCTTCTTAATGCTCAAGGAAAGTAAAGTTCACAATTTGTAAGAAACTGAGCATGAGAGCATTCCTTCATTAATGCTTGAAAATAAACAAGTTCACAACTTGTGAAAATTTGAGCATGCTAGCATAGGTTAGAAATCATGGAAAAAGTGTGTGACTTAAGTCCAAATTCTAACTTGCTTAGTTTTGGAAAATTCACAACCCTTCCATCCAATCATTTATTTCCTTCAATCGATCGTTGCGTCCTTATAATTTTCTTTTGACTTATCAACCTTCTAACTCGCTCATAAACTATACCTTTTGAAAAGAATTAATCTCATGAACACATTAACAAACTTCCTATAGACTCTAAAGGTTGTGAGAGAAAATAGGCATAACTTTTGAGTGGATTAATGCTTTTCCACTAAATTTTGTCAAGTTGATAAAAATATCATTATGACCAAAACCCAAAAATATAATTTCATTTTGATTGAATAAAACCTTTAATTTAGTAGTTTCCATAATTTGGCTGTAAAAAATTAAAGCTGTAATATTTCAAAAATCGAGAGGTAGGTTGGCACGAAAATTGGCTACATTTGGCATGACACCATCAAGATCATCTCAATGAAATAGATTTTCATAAACTTCACAATTTTTGAAATTTAATTGTTTTCACAATTTTTTCCAATTCACATAGTTAATCTCGGGTACAAATGGAACGATGCATAATTTTTTTTCAATCTGGCACTAGACAGAGTTTGACATCACCAACCTATTCCAATCAATTGGATTGTGATGCTTTGAGACAAGTTTGACAAATTATGATAGAGAGACACAACTCAGCCTACTCATGATAAAGCTTTCAGATGACAACTTTGACTAAGAACACATCTATTGACCTAGAAGCACTTGAAAAATACGCATTTCAAATCAGTGTAATAATGAATTTGATGCAAAAGTTTGAAAATTGGGCTGGTAAAAAATGGGGTAACAAGGCCCCAACCTAAGTGGTCCTTATTGTTTCTATAATGGATTTTTGACCACGTTTGGATTTCCATGGAACAAAATATGCTATTTTTTATTTGTAAGCATCCTTTTTTTTTTAATTTGTGCAATACTTCTTGATTTCTACATAATGAGCATGGGGCAATCAATCTAAAAAGAAAGTCTATTTTTGAGTTAACTTTATCTCATTTGTTGGATTCCTAGACTTAGACCTAAACCTCGAGAGTTCATTCGTGATGACCTTGCCTAACTATCCTTTTTAAGAAAGTCTAGGTTTATCTTTTGGCTATTGAGTAAATGGAAGTTATTTTTTTTGCTTTGTGCTTTGCATCTTGACCCATATGATGTACTCTAGTTTTGATTTTATGTTTGCTTTGTGTTTGCATTTTAATGATATCTAGATGAAAGCGAGTTGTTCATGCGTGTTGATTGATTTTGAAGAGCCAAGACTAACGATAAACTATACTATTTTCATATTTGATAGGTTGGTTGAATGTTGAAGGGAGAGTTGATTGATAATTGGTATTTTAGAGCATTGTGTTATTTTTATTTTTATCTTTTCACCCTATGCCTCCTCTTTGGTGTAATATTTTATTCACCATTTTTTTCTTTTCACCATACACCTACTCTTTAGTGTAACATTTTAGTCACCTTGGGTATGTTATATCCTAAATGTGATATTGCACCTATTTAATTAGTTTATTCAAGATAATTAGGATATTTAATCATTCTTCCTCAAGTAGTTAATAATGATGTGTTCACCTTGACTTGAGGTATGCAAGTGCCACCTCTTTAGTTAAGCCCACCTTTGTTTTAGTTATACGGAGTTAATTTACCCTTTGAGTGGGAGTGATTGAGAGTAAATTCATACTTATTGGACATATAATAACCACCCCTTGATTACTACTATAGTTTTTTATATTCATTTCACAAAAATCATTGACTTAATCGACCAAGCATCTTCAATCTAATCTAGAAGTGTTGACTTCATAACTTCTCCAACCATTGTTGTGGTGATGACTCCATGCCACCATTCACATGTTTATGCTAGAAAGTGGTAAGATCCTAATGTCAAGGTCATTCCTAGACTTAGACCTAAACCTCGAGAGTTTATTCATGATGACCTTGCCTAACTATCCTTTTTAGGAATAAAAGGATTTTTAGTTTGTACACCAGTGATAAAGAGAATCTACCCTCCTCTTTCATATGAGATCTTTGATCTCACTTTTAAATCATGACTATTCATTAAGGTTATACTTTCCAATTAGTCTAATTACAATAGAATGATGACGATACATTCTAGCCAATGTTGGTTCCATACCAATCATTAATGTACACACACACATTCACATAGGGATCATATCATTCCATTTTCCCATGACCACATAGTGATTGGCCCAAGCATACCTCATTATGCATAGGATGACTAGTTCATACACACATCACGTGTACAAACAATGACTAGGTTTGGCATATGTTATATACACACAATGAGAATGATTCACACATCACATATATATAAAATGACTTTCTCATGAACCCATCAAAAACACAATGTGAATAACTTAAAAATCACATGTTCACATAAAGATCAACTAGTAAATGGAAAATTTTTAGCTAGGAAGACAAATTTTTGTTGATGATTAAGCCATGGCATTTTGATTTCAACCCTTCTTTTGAAACGTTCAATAAGATTCCGATTTGGGTTTGGCTTCCTAATCTCCCTCTCCATTTATGTGCTAATCCTCTTTTAGAGGAAGTGGGTGATGCCCTTGGAGATTTTTTATTGGTGGATAATGAATCCTCTAATATTTTTCACTCCACCTTTTCCTGCATATTGGTTGAAATGGATGTTTCAAAAGGCCTGCGTGCTAAGATTTTACTTAGATCCTCTAAGGGCTCCTGGGTTCAATCTTTGGACTATGAAGGGGTTCCCTTCCGATGTAGAAGATGTTTTAAAACAGGTCATGCAGCTGCTCAATGTGGTTTTGAGAAAAAAGCAGTGAAGGCTACATGGTGGAAAGGTGCTTCTCAACAACATTATACGGTGTTAAAGAAATCTAAGCAACATAGGAGCTTTTTTGAGGTGGTTGCGTTGGATTCACAGGATCTTGGGGTATCCTCTCTGGATATCACAAATGGTGGGGTTGCTGGTGTGGTGCAAGAATATCAGGTCAAAACCCCTAAAGAGAGAGAGAATGGGCCTCAGGCTACCACTTCTGGTGATAGCGTTCCGACTATCATTCCTGGTGTTTATGTTAATGCCATGCCTGCAGAGGGGAATATTGATGAAATCTTTATGACAGTGGCTATAGGCATTCATTTGCAAGATATTGGTGTGCAAGATTGGCTTGTTAAGGCAACGCAAGTGGAAGAAGGCTGGATTTTGGTTATGGGCAAGAAAACTAAGATTTGCAAACCTTGTTTTGAAATGACTCTCTGCTCCCAAATGAGTACCTCTAAATGTAAATCTTAATGTTTCTTGGTTGGGGGTTGGTTTTTGGCTGGCTGCAGGCTGTTCTTTTTGCAGCTTTGTTTTTGGTTGTGGGTGTCCTTTTATCCTTGGTTGTTTGTGCTTTCTTGGTCTTTATGTTTGGACAACTTGGTGTTTGAGGGTTCCAGATCCATTCAAAATCTGATTGTAAAGGGTTTCGGGTCCCTTAAAAACCTATTTTTTCCTTAATCAAAAACTAGTAAATGGAAATGGATGCAACCTACTACATGCATCAACTCATTACCTAGTTTACAATTACATAAGCTCCTAAGTAGATCCCATTTGGAAAAGGGATATCAATGCATCCCATACTACATAGTAGGTCCTATTTTTTTCTTAATTTACTGCTGTCTATGATGATAATCAAGTATTTCATACTACTTGATGTCATCGTTAGCAAGGGAATAAGTGTAACAATGACAATACCTAAGGTTGGTAATAAGATTTCAATAAGTCATTAATCTTCTAGGTCATCAAACCATTGTACAAGTTACATAATCAAGATGTCTTATGGTTATACCATAGACCCAAGGCTAGTACTTATGCCAATCACATAGATTGAATTAATAATCAAAATAAGAAAATCCTACTTTAGGCAAACACCATAATTATTTTGATGGACCAATGACGATACTAAACTCTTGAGACAGGTATATCTTGGCATCTATCGCTTGCATGGTATTGGCATCCATCACTTGCATGTTATCAACGAAAGCCTATCTAAACCCTATATAATAGGGTAGCTCTTGGAATCTATCACTTGCATGCTACTAGTGAAAGGTGGCTAACCCTATGATACAACCAAATACTTCTCTTGGTAGAGCACACTCATTGAATCTTGTCATGTTGAAGCAACGATAAGCTGATCTATAAGCGGGTCATAGGTTTTACAATTTTGGTATCACCTTGGGATGAGTGGGGCAAGCTACGTTAAGAGAACAATTATCCTCTACCTATGCCCTCATAGAGTCCTTGACCCAACCCTAGTTGCTATGGCAAGAAGTTAGCTCTTGTATCAATCTCAATTCAACATTGTGACATTAGAAAGTACCATAACATTGATCTAAACATATTATTTTAAGGGTTTACACCTTGGCTAGTTAATGTGGTCACATTACTTGAAAGGGATTTGATAAATTATTCAATTGTATTATAGGTTTGGAGTTCAATTTATCAACACAAAATTAACACATTGAATCCACATAAGATGGCCTCTAATCCAAACACATACATAAACCCATACAAACTCATAAAGAATCAAAGAACTTTTACTTCATTCAATTATTATTTGGAAACATATTATTTATAAACAAGATTAAATCCACACATATAATATTAAACAAAATGCCATACCATATTAGTAATCCTTACTCTCGTAGTTGGTAAAGGCCACCCTTAGGAACTCAATTCCAAACTCAACACAGATCTAGGTGTATATTAGAAGTAGACAAACCATCCATACATACAAGAGTTACACCCTCAAATCATAATGGCTTAAGTCGACATAATCATTAAATACAAGTTAGTAGGTTACCATAACTCCTCCATAGCTAAACCATGGCCAAGTTTATTCCACCCCTATTTCTTGGAAGAATAGACATCCCTGGTGTGTAGGGGCTAACTATACCTTCTATACATAGCATAAAGTTGAGACACTAATCCATGGGGCTCAACACCCAAACACTGATTGTTTTAGTTTAGAGGCATTTTTCCACATCCACCTCAAGACAACCACCACAAGCCTCAAAGTAGATAGGCTTGATGAAAATGGGATGTATTTCATTGGCTCAAACCTATATAGAGGGGACATTAATATGGAGGAGATTTCACAACCATTTGATACAATTCTTAGCTTCAAGGTGAAACATATTAAAGAGGAAGAGATAATCAAGTTTAGGAGCAATCCCAAACTTTGGAGTTATCCCCTAAACCCTCCCCATTGGACTTGGGTCACAAGGGCATCCTTTGCCCAAGGACCACCTACATATTTTATTTCAAATAGGATCAAAGTCACATGTATTTCTCCTCACAAGATCTATCAAAGAACATACACCTATAGTTCATACGCGAAAAATCCCTTTTCAAATTAATAAATAAGGGTCATATAAATTTTCATTTAATGAAGTTAATTAACCCTAGAAAAATAATATTAATTATGCCTTCCAAACACACCAATTTTCTATACACATTAAGATTCTCTTATGTGGGAGAATAAGGGTTAGCTAGATTTTGTCAATAATATTGGTACCCAAGATATATCTCTCTAGGCATGGAGATCCAAACATACCTATGTACAAGTTACTAGGAAATTCAAACTCAATCTAAGAATAGGACATCGATAAAGTAGTCAAAACATCCTCACCATGCATTAATTAAGACAAAGCCTCGACATGGGTCCAAATGAGGTCCCATTACAATATGGTTCTATAAAATCAAGCACCACAATCAATAGGACTCCCTCCTAGATGGAATCATGATATGCATCAACAAGGCCACCTAGAAACTATCTAGAACTTTGGAAGGCTTACAACAATTATTATAAACTTGATCTAAGCATGAAAAATTCCCAAATTCTACCCACAATAGGGATTCCCTAATAATCATATATCAAGGGTAACATGCAACATTCAATATGTTGATGACAACACCACACATATATCTATCACTTGTCCCATAGATCATGAATAACTCACCTAGTGGCTAAGTACATAATACATAGTGTTGATTATAACTAGGGGAATATCATGTAGCATCTTGTTCTATTTTGTAGTGACCTCATGAATCTCACTAGAAGAGAGTTACATATTCATATAGCATAGCTCAATGTATTGCTTCCATATAATTTAACATAAGGAAAGGAAATCGGTTTCTTTAGTTTCCAAACAACTAACTTTATTTAAGCATTTAAATCATATAGATGCTAGATGCAACCATTTTGTAGCATACACTTGCAAGGTATAATCCTCAAGGATTCCTAACCTTGATAGATAATATCCTTGACAAGCTAGCGACTAGCTTAACCAAGGAGATCAAGATGGTGCGACAAAACACAACCTTAAATGATTTCTCAAATAAATCAATTCAATAGGTTAAGATGGCATACTACTAAGTGTAATGTCAAAAAATGTACTCCTTTACATTTTCACACTATGTTTGGGTCCCTTAATTAGATTTAATTAAGCCTCTAATTGGCCCAATTATGTATCTACAAGCCTAATTAATTACAATTTTCGAAAGGGGAATCGGTATTTAATTAATGCAATTATCATTTTGAACACCTCAAAATGAATAGGTCTTGGAAATTTAGGATAGGACTCATTCGCCCTTGGGCGAACGGGTCCCCTTTAGTTTCCAAATTCAAAATTTTAATATGTTTTTGGTGGTCTTTTTATGATCCAAATTCAAATTTTAAATGTTGGATTGTAATGTTTAATTTTCAAGAAATTAGAAAATTATCTATAAATACAAGGTCTTTTTATCAAATTCAAGTCCTAAGATATCTATAATTCATATGCAAGCATTCACAAGAGAAAATATTATTGTCAAAGGTGTTCAAGAGAATTTTTTTAGTCATTTGTTGCAGCATTCAAGATCCCAAGCATCATGGACCAAAGTTATCTTCATTTATGCATGTTTTTGGAGCTAACATTATGATGTAGGTTTCAAGCATTCAAGTAAAGATTCAAGCATCAAGATCAACATCCAATCAAGCCATTTTCATGCAAGATCAAGACCTTGGAGAGATGTGTTAGAATTCAGTCCTCTAAGGATCTCCATTCAAGGGTTTAGTGAGTTGCAACATAGCATTGTTCATTCATCATTCCTTCCATTCATGTTTCATTTCATTTCAAGGTTTAATTACCAAAATGGGGTTTGACCAAGAAAAATTCCTTCACCAAAGAAAAATAATTTTTCCCTCTCTTGTGTATGTGCAAATCTAAGGTTGAAGAAATGATTGAAGTTGAAGATCTCAAAAGTGCAAAATTACAATAGTTGTCAAGGCCACAAAAACTCAAATCCTAGATTTATTTTTGAAATTTTTGCAGTGAAACCCGTGGGAAAAGGCATCTTAGACCCATCACTAGAGGCTCCCAAAAATTGAGGAAAAGTTTTGTACAAGAACCCATTCGCCATTTTAAGACGCTTTGCTACACTTTTTGTGACATGTTTTTAGTGTCTTACCTAAACTTCAAATCTATTGGAAGTTTGTTTTTTCTGTTGGTATTATGCTTCATCTACATGATTCAGGTCTCACATTGCAAATTTGAGTTCATTTACTATTTTATTTTTATCTCTGAAAAGTGTTGTTTAGGTATATTTGACCCTGCCCTCAATAATAAGGAAATTTGCAAGATCTCTAATTGGGCTAACTCACCTAGGGTTGAAAGTGAATCCTACCATTTGATGATCTCATTTCCCAATGAAATAGGAGAAAGATAGGTTCATTACACCCCATTTTGGTCATTCTATTTTTAGTAAATTATTCCTGAACCCCTCATTTTAATAGAAGAACCTATTTTTCTATGTTTCACTAAGAACTTGGGTCTTGAACTAACTCTACTTAAGAAAGTCAATGCCAACATATTCAGATTGAGTGATTTGTTTAGTTCTAGTAGCATGCCCATAGTTGATTACTACATATGTTCCACTCCAAATTATTAATACTAGAGTCACATATACTTGCAACATTTTAAGGAGTAGATACCATACAATTATATTGTTCAACCTATAGAATTCCTATTTGATATTCACACCCATTTGCACATTAATATTTGCATGCACAAGGATATCACGTGTTTTGCAATTTATCCTAGTGAAAATATGAGTATCATTGTTCAAATAAATACAATATTAGTATATGTATCATCTTTCATAATTTAATAGGTTCTTATGGATTGATAAAAATTGCCATGGTATTCTTCTTTTATCTTCTTACACAACACAACATTCTAATTTACTTATGACTCTGCAAGATACATGAATACATATAATTGCCACAATATTAAGGGTTAAGATTATTAGTATTAAAAAAACAATGTAAATAGAAATACTTGTTTGACGGAGTTGACACATAATTAAATGTAGCAACATAATCCAAGTGCATAAAATTTGACAAGAAGGCTCGAAAGAATGTGGTGGTACTTGCAAAGTTCTACCTTCTTTGGTAATTTTTTCCTTTTGAATTTTTGAAGGTCCTCAAAATTGTGCAGGGATATAAAAAAGAATGTGTGTTAGGGCCTCTAAAACCCTAAGTTTCATCTAAAACCCTAACACTTATGTTGAGCCTTTACACTTTTCTTATGTTTTATTGTTGACTGGTTACGAGAGTTTCTCCTTGCTTAAGTTATAAACTTTAGGCTTTAATCCTGTGTGTTCATCGGCCCCATCTACTAGGTTACCAAATCAATCCAATATTAATTAATTCCTAAGGTCTTAAGTCTATGTCCCCATATGTCGTTAATTATTGACCCCCTCTTTTCTTAGCGCTCAC
Source organism: Sequoiadendron giganteum (assembly GCA_007115665.2). NCBI lineage: Eukaryota > Viridiplantae > Streptophyta > Pinopsida > Cupressales > Cupressaceae > Sequoiadendron > Sequoiadendron giganteum. The sequence goes on from CM021101.1 coordinate 498,196,929, forward strand.
TTAAGACATAAAACTCTCATGTGCTTAAATAATATCACTTAAGATGCTCATGAAAGGAAGGGCATGCGTATGCTTTTTGCCCCATTTCGTCATTCCACATGAAATATTTTATTGAGTAAATAATGCTTCGCAAAATTGCAAAAATGTTGACAATTGTTAACATTTAAGCAAATTTCACCATTCCGCGATGGGTATGTTGCTAAAGGTAAAAATAGTCTATGAAATTGTTGAATCATCACCACGTGGCGTTAATATATTGTTTGAAGGTGCAAACCTTTTGTGAGGGCTGAAGGCGTGACATGTGGCATGATTTAAGGAAATTCTATTGGGAATAGGATGTCATTTAATTGCAATCCTAAACATATTTCATGTATCTCCTAAGTCCTTGGAAAGTGTTCCCCAACACTAGGATTAGAAAGAGATTAAATTCAAATGAAAGACATGTAAATTGACATTTGTAATTATTCCTAAATTATAGGAACATGAGGGGGTGTCCAAAATGAGTTCCTAAATAATAGGAGAACATGGAGTGCCCACATGGAAGGTGGAACCCACCTTGTTTCAGTTAACTGTTTGGAGGATTGAGAACACTTCAATAATGCATGTTTAGGTTCCTACAAAATAGGGATTGATATTTACATGAGTGGAGTGGCACTATTAGTTCAGTTCAGTTTAGTTATGGTTTAGTTATCTTCAGTTGCATGTAGTTATTTTGAGTTGCATGCTAGTTGATTTGAGTTGCATACTAGTTGACTTGAGTTGCATGTAGTTATTTTGAGTTGCATGCTAGTTGACTTGAGTTGCATGACTAATGACTTCAGTTGCATGATAGATATCAGGTGGATACTTTCAGTTAAGTGGGGATGATCAACCATGCATAATGTTTGCTTGAATTGATGGAGAGATATGTTTCAGTTAACTAAGATTGACTTGGGTCCACCTTGGGTGCCCAAGTTGGCATCTTTCAGTTAACGCCTTTTGCATGAGAAGATATTTGCAAGGCTTAGTCAAGTGGGCCCAGTCTTGGGTGCCAACTTTGAGGTGATGTTTACAAGATATCTTCTTGACCAGAGTCCAGTTAAGTGTTTAGTTTGGGGTGCCTAAATTGAGGAAGACTTTGGTTTGAATTCAGATTATAGTGTGGAACTCTACTTGCCCAATCTAGGCGTAGATTTTTGTGAGGAGATTTATGCTCTTATATTGTGCAACTCTTAGGAGTTTACAATGCTCATAATTGTCTTTTTATTGCAACAAGTGCATAAGAGTTCTATGTGAGTTTATTGCAGGTTGTGAAGAAGTATTGTTGAAGGAAAGGAAGCATATTAATCAAGGACTGATACAATATTATTGTAATCTTTTTCTAAGGTTAAATAATACAAGCACTATTCATTCTGGTGGAGTTTTTTCCCGAAAGGGTTTCTCCACATATATGCTGTGTCACTTCTATCTTTTGTCTCATTCTTCTACAATCTTCTGTCTCTTTCTACAATTGGTAAGATTGATCTAAATAGATTAATCATACACAAAGAATTGTGACAAAGAACACTTAATTAGATCTATAGTCTCATAGTTTTAAGCTACAATATTACATTCATTTCAACACATTCCATAAGTCCGTGTGACATTTTGAAGGGACCTAATTAAAGCTTGCAAAATTGTGGAAAAGGGACACATGATTTATTCTTGGTGTTTCTAACGAGTTTCATATCAAAGGCTAAGTTTGGAGGAGCGGAATGTGGACATGTGGCACAATCTCGAGGAGGATCTGTGAGTTTGCAAGCCCTTTTTGACAACTCTATTTTTAAGTCATAGAATTGCAGAAAGCTGCCATGTGTGCTATATGTGACATCAACCCCCGTTTGTTGAATTTTCCAAGGGCCCCACTTCTAATGACTTGTAAATTTCTCTCTTGTGGAATCATTTGATTGGTCAAAGATCTGTTAGTGTGTGTCAAATATTTTCAAATCGATCAAATCATCTCCAACCATTTGATCTTGTCCTATCATCCAGAGATCGATGAATTACGTTCAAATTTATGAAATGGATAGCTAGAGGCTTTGGCTCACGTAAAATAAGAGTAATGGTGGACAAGATGATTTTCGATTGAATTTTCATTGTATTTGTTCCTATAAATTCTATAGTCTGACTTGTAATTCAACTCATTTGGTAACCAAAGCATTTGGAAGAAGAATTTGCAGAGCTCCAACATTTTTGACAATGAATTAGGGATTTTTTTAGAAGAGTGAAAATCAAGTAAGTATTATTTTTTGAAACTCATTGAATTTGAATCCTAGGGTTCTTAGTTGAGAACTTGTATAGCTTAATTATCATTTGAAGGTGTCAAGAAAACCTAGAATCCTTGCATAGAAAACCCTAGCTTTTGCTTGAATTGCAACTATAAGCCGCTCAAAGGAACAAACCTCAACTTCCAAGAGGCCATTCAATGAAGACTTAATTGTCCAACTCCCTGGTTTGACCAAAAGGCCTATCACAGCTCATGGTCTTGGTGTTGCCTCAAGTCTGGTAGATAATGCACATGAATGTAGGGATGCTGAATGTCCTCTTACTGGATGGGAGTTGTTTGTACACTGGCATGGAAAACAAAATTCTAAGGTTCCCATTTTAAATGTCTGGATTTATGACTTAGGGAAGTTGGTAGTACTTAATGTATTCACATGGATGTAGATTTATCAGACATATTGCAATAATTTATGATGAAAATGTGTTGTTAGAGATACAAATAGAGGAGAGTTGTTTAGAGTTGATAAAAACATATTTTTTTAAGGTATTTAACCTAAAATTGGCTTCCAAAAAGGTTATTGATTTTGACCTATTTAAGCAAAAATACCAACAAGACAGGAACAAATTTAGGGTACATTGGCTCATTGAGTATAGGTTAAAGGGTTTTGATAGAAGGTTTGTAAGAATCTTTGCAAATGAGTTGAAGCCTTTTAGTTTGGATACCTTTGAAGACTACTTCATAAGGACCTACTATTCTTTGTGCCAAGTCTTAGGAGAGATGCACATACAAGAATATCAATACCCCTCATGACATGGCCATGGATATTCAAAACCCTTTGGTTAATATTGAATTTGATTTTACCACTTTTATTGCTAATGCTATCCATAGCCAGTTAGTACAAATCAAGAAAAAGGAACAAGGTGATCAACTTCAAATGGTACACTCTCTTGTGCCATATGTTATTGAATGCAAGAAGAGGGAAGTGGGATAGTGCCCTACAAATTCACATGGATTATGGAAAGGGATGTCTTATTCCTATCCAATGTTGGACCCTTGTTTGGGATAAGCTTTGTGATGCATCCAATTTTGTGTTGTTTAAAAATAATTGTGAGAAAGGTGCTTGCACATTTGGGAGTTAAAAATATCGAGTTACACAAGCAATTTTTGGGTTTCCTTAGGCCAAAAGATAGGGTACCAGAGAAGGAAGTATAACATAATTGGGGGGATTGGTATCTCCATATTGAATCCATAGTCATTAGAGTTTATGGGTGCCTTATTGGTCCCCATATATTGCCAAAGTATGCATCCTTTAGAGTAGCATTTTTGGAGATCATGTGGCAACTTATGAAGCAGATAAGGCCCATAATAAGGCACAAAAGAATGGGTCATTATTCCCATTCTCTACAGTTTTCTCTAATTTCACAATTAATAGGGAAGGATTGGATCAAATTTATGTAATGATGTAGGTGAGAAAAATGGCTCAAAATATTTCAAGATCATTTGATCCCGAAGGTTTCATCAATTAAGTGAGGATCAACATCAAGAGGTCGACCTTCCAACATAAAGTTTATTTAAGTGAGGATGTTTTAAGAAATTGGAAGGATGATCAGGAGGCCACTGATAGAAAAATCAAATGGTTGGCCTTCAGAAAGGTTGAAGATGCCAAGACTAAGAAGAATCTTGATTATCAAGGTGCATTTGCTGAAATAAGGGATCTAATTGAAAGGATCCAAATGATCTTGCAAAACATTGATAGAATAATTGGGAAGGCCCTAGTGCTTGAAGAGAGGCCAAAATATCATCCCAAGATTGAACCATTAATTTATTCTTTTTTTAAAAGGCCTAACGGACTTGTAATAAGGGATACTGACCCACCCTCTCCCCCTCATGTACTACCACCTTTTTTGCCCCACGAATTCCATTCTCCTCCACATGTAATTATTGCAGATTCCCCCCCAAGGGAACAACCACAAAAGAGGAGAAGAATTGAGCAACCATATTTGGTTGATTATCCAATTGGACTTGATGATGAGAAGGAGATTGAGGTGACTTTAGAGGAATTAAATTAGGTAATTCCCTCTCCCCCAAGAGATATTGTAGTTAGAGTACCTCAAAGGAGGTTAGGCATCGAAATCACAATGGGAAGGGATGAGGCCAATGACATTAGAGCATTGTCATGCACACAATTCATCTCAGATGATAAGTTTGTAAAGTTAAAGGAATTTAAAGTTATTTTATAAGGTCAAGAAGAGAAGAGTTTCATCAGAAACTTGATCATGCAAAGGCAAGTTTTCCTAAAGAACAATATTAGGAGGTATCGAAGAAAGTATTGGTGGAAATTAATTTTGATGCCAAGAACATTACCCTTGAAGAAGGGAGAAAAATGGTCAAGGAAAGTGAGTTACTATTGCTTCCAAAATGGGATATTGCTTCAGTAATAACATTTGATACAATAAAGTGACAAGATGGAGAGGTTTTCACTTCAGAAGAGTAGGATCAATTGGCACTGTTAGGATCGGGGTTCAACCCAAAATGGGAAATCCTTGCAATATGGGATCTTGCCCCTAATACAAATAAGCCTCAAGTTGCAAAGGCATCACAAAATATAAGGGGAGGATTATTAATAAAGAGGGTATCAGATACCTCAGCCCTAGGAGCTGCTTCATTAACAGTTGATACTGCTAAATTCAGTGAAGCCATAGCCAAAAGATTGTAAAGTGACTATGATGAATTGCTAAAAAATCATCTAGCACTCACTGCAAAATATAACATATTAAAGATGAAAGAGTCTCAAGTTGTACCTTTCCCTACAAACAATCAAGTAACAAGTTCATCCTCAACAACACCTCTGGAGGATTTAATAAAAGAAAATGAAGAGCTTAAGGAGAAGATCAAGGAAATGGTGGAACAAATAAAGAATGCTCAAGGCATTCAATATGAGGAAACTATTCATGTTGTCTCTAATGTTTTGGGGCATATAATGGCCAAAATTTTGAAAAGGATAGAAGAATCCCATATAAATTATAAGAATCTCATGGATGTTATTCTCAGGGTGGCTAGGGACTAGGACATACTAAAAGACATTATGAATAAGTGGGTTCCTAGGCTTATAGCTTTGCAGGGCATGCATAGAGAATTTGTGCAGGAGAATAATCCACCACCTGACATTTTTCCTACTTTCAATAGGGCTAAGTTAGTAGTAAAAGTACAAGCGTATATGGCTAAGTTGACACTAAAGGCCAAAACCAAGCTTAAGCATTTTGAAAATATAGAAATAAAAATTATACCTCATTAAAAAGGAGGATGGAGAGCTTAAGTATTTTGAGGAATGGAAGGAAGGGTGTAAATATTTGGTCCCTATTGTGTTATTTTTTGTTTGTGATAAAAATAAAGTTGACATAGACCTGCTTAGGACTGTTATGGATAAATTGATGGACATAAGTCAACAATTGGAGGATTTTACCAGAGAAACTGGTGCAATCATTGATTCAAAATATTTGCATTATATGTCTAATGTTGATCAAATTATTACCTTCCAATGGCCATCAAAAGGACTATATATGGCTTGGGATGAAAATTATAACCAATTGCCCAGGCTATAGTTTATATTTTTGTTATCAAATTTTGTTGAAAACATTTTGGGTGTAAGTTGTCAAAAATTTGTGCCAATTGATTTGATTAAACTGTGGTTGATATTCTAAGTAAAACTATCCTTGTAATTCTATCTTAAATTGATGAATGGATTGAGATCAATCTTCGAGAATTTTGCAATTTCCTCAGTTTATCCTTCAAGTGTCAATTCGAGAGCATAGGCTTGTGAATAGTGTTGTGGAAGTTTACCTAAGGGCAGAAACTAATGAACTAGGTGGGGATGAATGCATCTAAAAGCTTAATTAAATCACACCTTCCAATGTGAAATTCAAAGAACACTTTGTAAATGAATGAAATCTTATCTTTAATGAAATCCAAAGTATCTATTTTTGATTAAACTTGAATAATGCAAACTCAATATCTTAGGATATAAACTTCTTAATATAGATGTAAAAAACAACCATTACAATAGTAAAAGAAGGAATGTGATCACTAAATATGTCTTGAAATGGTGGAGGTGACAAGAGATTGAAATGCAATAGGAAGATGGAATGCGACAGGAGGATTTACAGAACATAACATAGCATAATCTAAAATAGAAAATACAATGATTAATCTACAAGAGTAAACACACTTCTTCAAATCACGATTACATTCCTAAGAGAATCAATTGTATTCATTACAATGTTTTGTTTAATACCAAATTAATCACACAAACTGAATTATGAATGATTCTTAAACTTGAACGGAAATTAAACTAAATTACAACACACTTGGCAAACATACATTCGAGAGGAATGAAATTGCATGAAATATAAAGATCTAAGCTAATGAAACATAAAATGATCTCACCAAGCTCCCTAGGAGGGGGACCTTCCTCCGGGTCATGAGGTGAGAAAAAGAGAACTGATTAATCTAACTCAAGCCATGAACAATTGATCAATCATTCAAGAACAAAAAGACATCTTTGACCTCTTATTTATGTATATTCTATATCCCTAGTCTAGATCATAGCACACATATATATATGTATGTCTGAACTATCGAGTACCACAAATAAAATGAAAAGGAGTCACAATTTGTTATGGCCGATGGCCAACAAACTGGATAAATTTAGTCCCTTGGGTTGGTCGTAGGCCACAAACCAAAATCAATTATAAAAGCAACTTGTTTGAAATAAAACACAAAAATAGAAATAGATGGATTTCAAACGTATGCAACCCACGTTTCCCAGTTCATTCTACTCCTTATGCCTTTCAGGATTTATCGTTCACATAGTCAGTTCCTTCTTCACATTTAGTTCCTATAGAAAACCATCCAAAATATATCGTTAACTCAACAATTTCAGCATTTTGAAAGCATTCTTTCATATTTGAAAACATATCAATTTTTCTTTATTTCCCTAACAATTAATAGCAAGGACTTAGGAGAAAGGAAAAATGGAAATGGAATAAGGGAAAAAGGACATAAAAATTGAACAAATTTTGCACCTATCATTTCCCCCCAGCTTTAGGGATTTGCATGTCCTCATGCAATGTGTGAATACAAACTAGGTGAATGAACTGTGCTAGTAGTGGCTACATCCATGCTGCATTGTAGTTCCATAGAAGACTTAGTTACCTGGAACAACCCTATTTTTCCTTCATCAATCACTTCCCTTTGTTGTTTACCTTGTGCAACAAGTTCTTGTAGCTGTGCTTTTAGCTACTGATTTTCCTTTTGCAACTGTGTAATGGCTTGGCATAGTTGATTGAATGGGATGAGTGGTTGATTGCAATCTTCCTTTGGGGTCTCATCAGAAATGACAATAAAGGCCTTTGAAACATCTTCAACAGTAGTGGTCTCATTTTCTAGCTGGGGTGGAGGACATTTTGTAATGTTAAAATTTTCTAAAACATCCTCATGCTGACAGGGTCTTTCATCTTTTTTCATTGTATTCCTTCTCCTCTAGGGTGTGTTCAACATGACTCAAAGTTTCAACATTAGCATCAAAATTTTCTTCATTATGTTGGACTTTTCCTTCGAGAATAATTCATTCAACTTATTCATATGCCCTCTTTATGCTATTCATAAGGGTTTCATCCCTCCATACATCCTCACATTTAGGGTCTTTTTCATCTTCAATTCTTTCTTCTACATTGTGTGGTTCTTGGTCGGTGGCCACATCATCAAAATGTACATGTGTCTACTCAGGGGTTTCTATCTCCTCAAAAGGAAGGGTTTCTCTCTATTCTAGCTCGGCTTGTTGTTTCTTCCTCTTTCATTTTTGACTCCTGAGTTCCCTAGCAGCCTTCCCTTTTCCTTTATCAGGGGATTTTGTTGCTACTATCTCTACATCGGTTAAGGAGTTAGTAGCTTTTGCAAGTTTATCCAACCGATTGGAAGTCCTCCTTTTACTCTGCCTAGTGACAGGTGTGGTTTCTTTAGCTTGTGGATTTGAGGTGGTTATAGGGATATTCTTCTTCTTTTCGGGGGATTTATTGACTGGGGTTTCCTTCAATTTCTTCTTTTTAGAAGATTTCCCGACTAGGGTTTCTTCTATAATTTGTTTTGTAGGGATTTTCGTAGGTTCTTAATTCTCTGTTTTAGAATTTACAAAGGTATCCCATTCCAGAGGGGGTCTTGCATAATGAAGGCCATGTATGACTATTAATTTGATTAACCCATGGTGGGTGAGGCAATTCTCATGACCCTTACGAAATTGAACACATGAACGTTTCAATGAGTAATGCAGATAGTAAGGAATATTAACAAGCATTTCGTAAATGCAACATGAGGTGGAAATGGTGGGCAGAAACATACTCATATCTTCCTTCACAAGTAACATACTAAATAAAAAATTTAGCTACCTCATCCCACAGAGATGGATGGGGCTTTCGTTTGGTACATTGACCTTGCACATACTTGACAAACTCTCCTCTATGTAGGAATTGCTTGTGGTGGAACTTGAGGTCCATGACTCTCGTGGAAGAGTTAGGAAAGAATGAATCTCCTATCCGGGGAAGGCCAGTAACTGTAGAAATCATCTGAACTGTGACTGGAAACTGCAAACCCCTTAGAGTAACACTCTTTTTATGAAACCCTACAACAAACTCCATAGCGACCTTTTCATCAAAGCCACATAGTTTCTTAAAGTATGTTGTCCAAACAACTTGCTTAAAAATATTATATGCTTCTTCACTGGAAATAATCTTTTTCATGGATAAAGGTTCATGCTTGGTATGATCGCCTCCCATGGTGTTGAAAATGCAGCAGGAGTTTCGACAATGGCTACAGTGGCAAACGTAATAGTAGGTAGATAGAGACGATTAACAAAAGTTATTAATGGTACGTTACGGGTAATAACATGGAGAAGTAGTGACTCATATTACTAGCCTATATCGGTAATTGGGCATCAACATGTCAGTGGTCATGTGTTAAGTTGGTTAAGCTTTAGGCTTGTTACTTAGTTTGATTTGGAGTATCGGCGATCGACAGTCAGATGGATCGACGGTTGGAGTTTGGTCATTGAAAGTTCTGAAATGTTGTGAAGTCTCCAACATCCCTGACCTCTGATAGCTCTGATGGTGCCTTGGTTCAACAGTTGGGTATCGATATATCAAAGATGTCGGGTGTTTGAGTGGAAAGTTTGGCAATGTTTGATCGACGCCCGATCCTCTGATGCTCTGATAGCTTCAAAACTTCGATGAGCTGATAACAATGAAGAGTCAAGTTGACTTGGCGGTGATGTTAGCTCGAAGATAAAAGGTCAATGTGCTGACACATAGTCTTTTATGGGTAGTTGTATTTAAACCCGAACTGGTTCATCTACTTAGCACATGTGGGATAATGAATATCTTGCGAGTGTGAAAGGGAGAATGGTTGAACTACCAGTAATCGAATGGATAGACTTTGATGGAGATTTAAAAGACATCTGAGAACCTTGTTGGTGGTTGAATGGTTGATTGTTTGGCGGATGAATGGTAATTCATTACTATATGTTATTGTAGCATTGTAATAGTACGATAGAGTTACTATTGTATAACTGTAACTTGTGTGAGGTGATCGGGTTGAAGTCATTGTCTGAAACTAAAAATTGATGTCATAAAGGATTGATCTGTAACTTTATTGTGAGCCATTGTTTACTAATAATAAAGTGATATTTTCTTGTTGGTGGGTTTTTCTCTCGTAAGGGTTTTCCCACGTTAAATATGGTGTCTATTATGTGCCTGTGTACTTGTCTATTCTATAATTTCTTGTTAAAAGTGCATCTTAATGTTCTATAAATGAATTTGAAAGCCACTTTTGCATTAAATCCTCTCTGAATTAGCATTAGGAAAGTTGTTCTGCACTTTTGCTTTCCTTACAAGTGGTATTAGAGCCTGGCCAGGTTTTGTTATCCTTGTGGATTAGGCGGATTTTTTGTGCCAATTCTGAAGTGGGAGTCTTATAGAGGAGTCTGGTAATTTCATTTGTAGATTAAGATGGCAAACACATCAGGGAAGATTGAAATTGAGAAATTCAATGGTGGCAATTTTGAGTTGTGGAAACTCAAAATGGAAGATCTGCTAGTAGATAGAGATCTCTGGATTGCTGTGTCTGGAAAGAAACCTTCAGGCATGAAGCAAGAAGATTGGAACCTTGTAGAAAAAAAAACAAAAGGGTTGATAAGAATATGTTTAGTAGACTCTATTCTCCTAAATGTTCATGAAGAGAAGTCTACATATTATTTGTGGAAGAAGCTTGGTGACATTTATGAGGGAAAGTACTTGATGAAAAAGCTATTCTTAAGGAAGAAGCTATACTCTTTTAAGATGGAGGAAGGGGCGTTTGTGGCCGATCATATGAATACGTTCAACATGCTCATCACTTAGTTAACATCTATAGGTGTAAAGATAGATGATGAGGATTGTTGTATGCTCTTGTTGTGTTCTTTTCTCGAAACTTGGGATCATTTAGTGAAGACGATTGGGAGCACGACAACTACTTTCAAAATGGAAGATGTGGTTGCTTCATTGTTGTTAGAAGAGATGCGAAGGAAATCTTCTGAGATGGCAAAGGAGGCTCTTGTTGTTCGAGGCAGATCGAAGGAGAAAGGCAAGAAGAAAGACACAAAGTCTAAATCTAAGTCTGAAGGGAGATCAAAGTCTCCTGGAAAGAAGTCCAAGGTGAAATGCTGGAATTGTGGATAGCTTGGCCATGTACGGAAGGATTGCAAAGAGGAGAAAAAGAAGAAGAAGAAAAACAATTCTTCAAATAATGATTCTTCTCAGAGTGATGCAGATGCTTTCATTGCAGCCTTGGCAACTCAGGCATTAAATGATGATTGGTTGATCGAATCAGGTGTATCTTTTCATATGACATCTCACAGAGATTGGTTTATAAAATATGAAAAGTATGTTGGTGGAAAGGTGTATCTGGCAAGTGACTCATCTCTGGAAATAGTTGATTGTGAAAGAATTAGAATTCAATTTCTCTATGGAAGGATCAAAGGGATTGATGGCATAATGCATATACTAGGTGTAGCTTTAAATTTACTATTTGTAAGAAAGCTGAATGATGTTGGCATACAAGTTTCTTTTTTGAATGGTGGCTAAAAAATGACAAGAGGCTTGATGGTGTTGGCTAGGGGTGCTCGAATTGATACTTTGTACAAGCTGGATGCACATGCAGTTCAATGCAACAATGTCTTTGAAAAGTCAAGCAAGGCTGCTCAAGTAGAGAAGGAGACTGAAATTCCTCTGGGGGTGAATTCTTTGGAGTTGAAACTTCTTGTAGAAAATACCATGCTCTGGCATCAAAGGCTTGGCCACATTGGTGAGAAAGGCTTAAAAGCTTTGAAAAATAAAAACCTGGTAGAAGGGATTGATGATTGTAATTTTGAGTTCAATTTATGCGAACATTGTATATATGGAAAGTAACACCGTGTTTCATTTTATTCGACTCCTCATAAATCTTCTGGTTTGTTGGATTATATTCATTCTGATGTTTTTGGTCCATTTGATGTTCCTTCTTTATCTAAGTCAAGATATTATGTATCTTTCATAGATGATTATTCGAGAAGGGAATTTTTTACTTTCTCCAAAGTAAATCAAAAGTGTTTAGTCAATTTAAAGAGTTCAAGAACTTGGTAAAAAATTAGACTGGTAGGAAAATAAAATGCTTGAGGATGGATAATGGTGGTGAGTTTTTCTCAATAGATTTTAACGAGTATTGCAAAGACCATGGAATTAAAAGGCATAAAACAACACCTTACACTCCACAACATAATGGAGTTGCTAAAAGGTTGAATAGAATGGTGATGGAAAGGGCGAGAAGTATGTTGAGTAGTGCTGGTCTAGAGTAGAAGTTCTGGGCTAAATCTATTGCTACATGTTACTTGTTGAATCAGTCACCCTCTTCGACATTGGTAGATAAAACACCTATGGAAGAATGGTCTAGTAAGAAGCTGTCTCTAAGACATCTTCATGTCTTTGGATGTGAGGCATATGCTTATGTGCCTGATGTAAAAAGATCTAAGTTGGATAAAAAGGATGTCAAATGTATGTTTATCAACTATGGAGTTGATGTAAATGGATACAAGCTTTGGGATCCTATCGTTGAGAAGGTTGTATACATAAAAAGTGTAATCTTTCAAGAGCTGAAACCTTCTGGTGTAGATTTACAGTCAGAGAAGAAGGAAGAAGAAGCAAAAGAGGAGGTACTACCCATTACTCCTGAAAAGAAAGAACTACGTACTCCTAGTGGACCTAATAATGAGGAGAGTTCTAAATAGGAAGAGGAACCACATCCTTAGCCTCAGCCTGCGAGGAGGTCTAAATGTGAAAGGCAGTAACCTGATAGGTATGGATTTTCCATGTTGGATTCAAACTGTGCCTATGCTTTGATTACTAACACTGATGAGCCTATGACTATGAAGGAGGCAATAAATATGTTTGATACAGATTCCTGGTTGGAGGTCATGAATGAAGAAATAGTTTCATTAAAGAAGAATGAAACCTTGGATCTAGTACCCTTACTAGAAGGTCGAAAACCAGTTGGTTGTAAATGGGTATTTAAGAAGAAAATTGGTCTAGATGGCGGTGTTGAAAAGTATAAAGCAAGGTTGGTCGCAAAGGGGTATTCCCAGAAAAAGGGAATTGATTATGGAGAAATATTTTCTTCTGTAGCTAAGCTGACATCTATCAGATTTCTTTTTTCACTTGAAGCAACGCATGACTTAGAGATCAAACAGATGGATGTGAAGACAATGTTCCTTCATGGTGACTTGGAGGAAGAAATTTATATGTCCCAGCCTGAGCACTTTGTGGAAAAAGGTAAAGAAAATATGGTTTGCAAGTTAAAGAAATCTCTTTATGGTTTAAAACAGTCACCTAGAATGTGGTACCAAAAGTTTGACACTTATGTGTTGTCATTGGGATTTGTGAGATCAAAATTAGATCGTTGTATTTATTATAAAACTAAAAATGATCATTTTCTTATTATTGCCCTGTATATGTATGTGGATGACATATTATTTATTGGGAATAGTAAGAGTATGATTTCTGAATTAAAATCTTAGTTGTTAGCACAATTTGAAATGAAAGATTTAGATGCAACTAGGTATATTCTAGGGATGGAAATTAAAAGGGATAGGGAGAATAGAAAACTTTGGCTCAGCCAGAGCAAGCATATCGATATTGTCCTTGAGAGATTCAATATGATAGATTGCAAGCAATTAGTTGTTCTAGTATTGTAGGGAAATAAGCTGTCTGTTGAAGATTGTCCAAAGTATCAGAATGAGATGGAGGACATGACCAAAGTGCCTTATGCAAGTGCAGTTGGAATTTTAATGTATGCAATGGTCTATACTTATAGGCCAAACATTGCCCAAGCGATGGGAGTATTAAGTCAGTTTATGGATAATTCAGGAAGGTCGCATTGGGATGTTGTGAAAAGAGTTTTTAGATATTTGAAGGGAACTTCGAAGTATGCTTTGTGTTATCATCACAAATTTGTTGGATCAAAAAATTCTCTTAGCATTCATGGATATGTGGAGTCTGATTGGGTAGGGGACATTGATAGCAAAAGATCCACTAGTGGATACATCTTTACGTTGTTTGGTGGTGCAATTAGTTGGATGAGCAAGCGACAAGCTGTAGTCGCTTTATCTACTACAAAGACAAAGTATATGGCATCAACTCGTTCCTGTCAAGAGGTTGTTTGGCTTAAGAATTTGTGTTCTAATGTTGGGTTTAATGTAGGGTAGATTCCTATCTGTTGTGACAGTCAAAGTGCCATTTTTTTAGTGAAAAACCCTACTTTCCATGCCAAGACGAAACATATTGATGTGCAATATCACTTTGTTCGAGACATGGTGGAAGATGGAAAGGTTAATCTGGAAAAGATTGATACTCTAACGAATGTTGCAGATGTGTTGAAAAATCCTACGAGCACAACTAAGTCCAAATGGTGTTCAAATGTGATGGGCCTTGGTGCCCATGATTCTCAGTGATTTTCAGTTCGTTTGGAGGGCCAGTAAAGTTCTTCGTCAAGTGAGAGAATGTTGAGAAGTAGTGACTCATATTACTGGCCTATATCGGCAATTGGGCATTGACATGTCGATGGTCGTGTGTTAAGTTGGTCAAGCTTTAGAATTGTTACTTAGTCTGCTTTGGAGTATCGATGATCAAAGTTCGATCATTGAAAGTTCTTAAATGTTACAAAGTCTTTGACATCCCTGACCTTCGATAGCTCTGATGGTGCCTTGGTTCGATAGTCGGGTATCGACATATCGGAGATGTCGGGGGTTTGAGTGGAAATTCTAGCAATGTTTGCTCGGTGCCCAATCCTCCGATGCTCTGATAGCTCTGACACTCTGATGAGCCAATAACAATGAAGTGTCAAGGTGACTTGGTGGTGATGTTAGCTCAAAGATAAAAGGTCAACGTGCCGACACTTATTCTTTTGTGGGTGGTTGTATTTAAACTTGAACCAGTTCATCTACTCGGTGCATGTGGGATAATGAATATCTTATGATTGTGAAAGGGAGAACGATTGAACTTCCAATAACCAAATGGACAGAGTTTGATGGAGATTTAAAAGATGTTTGAGAACCTTGTTGGTGGTCGAATGGGTTGAATGGTTGATTGCTCGGCGATTGAATGGTAATTCGTTATTGTATGTTGTTGTAGCATTGTAATAGTACGATAGAGTTACTATTGTATAACTTAAACCTGTGTGAGGTGATTGGGTTGAAGTCACTGTGAAACTAAAAATTGATGTTGTGAAGGATTGATCTATAAATTTATTGTGAGCCGTTGTTTGCTAATAATAAAGTGATCGTTTCTTGGTAGTGGGTTTTTCTCCCGTAAGGGTTTTCCCACGCTAAATCTGGTGTCTATTATTTTCCTATGTACTTGTCTATTATGTAATTTCCTCTTAAAAGTGCATCTTAATGTTCTGTAAATGAATTTGAAATCCACTTTTGCATTAAATCCTCTTTGAATAAGCATTAGGAAAGTTGTTCGATGCTCTTTCCTTCCTTACAATAATAGGTAAAAGGTTATGATAACCACATGAGGTGGCAAGTGACAAGGAATTACGATAAGGTAAAGCACAACCAACATGGATAATGATGAATAGTTAACCCATACCCCCAACATAGAGGTGAACTGTCCCAGTCATGCCAATTAATTATGAGGACAAATAAAAAACATTTAATAAGTTTAGAAAGAGAGAAAGAATACTTCCTGATACCAATAACTGTGAGGTGAATGTCTGATGATGTGACGACTGGAGGAATGATGATGTGCAACCTGAGTTGGAGATGATGTCACAAATAATGAGAAGAGGCCATCAAAAAATATGAAAAGATTTGAACCATGAAGGATGATAATGAAGCAATACGAAAGAAGTGAGGTTGATTGCGAGTGAGGCGGATGTGGAATGAAAGATATTGGTGACAACATCCATATGGGAGAGATGGAAAGTGGTGACAAGACCACAATAGCATGGAAGGAGTGAGACATGGGTCCCATAAGGCTATCGTCAGACCAAACCATAGAAACACATGGAGGCCAAGTGACAAGAACCAAGAAAGCGTAGGAAGAAAGAGTTCTACCGCCAAACCAAAGCAACACAAGGTGTCTGATAGAAAAATTTAATCAGGAACAACAACATGAACAAAATGAAGCTCCTACCGCACCATAGAATAGGTGGTGATAGGAAAAATAGGAAGCTCCTATGACACCATAGAATAGGTAGCGATAGGAGAGATCATTGAACTGACCGTAGAGTGCTCACGATGGGATTTTTTTAATACACTGATAGACCGTTTGTATCCTAGTTTTCAATCTACCAATGCCTAGAGGCGCTGGAAGACCAGTTTTCACCTCTAGGTTTATTTAGTAGTTAGCACCTACCAGAATCTAATTTTTAGGTACTAGCTGGCCAACAAAGCCCACGGGCTTTCATTGTTGGATCTTTTATTTCTTTTTATTTTTATTTTATTTATTTATTTTATTTTTGTTTAACTTTATTTAATCAACATTACAAAGTATTTGTGAAGAGGCGGGAGGAATGGGAGTAAGTTCTTTCACAATCTCACAAAAAAAGTTCTATCTTGGTGGCCTTGTTAAGGGCCCTATAATCAACACATATTTGCCACTTTCCATT
Source organism: Sequoiadendron giganteum (assembly GCA_007115665.2). Taxonomy (NCBI): domain Eukaryota; kingdom Viridiplantae; phylum Streptophyta; class Pinopsida; order Cupressales; family Cupressaceae; genus Sequoiadendron; species Sequoiadendron giganteum. The sequence continues at coordinate 498,213,397 of CM021101.1, forward strand.
TTTTTTAGGTACTACTACAAGTGGGGACACCCATTGGCTATCTAATATAGGATAGATAAATCCTACATTAAGCAACTTTTGAAGTTCTTCCTTAACTATTTCTTGTAAGGCTGGGTTTAACCTTCTCTGGGGTTATCGCACAGGTCTACTCCCTTATTCTATATAGATACGGTGTGTACAAGTAGCAGGTTGAATACCTCTCACGTCTTGATAATCCCAAGCAAAGGCTTCTTTGTGGGACTATACAGGGGTATCTACGACAAGTAATTGTGAATTAGGCGAAGATGGGTCAGTATTTCCAAATATAAAAAATGGACTGTATATACAATCATGTGGTAATAATTGATGCAAATTAATAAAGCGTTGAACAAACTGTGAACTACCTACTAACGAAAAATTTCCAAACGGGAAATTATCACTTATGCCCGTATGAAAAATCGTTGTCTCAAGATCATTATCAACTAAATAATGATTTTGCAATAAATGATTAATAACAACGTCTTCTGAAATATCTTCAAATTCCATACTTTGATCTATTGTCAAAATAGGTAGAGACTCTTCTAAGTCGCTATTGATCCATAATGGATCCTCTATTTCCAACAATGGTTGTGTTGGGGGGTACAACATCAGTTTTTTCGTTTGCTCCCCATTTGAAATCACCATGTTCCCAGACTTGCAATTAATGAAAGAATTAGTAGCGGCTAACCAAGGTCTTCCTAAAATTAATAGGTATCCCCCCAACTTAATCTTTGGTTGCAAAATCATAAAATCTATTGGATACTCCCAAGATTCAATAGAAATAATGATGTCTTCGATCATACCTTTTGGTTTTACGAGGGAACGATCAACCATTTGCAAGACTGTTGGAGAAGGTCTTAGACCTCGAAGTGCCAACCTCTCCTTAGTCTCAATAGTCATTACATTTATAGCTGCTCCTAGAACCACAAGTGTATTTGGAATGATTGTATCACTAATATGTACCTTAATAATTGGACTTCCTAGATCTGCATACTTAGGAACATAGATTCTTCCTAACATCAAGTCTATGAGTTGTGCAATGACTTTCATTGTCTTGGGGTCCTACTTATTTTGTTGCTTCCTCCTACAAAGTTCTTTAACTACTTTCGTGTACATAGGAACATCTCAAATAGCCTGCAACAAAGGAATCTTAATGTTAAATTGCGTAACTCATTCATAAAATCAAAATCTGATTGAGACACTTCCTGTCGTTTAGGTTGTCCTTGCAACCTATTAGGAAATGGAGGCTTGGGTTGTTCCTCTTCTGGCTTAGTTGGAGAGTCCTTGACTTATATAATGGTTGGTCCTTGGAGGTTCTTCCTAGACCTTAGGTGTACACCATCAATTTCCAATGCAGTGATAGGATAAGTCGGGAATCCTACCACTTCATTATTATAGTTTGGTTGAGCCACCTTATTGTTTGGATTGGGTGTTGGTTGTGTGGGCATTGGTGTGGGGTTTGAAGGTTGGTTCGAATTAGAGGGTTGATTAGATGATGGGACAGGTGGCAAGAGTTGTTGGGATTGCTGATATGGGTTTATTATTGGAGGTGGTGGATACAAAGGGGATGACTGATATTGTGGGTAAGGTGGCGGTGGTGCTTGCCATGCTTTCCATGATTATGGAGTAGGCAAGTATTGTTGCGACCACTGGGGGTAGTATGGAGGTTGTTGCCAACCTCCATACCATCCAGTTTGATTTGGGAGGGAGTTCTATTGAAAAGGATTTTGAGGTACAACTTGATAATCAACATAGGGCATTGTTCTTGGTTGCCAAGGTCTTCATTGGGCCATGAAGTAAAATGGTTCATCTGTGTACTCTATCTTTGTCATAACTACATGAAGAGGTTTTAGCATAGTGTCCCTACTAGCTTCTTCTAAAGAAGATATCTTTGTTCTATTATATGGGCACTCTTCACCATTATGCTTCTTTCAAAAAATAGGGCAAAAGATAGCTAAGGCTTTTTCAGCCTCCTCCTATTTCCTTCGTGTATATAAAGTGTCTATATGTTTACCCATATGACTTAACAAATCAGTTTTTAGGTCTTCGAGTAGATTACCTATCTATAACTTTGTGATACCTGTTATGGCTCCTACAATATACAACTCATTGTATAGTTCCTTCTCGAGCATTAAGACCTTGAGTAATTCCTACAAATATCACAGATATCATAAAATTCCATTTTAGAGATGTTCCCTTTACCTATTAAATTTAATTCTTCGATAGTATCATCCCTTATACCTCTAAGAAACAACATTTTAACAACATCAGGAGTTAGCCCTTGTTGTCGTGATCATTGAAAATTTAACAGGAAGCAATCGAGTTAATCTTCCATGGATTCATCTTCTTTTTGTGTCATGTGAAAGGTTTCATCCCAAACCTCCTTTGTTTTGCAGTACTCCTGGTACTTGGTCAAGAATAATTCCTTCATGACTTCTCATGTTTTGATATTCCTGAGGTTCATAAACCAACGCAAGGCTGCATCTTTTAATATGGTTAGGAACAATTTGAACTTTTGCACGTCACTTTGATAATCATAGCTGTGGCACAACACATAAAACTCAAACAATAACATGTCAAGATCCTCAATAGAAAGACCACGAAAAATAGGTAAAGTGGAATGAGGAATGTTCTTCATCGGGGCATCTTCTTCAGGATGTGTAATTGGGAACTCAAAAGTGATTGGATTATTGTTGGCTAATGCTCTATTATGATTATTATTGTTGTTGTTGATGTTGTTATTGTTGAGATTGTCCATGACTTGAGATGCCCAAGGAGTAAAATAGGTTTCAAATGGATTTTGGGTTTCTGAAAATGGACCAGCTTTAGACCCGTACGATTCTTGGAAGAAATTTTTAACCTTTTTGAGAAATATTTTGGAAGACAACAAACAGGTACCTGTAGGTGTCTCAACAATATTAGGTTCAATAACACACTTATCGATATCGGGTTCGAGTAACTCTAATGGTTGCAATTTAGTTTTTAAATTTTCTTGTTGTGAAATGCCTCCCTTAAATAATGATTTTGACTTGTTTTCTAATTTTTCAAGTTGTGTAGTACTCCCCTTATCCTTTTTAACAAATCTCTCTCTACTATCCCTACTACGATTCATGCACCTAAATGACTTACAACAAAGCAAACTAAGGGTAGTTATCCAAACGAGGTCAATTGTCACATAGACTTTCTCCTTAGCGCAATGCTCCTAACTTAGTTTACCAGGCTAACAGGCCTTTAACACCATTCCTCGATAACAACACCAAAATGATTGGATTAAATTGTGGTTGATATTCTAGGTAAAACTATCCTTGTAATTCTATCTTAAATTGATGAATGGATTGAGATCAATCTTCAAGAATTTCATAATTTCCTTAGTTTATCCTTCAAGTGTCAATTATGGAGCGTAGGCTTGTGAATAGTGTTGTGGTAGTTACCTAAGGGCTGAAACTAATGAACTAGGTGGGGATGAATACATGTAAAAGCTTAATTAAATCACACCTTCCAATCTGAAATTCAAAGCACACTATGTAAATGAATGAAATCCTATCTTTAATGAAATCCAAAGTATTTATTTTTTATTATACTTGAATAATGCAAACTCAATATCTTAGGATATACATTTCTTAATATATATGTAAAAAACAACCATTACAATAGTAAAAGAAGGAATGTGATCGCTAAAGATGTCTTGAAATGGTGCAGGTGTAAAGAGATTGAAATGCAATAGGAAGATGGAATGCAACAGGAAGATGGAATGCAATAGGAAGGTGGAATGCAACAGGAAGATGGAATGCGATAGGAATATTTATAGAACAAAACACATCATAATCTGAAACAAAAAATATAGTGATTAATCTGCAAGAGTAAACACATTTCTTCAAATCACGATTACATTCCTCAAAGAATCAATTGTATTCATTACAATGCTTTGTTTAATACCAAATTAATCACACAAATCAAATTATGAATGATTCTTAAACTTGAACAAAAATTAAACTAAATTACACCACACTTGACAAGCATACATTCGACAGGAATGGAATTGCATGAAATATAAATATCTAAGCTAATAAAACATAAAACAATCTGACCAAGCTCCCCGGGAGGGGGCCCTTCCTCTGGTTCAAGAGGTGAGTGGAAGAGAACTGATTAATCTAACTCAAGCCACAAACAACTGTATATTCTATATCCCTAGTCTAGATCATAGCACACATATATAAGTATGTCCAACCTATCGAGTACCACAAAATAAAATGAAAAGGAGTCACAGTTTGTTATGGATGATGGCCAACAAACTGGATAATTTTAGTCCCTTGGGTTGGTTGTAGGCCACAAACCCAAATCAATTATAAAAGCAACTTGTTTGAAATAAAATACAAAAAACAAAAACAGATGGATTTCTAACTTATGCAGCCCACATTTCCCAATTCATTCCACTCCTTATGCCTCTTAGGATTTATCATTCACATAGTTGGTTCCTTCTTCACATTTAGAACCTGTAGCAAACCATCCAAATATATATTGTTACCTCAACGATTTCATCATTTTGAAAGCATTCTTTCATCTTTGAAAACATATCAAATATTCTTTATCTCCCTAACAATTAATGGCAAGGACTTAGGAGAAAGGAAAAATGGAAATGGAATAAGGGAAAAAGGACATAAAAATTGAACACATTTTGCACCCATCACCAACAATGAGTGGAAATTTTGCAATTTTTGAAGTACAGTAGATTAAAGCACTGTCAAATCAATTGGTACTATATTAGGACATATGAACACAACAATGATAGGGATAAAGTGGATAGTGTGGAAGATTTTGAGTTGTGTTTCAATCAACTCCCACCAACTAGAATTTATTGTTGCATGGGCATGTCAGTAAAGGAATGTCAGATATGTCCTTTCACCTACATAGAGTATTTTTTTAAGGAAATCAGATCCACACACCAGAGTAACTACCCCAGAGGCCTTCAACAACTTTTTCAATAGTTTCTCTGGAATCTATAAAATCTTTTGTCCTTTTGTATGCCACCGCTTAAGTTTTTCTCTTTTATGACTTAAGCAGTGAGTTGAGGCTTTTTGCTTGTTGATTCCCTTGTGTCTATACAAGGGAATTTTGAGCCTCATTTCAAGGATTCTGAATCCTCAATACTTTGAGTCCTTATTTTTTGTAGTCTTTGTATAGAATTAGGGTTTTGTATAGTTAAGTCCTCTAAAGTTTAGAGAAGAAATGTTGTGATTTTTCTTTGTAATAACAATAGATGAATCAAAAACTCATTATATTTCTCAAATTTTAATTTCAAGCTATTGTTGTCTCCATATTGTAATACATCTTCATTTGAATCTATATAATCAAAGATTGTTCATGATTCTCATATTGAACATTTGTTGTTATGAATGTCTAAATTGTTAGCTTTTGTTCAAGGAATGGATTAAGTTTTATTTCAATTTATTTATTAAAGACTGTGGTTACACTAGGGATTTGTAAGTAGAGTAATGATATTGTCTGTTTGTTGGTTTCTCATTGTAATGTAGTGAGGTTATAAGAAGCAATAAAGTTAATCTATTGTAGGAGATTTTTACTTCATTTCTTGACTCTACAATGGATAAGGCACCGGCCAAAATGATTCATAGAGCTTAAAACTAAGTGACATCAAACACAAACAAAATTTACTTTTAATGCAATTTCATTTATGCTCAATTTACATTGTCAAAAACATAGAGCAAATAGAGGCTTTTGAAGATGATTTAGCCAATTAGGCCCACCTTCTAAAATATTAAGTGTAGAGTTAATCATCTCTTTAAAGGTATCATTGGAAACACTACTATAATTTAAATGATGTTATAGGGGAACCCACCTTGGTTTTGTAGAGCCTAAAGTGTAGAGGATGAAAAGTATAAAATCTATCTCCTGTTTGTTGGCCACTGACCTAGGGTTCTTAAGTACAGGATCTAGCTAATCCTTAGAGAAACCTAGACAATCAATTGGAAACACCAACATAATGTAAAACTCTAGGGATGATGTTGAAGACAATTTTCATTATAGGTGTCAATATTTTCTCCGAGGATCCAAGCACAATGCAAAGGGTGTTTCTATGCTAGTCGTTGAATTAAGAGTGCTAGTTTAGCAAATCAATTAATGCTTATCCATGTCTAGATGTCCACATTTTGAATTTATGTCTACTAGGTTAGTTGTAACTTTAGCATTCAACAAAAATTGTTTCCTTTATTCTTTTTTGAAAGTACATTCCTTGTTCCAAAGCTCCAATTTTAGCATAAGCAAGTAGGATGTTGGAAATGGTTGTGGAATTTGGCTTTATAACTTCAATTTGCATTTACTTGAAAGTTTCTAAAGCCTTTTCAAAAAATCCATTTCATGAATATCCTATAACTATTGCTATATAATGAACCACAATTCTTTGAGGAATTATGTCCACCTTTTTGTGCTCTCTCCTTGTTTCCCTACATCTGATGAAGTTATTTAGGCTTAATAAGTGTCCATACTTGGCACTGATCACCCATGTGTGTTACAAATCTCTTAGAGAGCCATAAAAATTCCAATTGTGATTTGTTCCTCTAAGAGAAAAGCCCCCTTCTCCATAAAATTTCCCCTTCTTTGTTTTGAGAAACCATGTTTAATCTAATGTAATATTTATTTTATTTCTCGTGTGTCGTTCTCCCTTTTTCTTTGCATAAAAACACTCAACTCTTGACCATGCGCCTTCTTCTATTTTATCTTCCTCAACATGTAAACATTCCCAAAATTGCTCTATCCTTTATGCTTGATGGATGCTATGTTGGAAGCTCTCATTTTAGTGCAAGCAAAGAGGATGTCAAAAGGTTGAGGATTGAATATTTTCACCTTCCTTTTTTAATAATGAAATTTATCTCCCCTTGTGCATTGATGGGTGTCCATACTCCATATTTTAATTTTGTTCATTTTGTCCTCCATCTAAAAATCTTTGAATGGCAATGGATGGGACACCATGCTTTATTAATGGCACAATTGTCCCTTTCTTAGGAACCATTCTTGGTTAATGTGTAATCTCATCCATATGATAGGATTGCTTCATTCCACTCTATAGGCATCTTAGGATTTACATTAAACAAACACATTTTACTTTAAAGTTTTTTAATATTTTCAACAAGTTTATTTTGTGCATATCTTGCTATCATGCATCCCTTTCATCCTTCTTGTAGGAACGATTAATTTGGGAGAGGGGGAATTCCATTCCTCCATTATGGCATGGAGGACAAACCTCCCTCTCCATCCTCAACTTCTTTCATTAGACATTTTTTTTTTAATAATTTTGTTTTCACTTTTTTAGTCTTTGGGGGTGGGGGACATGACTGTCATCTCCTTGATTCATACATCCAAGAGACTAATATTAGTATGTTGTTTTTGTAACTTGTTTTTATGATTGAATAGGGAATAACACTATTTTTTTCATCTAGATTTGTGATTAACTTATAGGAATTTGGTTTTGGGTAGATTTGTTGTTCATAAGAAATTTTGATGTGGTATGAAAGACACGATGTCCTAGAATTAATCAATTTTTAGAATTGGAGATCATGGTTGCTTTTGGAAAGTTGAGTATGCTCTTTTGCATCGAATAATGAATTGTAAAATAAAATAAAATTCGTGAGATATTATATTTTTTGGGCTTGGAAGTAGGGGGTAGGTGCGTGTGGTGGGGGGGTTCATTTTTTAACTTTTCAATTGTAGGCACATTGTTGGAGTTTGCTACAATAAGTTTGGGTTGATCATTGAGTCCAAAGTATTTGGAAAAGTAATTTTTTTAATGTCCTGGTTGGATACCAAAGGCTAGATTAATGGAGGGTTTCATTAAGGAGGTGCTTTCCAAAATTACCGAGTCGCCAAACTTTTAGTGCATTTTGAGTCAAATTCAACATTTCCATTGCACCTAAAAGACCCAAAACTTATGTTTGTATATACAAAATTTCAAGTTTGGAAAAAAATGTGCAATGAGATAAATTTGTTTGCTTGAGACATTGCATGACCTCCATGAATAGTAAATATTGGAGAATTCCAAGATCAAGAGCATAAAACAAACTTCCACGAGTGAAAAAAAAAGCACAATAGTATGTCCATCAATATACAATGAAGAGTGTGTAAATACAATGACCAAGCCTTGCATATATAGGGAAAGGATGAAGAGATGAGAAGGTAGGAGAGAATGATTGACTACCCCTTCAAATATGGGATACTTGTGAGCTCACTTGACAAGTGTGTGAGCAAGTGTTAATAGGTGTCTCAAGGCATGAGGACACATGTCGCAACCATATGAAGTGAGACAAAAAATAAAAGAAACCTAAGTAAACTTAATCTAGGTGTGAATAGGTAAATATTAGAAAGGTGATTAGCTAACTAGGTATGATAATGACTCTATTTACACTAACAATAACTACATAGGAGCATATAAAAATATTTTATATGTTTTTTGAAATAATTTTTTATTTTAAAAACAATAAAAGAAAAGATTTGTTGAAGTTTTTCAAAGGATATCATGGATACATAGGAGGGTACAAGTTACCTATACCTTGCATCCTACCAATGTAGAGGTGGTAGGGTAAAGGCCCATATCCTCTCACATCAATTATTTAAACCTCAATGAAAAAACTTCCTTGTTGATAGTTGCCATTTTTTGTGGCACTTTCCCAATAACCATAGTAGGAGCTTTGCTACCATTGCAACTCAACCTCCACCACCACTGAATCTTTCCACCATCGTACCACCAAAAGTGCCACTTAGCTCCTCATCTAACCTTTGTAAATTGCTATAATGCAACCCAAAACCACTTGTGTGCTTCTATGAGCAATTTTTCAATCCATGATGGTGGTTGTTTGCTACATAAGCAATTTCTAGGAAATTGATAGTGGTTCTCATTTGGGAGAGAATATTTTGTTGATTGTTTGGTAACATCATCATAATGCCATCATTTTCTTCTCTCTAATTTTCCCCCTCACTATTTTAGTTATGGTTTTGGTACTTGATTTTGAGAGGCTCCATTCTAGGTTAAATTAACTTCATTTTTTGAGCAATTATTTTTTTATTTGGTCTATGTTTTTGAGAGCTTTGTAGTGCTACACATGGTTTTTGATTTAGGTGTCTAAATTTTTTAGAGCTTATAGATTCTCATAGGTGATATTGAGCAGCTCTCATTTGGGGAACTTCCAAGACTTTGTTTGGGTTGATACAATAATAGTTTTGAGTATATTTTTTTTCAAAGTACATATAATGGTGTACTCATTGAAGAAATTTTATTGATATCATTCTATCATAAAAATGTATTTTTAGTTTTATGGCCTATTTTGATATTATGATACATTGAGATCAAGCCTCTTTCATTGGTTTGGAAAGTGATAACTATAATCACACTAATTATAGGTGTCATCATAATTTGTTGGGGGAGTCTTATGATTGTATGATTTTGGGATGGTAATATTTTTATTCTATGTAGTTTTGGGGGAGTTAATCATGTCTCTCACTCTCTCTCCTTTCCATTTGAGTATTCTATGTAATCCTCATAAATCGTGTATCAAATATGGTTATTGTGGGAAGAAAAATCATGATGAAAATGGTTTATTTTTTAAAGGAATTAAAACTTCTTCAAGATAATCACATAGTTTCTAGATTCTTTTAATCTAACATCAAAAAATATATTAGGTGTTCATACCTATGCATTTTATGTGGACACATCATTTAGGGATGAGAAATATAGTTAGATGACATGCATCGAGATCTCATCTCCTTCAATTCACCTGTTTCTCTAGGATGTGAACTATAGACCTTGATCCATGACTATCTATCGTGGAACACCAAATCCGGTAAAGATATCAGAGTAGAGGAAGTTAGCTACCTTCATGTCCCTTGCATGCTTCAAGGCAACAACCTCAACCCACTTGGTTACATAGTATATGCACACAAGGATGTATTCCTTGTTCCGGGACGGTGGGTTGATTGGTCCAACAAAATCAAGCCCCTATTTTTCAAAGGGCTTAATGAATAGATGAGGATGTAGGGGAATTTCATGTGAGTGTGAGGGGTGGCCCATACGCTATAATTTATCAAAGTTTTGAACATAATGCTTACAATCCTTGTGGATTGTAGGCCAATAGTAGCCAACAGTTAAAATCTTCTGGGTAGTCCTTTGAGCAGAAAAATGTACTTTGTAAGGTTTTGTGTGGCATGTGCGAAGTATGTCAAAGACATTGTCTTCGGGCACACATCGATGCATGATGTTGTCAATGCCAGTTTAGAAGAGAATTCCATTGATCCACGTGTAGTCACCACTAAGTTTGACCAATTTTTGGCATTCCCTCAGAGAGAAATGAGGCGGGAACTTGTAGGTGACCAAGTAATTCACAATCTTGATGTACCATGGTGTAGAATTTTTGCTAATATAGCAAAGAGGTGCTCATCTGGAAAGGCATCATCAACTAGAACTGGTTCACCATCTTGTTGTTGTAACCTAGACAAAAAATTTGCAACCACATTATCTCAACCAGGTTTATCAAGTGTAGTAATGCCAAATTCTTGAATCAAAAGTAACGACCTAATAAATCTACCAATTACAACAAGTTTATTCATTAAGAATTGAATTGTAGAATGATCAATATAAACAAACACTTTATATCCGGTAATATGATGACAAAACTTATTGATTACATAAACAACAGCTAGAAACTCCTTTTCAGTTACCATATAGTTTACCTCACCTCCTGTGAAATTCTTGTTGATGTAGTAGATGGAGTAGAAGAGGTTATCTTATTTTTGTCCAAGGACAACTCCCATGGAACAATCTGAGGCATCTGTATGAATATCAAAAGGCGATTCCCAATTTGGATGTCTAAGTACAGGTGTGGTTACAAGCTTGTTCTTAATGGTTTCAAAGGATTCTTGACATTTTGGTGTCCAAGAGAAAACATCTTTTTCTAACAAGTAAAAAAAGGGGGAGGCAATCTTACTAAAATTCTAGATAAACCTCCCATAATACCTTGCATGGCCTAGAAACCTACGCACATCCTTTTGGCTAGTAGGTGCAATCAAGTCCTAGATGATTTGTATTTTTTTGAGATAGACTTGAATACCCTTAGAAGAAATATAATGACCAAGTATTATCCCCTTTGTCATGACCATATGACACTTTTTATGGCTTAATGATAAATTAGTGTCAATACAACATTTAAGTACCTTTTCTAAATTTGTTTTAGCCTCTTCATAAGTATTACCATGGATAGTAAAATCTTCCATATACACCTCAACACAATCATTTACAAGATCTGCAAAAATACTCAAAACAACCCTTTGAAAAGTGGTAGGGGAATTACATAAACCAAAAAACAAAGTGCTAAAAGAAAAGGTGCCCCAAGGACAAGTGAAGGTGATTTTATCCTGGTCTTCAAGTTCTATGTGAATCTGGTTGTAGCTACTGAACCCATCTAGAAAAGAAACTAACTTTTTACCTGCAAGTGTGTCCAACACTTGATCAATAAATAGTAATGGAAAGTGATCCTTTTTAGTAGCTTTATTAAGTGCTCTATAATCAACACAAATTCTCTACTTACCATTTTTCTTAGGAACCACAACTAGAGGAGAGACCCATCGAATATCTAAAATAGGATATATGAACCCAACATTTAAAATTTTTTGTAACTCCTCTTTCACTATTTCACGTAGGACAGGGTTAAGTCATCGTTTTGATTGCCTAATTGGATGACTACCTTCTTCAATATAAATATGATGTGTGCAGGTGTCAGGATGAATGCCACACATGTCTTGGTATTCCCAAGAAAATGCATCTTTATGGGTTCTAAGCATGGAAATGAGATTTTGGATTTGTTTAGTGGTTAAATGTGGATTAATGTTAAGTGTGCGACTAGGTAAAATTTCCATGGCCTCTAATTGTGTAGGTTAATTAATGGCTGATACTTGTGAAGTGGATGGTGTATTGCTAGAATTTTCAGAGAATAAAAATGATTATACAAACAATTATGAGATAGAAACTAATGCAATGTAGCAAAGTGTTGAATAGATTGTGAGCTACCTACCAGTGGAAAATTTCCAAAGGGACAAGGAGCATTTATACCTAAATAAAGAACCATGCTTTCAAAGATTTCATTAGATGCATATCTATTCTGAAGAAAATTAACAAGAATATTATCTTCAGTAGGTTCCTCAATATTTAAAGCTTAATCAATTGTCAAGATTGGTAATGACTCATCTAAGTCACTATCAACCCAAACTGGATCCTCTGACTCCAACAAGGGTTGTGGTAGTGGGTATAAAGTCAATTTTTTTGTGTGCTCTCCATTATAAATGATCATGTTTCTCAACCGACAGTTGATGAATGCATCTATAGCTACTAACCAAGGTCATCCCAAAATCAATGGGTATCCCCCAGCTTAATCTTTGGTTGTAGAACCGTAAAGTCAGTTGGGTATTCCCATGAATCAATAGAAAGGACTACATCTTCAATCATACCCTCCGGTTTGACCAAAGATTAGTCTACCATTTGGAGAATTGTGGGAGTAGGTCTAAGTCCATTAAGTGAAAATATTTCCTTTGTTTCATTTGCCATAACATTAATTGCAACACCCAAATCAACAAGTCTGTTAGGAATAATAACTTTACCAATAGATACTTTGATGATAGGAATCCCTAGATCTGAGTACTTAGGAATGGTTATGTTCCCAAGCATGAGGTCTACTAGTTATCTAATAACTTGGATAGTCTTCGGATCTTGCTTCTTCTTTTGCTTTCGAGTACATAAATCCCAAACTACTTTTGTATACATGAGAATATCTTTGATGGTCTACAACAAACGGATCTTAATATTAACATTATGTAATTCATTGACAAAAACAAATTCAAGTTGGGAGACTTCCTTTTATATTGGTTTTGAATGAAATCGGTCGAGGAAGGGAGGTTCCTTTACTGGATCCTCTTCAGGTTCTTCATTAATTTTAGTGATGGTGTGCCCTTGAAGAGCCTTTCCCAACCTTAATTGGACTCTGTCTAATTCTACAGTATTAACATGATAAGTAGAGTAACTTGTCACCTCATTATTATACACGGGTTGTGTTGCCTTATTGTTGGGATTTGAATTTGGTTAAGCTAGCATTGGTGTGGGATTTAGTGGTTGTGTTGGATTGGTTGGTTGAGTGAATGGTGATGGTATGGGTGCAAGAAATTGTTGTGGCTGTTGATATGGGTTAATCATGGGATGAGGTGGAAATTGTGATTGTGGTGGATATGGTTGTTGGTATGGTGAAGGTTGTGGTGCTTGTGGCCTCCATGCCTACTGCCACGGTTGTGAATCATATTGGTACTATTGCGTCCATTGAGGGTATTGAGAAGGTTGTTGCCAATCCCCGTACCACCTAGCTTGATTGGAAAAATAATTGGATTGGCTAGGTCCACGAGAAAAATAATCATTCTTCATCCTATGATGCATTACTTGAGGTGGAAAAGGTCACCTTAGGGCCATGCAGTAGACAATTTCCTCAGAATATTCAATATTAGATACACCTACGAGAAGAGGCCTTAAGGTAGAAATTTGGCTAGCTTCCTCTAAGGATGAAATATTTATCCTATTATAAGGGCAATCCTCGCTACTATGTCTCTTATGATAGGTGGGGAAGAATATAGTCAAATCCCTTTCAGCTTCCTCTTGCTTTCTACAAGTATATAGTGTATCTATTTGTTTACCCATATGATTTAACAAATCAATTTTAAGATCTTCAAGTAAATTACCTATTTCACGCTTTGTTATACTTGTGGCATTTTCCGAAGAAGGAAGCTTACTTGAATAACTCCTCCACTAACGTTGATACCTTGAGTAATTCTTGCAAATGTCATAAATATCATCAAAGTTCAATTTAGAGACGTTACCTTTACCTATTAAATTTAGTGCATCCATAGTATCATCTCTTATTCCCTGAAGAAATGACATTTTAATAGTATTAGGAGTTCCCTGGTTGTCGTGATCATTGTAGGCTGAACATGAAGTGTTCGAGGTAATATTCCATGGATTTATCTTCCTTCTGTGTCATGCAGAAAATATCATCCCAAACCTCTTTCATTTTACAATACTCCTGGTATTTTTTCAAAAATTATTCCTTCATGTCGTCCCATGTTCTAATGTTTCTGAGGTTCATGAGCCAACGTAAGGCTACATCCTTAAATGTGGCTAGGAATAATTTGAGCTTTTGTGCATCGCTCTGATAGTCATAATTGTGGCACAACACATCAAACTCAAATAAGAACATATCAGGATCCTCAACAGAAAGACCACGAAAAATTGAAAAAGCGAAATGGGGAATATTTTTCATAGGGGCATCCTCTTCAAGATGCCAGATTGGAAACTCAAAAGTGGTCGGGTTATTATGGGCTAATTCTCTCGCATTGTTATCGTTGTTGTTGTTGAGATAAACCATGACTTGAGATGCCTAAGGGGTGAAGAAGGTTTTGAATGGATTTTGGTTTCCTAAGGATAGACCAACTCTAGACTCGTAAGATTCCTGGAATAAATTTGCAACTCTTTTATGCAATTCTTTGAAATATTTTGGATGGGTACCAAAAGGGGTCTCAACAATGGTAGACTCAATAACACACTTCTTGATGTCCGGTTTGACTAGCTCTTTCTTAGGTGATGTGTTTACAACTAATGGTTTGACTAATTCTTCCTCAGGTGAAGAATGCACAACTAATGGTTGTAATTTTCTTTTCATTTTTTCTCGTTGTGAGCAACTTCCCTCAATGGATGGTTTTGTTTTGTTTTTCAAATTTTCAGGTTGTGAACTATTTCCTTTCTCCCTTTTAACAAATCTACCTTTACTATATCTACTACAACTCATGCACATATATGACTTATAATAGCACAAATCCAGAGTATTAAGCTTAACAAGGTCGATAGTTGTCTTGGCTTTCCTCTTGACGTAATACTCCTAGCTCAACTTACTATGGTTTCAGGCCTTTAATACCTTTCCCTAGCAATGATGCCAAAATGACTGGATTAAAATGTGGGTGAACTTTTAGGGGAAAACTATCCTTGCAATTCTATCTAATTGAAAAATGTGTTTAAATCAATCTTTGGGAATTTCATGGAGGTTTCCTTAGTTTTTCCCTTAATTGTCAATCTGGGAGTCATGAACTTATGAAAGATATTGGGGTTGTTTGCCTAAGGGTTGAACCTAGCAAGCTAAGTGTGGATGGATTCAACTACTTGTAACCTATATTTATTCAAAAATCCGGTTTACAAGCTTCTTGTCAATTCTGTGACAAGAACCTGTGCTAGGAACAATCTGTAATAAAGACATATTAAAACCAAATTAATAATTCTAATTGAAACTAAACTAACAGAAAGCAAATAAAGACTGGAATTGAAATGTGTTAAATCAAATCCACATGTATTAATAAGCACCCCGATTAACACTGTCTAAAATAATATGCTAAACTAAGTTCACATGAAACTGCAAACGCATTGATTAACAATGATTGAAAAGTAATCTGCCAAACTAAATGCACCTGTAGTAACGAACAAACTGATTACCAGCACATAAAATTATTTCAACATAATAATTAACGACACACTGAACAATTTCCAATTAACATAATAATTGAAGATTGAAAACGTACTCAAAACTGTAAATACTTATCACCACACAACACACTAATACTACAACAATTCACCAGGTAATCGAGAAAGTGGGCCTTGCCTTCTCCGATTATCAAGTGATGAAATGAAAATCTTACTCCATGCTAACCATACACATGCAAATGATATTTTAAATCACAGTCTTTTCAAATAAGAACGACAGCTTATAAATGTATATTATCAATATCCATTCAAGTCTTTGACATATATATTTATAGAGACTATGAACCGCTAAGTTTATAGCTAATGCTAATCAAAAGGCATACGACTGTTTAGGTTGTTTTGGCCTACAGCCAACAACCTTAAAAGCTACTTAGAAATAGATTATAGACTTCAATATCATTCCAAAACAAACTAACAACTTAGACCAATCTAATAAAAAATGACATATGACTCATAAACGACCTTGTCTTCATTCCAATGATGCTCCTCTTGCTCCCATGCGCCATCCACCTAATTATCCCCTACTACCATAGTCATGAAGGTAATCAGTAAATAATTGAAGGTTTTGATATATTTACAAGTTTTTATCTTTTCTTTGCATTTTATTAAATATCCTTACTTCATTAACAAATAGTGAGAGGAATAGCAAATGATCCTATATAAATGAAAGGGTAAAGGGAAAATA
Organism: Sequoiadendron giganteum; assembly: GCA_007115665.2. Classification (NCBI taxonomy): domain Eukaryota; kingdom Viridiplantae; phylum Streptophyta; class Pinopsida; order Cupressales; family Cupressaceae; genus Sequoiadendron; species Sequoiadendron giganteum. The sequence continues at coordinate 498,229,719 of CM021101.1, forward strand.
AAAGGTAAAAATAAGGACACATTTCACCCTCATCACTTATTTTCCATGGAGTAAAACTCCTTTGAGTTGTTCTCCATTTTAAAAATATTTCTCTTGAATCTAAGGATGGGGTATTATGATATCCTCTCTCAACATTGTTTCCCCTTTTTCTTTGAATTTTTTTGGTGATCTTTATGGCTTATTTTTAGGGTTGAAGACACAAGTATCTTGGGGCTCACACAAACACCCACTATCCATAGATTCCATCCCCTGCAACCCTCCTTTTGGCCACTTTTGGAAGGGTATTACAAGCATCATCAATTCCATCCAACAAAGGCTTTCATCCAAATTGTTGTTTGCCAGAAGTCCTTAAAGAGGGCTAGAAAGCAATGGAAAAAAACCATGGAATTCTCAAAGACTATATTTTGCACCTATTTACCAAATTTTGAGGATAAGATAATTATATAAGAGAGCACTTTACCAAACACCACTTAAATATAGGATCTTGCAAACAACCATTTCCTATATTTGGTGACTACATCCATTGCAACAAGCTAACAAAAGGAGTTGGTGATACTTGTGAAGACTTCCTCTTTCTAGTACTCCATTGTTAGCCTAGGAAGCTTGAATTATATCATAATCTTATTGATGCATGTGTTCTTAGAATCAAAGCTTGACAACCATTTTTTGAGGAATAAACCATTCTTTCCTAGAAACCATGAACCATCTAGGAGGGTTTGAGCATAGTCTTCATGACATGTGAAGGAGATCAAGAAGAATCCTTTCAACATAGTTGTAATCTCAAAATGACCTCGAATTTCCATTTACCTTTGAGCCCACTTTCTAAATATGTCAATGTTTTGGTCTAGCCCCAATAAATCTCTATACAAGAGTATTCCTAAACTTGGAAGTCGACATTTTAACAAACATTATTTGGGACACTATAGAAGACCCTTTCCTCCATTGATGGAGCTAGGGAATGAGTAGGAGTGGAGAGGTCCACATCATTGAGAGCATTAGCCCAATACTTTGTCAATAGACCACCAACACTAACAACTCTAGAATCCAAATTCATACTAGAAACACAACCATCCCCCTAGCCACCAAGGTTTGAGCAATGGAATGGGTAGGATCCAACAAAGAGTCTAGCACATGGTGAGATTCTTAACCATTCTACTAGGTAGACACCCCAAAAACAAGGTGCACTAAGGCATCAACATGAGGATTGCAATTAACATTGAGAAAAGGTGCACATGGGGCCTAGGAAGAACACCCACATTACCATGCAAAAGGTGAATAACTTGAGTCCAATCATCCCCACCAAAACCTAGGGTCACCTTGTAAGGAAAACTCATGTTAGTAACCATCGAGAGGAGAAAGCCACATCAAAGTCCTTTGTTGAGAGTAATGATAATAAAGGAATCTCAATTTATAGCATCTAAACTCATAATTGAAGCAACAAAGCATTTCTTCAAGGAAAATTTGGACCTAGAGCATACCCTTATGGATTTGCAACAAGGTTCATACCATAAATCAATGAGTCACTTATGTTCTTCATTGTCCTATGAGTCGAACTAGTCATCCTTCTACCCGCCTACATTTCCTTCCCCATCTTTTTCCTTGGCATCCCCTTCTCTGATTCTTAAGTTTTTCTTACTCTTCCTACATATTATTCTTGAAAATTTATAACTTTTATATTATATTAATAATTTTTTTATTAAATAAATTTTAAATTTTGAAGTTATTTTTTTTTAAATTAAGCTTTGATGTTCTCATTTTAGGAGTACGACTCCCTTATACCTAACTTAGAAAAAAAATAAAAAATTATATTAATAATAATTGTAATGAAGATTTATAAAGCATGCCTTCACTAAATGTTTGTCTAGTTATTTGCGTATTTTTGAAGTTTTTGAAATAGAAATTGAAACGATATGCAGATATTTGGAGGTCTCCCATAAGATTCATTATTTCACTTTTTACCTCTTGGGAAAGAGACTAGAGTACAAAAATCCAAAGGAATAGAAGACCCCTCCCATTGTCATTGTCAAACTTCATATTTAATAAAAAATCTCATATAGATTGCCATGTTGAAATGGAGCATTTAAGCTCATAGACATGGTGCAAAGAAAATGCAAGTGCAAGATTAGAGTTATACAAACATAGAAATAAGAAAAGTAAGGTCAGGTAATTAGAAACGAAGAGTATTGAAGCCATGCTTCTCACATAATTGGTCCATAAGAGAACACACACAATGGCTTAGAGAATGTTGGGGATTGCATCTTTCTTTGAGAGATAAGAATCAATGAGATTTTTATTTTTTTGGGCTGGTAATCAAGGGGTTTAAATTCTCAAAATTAAATTGCATGATCAGTTGTGTTTATTATAATATCTAGTAAAAGAAAAAATATATATTTTTTTTTAAAGAGAAAGAAATATAAAATTTGTTGGCAAAAAATTAATGGGTAGATTTGAGTTCTTGAAAATAAGTTTATGTTTTGTACATACAACACGTCAAATTTTCAAAAGATTAAGTTGAAACAAAAATCACACAACAAAACAAAAATCAAAGGTGTAGCAAAAACAAAAAATCGAAGGTGAAACAAAGATGTTCAGAAAGGCAGTCAAAAAGAGACAACCATGATCCAACACCAATTAAGTAATCTAACATCAGTTAAATTAAATATAGTCCAATTTAACTGAACGACAATGGACACCATCTATGTCATGGTGCATTTTGAATGTTGGATAGATAATGCTTAGATATTGTGACATACATTTAAAAATTATAACTATTCACTCATTTTTTTCTTGTGAACTAACTTACAATGAAGTGCACATTTGTTGAAAATAAACACAAATCTTTTATATTTTTATCTATGTAATTTAATCTTTTACAAAATTAATCATATAAAATTTATATTAACAAAACACTACACCATTATCAAAAAGACTTACATTCAAATACATATAATATGCATATCTATAAATGAATACAAAATATTAAAAAAATATTGTTTAACCATTTTAATACTAACTCTTTTAACATATTTATAAAACTTAAATGTAAATATCCCAACAAACAATGATTAAATAAAAATACTCTAAAAATACTCTACTGAAAATGGACAACTTGTAGATTGGATTAATTAGGTTTGGATTCTTCCAACATTTCCAATATAATTAGATGAAGGAAAACTCAAATTCAAACTCTAAGGTATTTTTTTTCTTTTACCTCTAATGATTTGTTTTTTTAACATGTATCTTTAAGCACCTTACCCTATTTTATAAGAAAATAGTGTTTTAATACCTCACTAGCTCTCTCATTACCTTTCTCTTTAGAAGCTTATTTCCCTTTAAAAAGAGATGGTCACTTTGTTTATATTAACATGTATCTTTAAGCACCCTACCCTATTTTATAAGAAAATAGCGTTTTAATACCTCACTAGCTCTCTCATTACCTTTCTCTTTAGAAGCTTATTTTCCCTTTAAAAAGAGATGATCACTTTGTTTAAATCTATTATAGTAGAATGATATCTTAACTTAAGCATTCAATGTTTAGGTTCATAGTATTTGTAAGGTATATTTTAACAATGGTCTTTAATTTTTTTTCAAAAAATTGATGAATTATTTATGTTAAGATAATTTTTTAATTATTTTTTGAAATTGAATCAAAAAAATAGAGTGATTGGTTATTTATGTTAAAATATAAATTTAAAAATAAATTGTGGGTACTTGGAAAATCAAAATTCACTCTTATTTTTATCAATTTGACAAATGAAGATCTAAATTTTCCATAAAATATAAATTAAGTGGCTAAAGAAGGTTGATTTTTTGATAATTTTTTAAATATGTGAATTAAAGTTACATTTATAATAATTTTTTAAAATTGATGTGGTGATTAACCTTAAAATTTTAATAATTTTTTAAAGTGAGGTGGCAATTAAGATTGAACTATCCATAAATTTTTAATTGAGGTGGGCAATTAAACCTAAATTTTGATAAATTTGTAATTGAGTGGGTGAATCAAACCCTAAAGTAATATAAATTTGTAATTGTGGTGGTTAATTAAAATTAAATTTATATTAAGTGGTAATTATTAAAAATAAAAAATATTTGTATATATCTTACACAACATCTATGTGATACTTTATGTCAAACAATAGTCTTGGGCATTATTAACAATTTGATTTAATTTAGCAATACTTTAAGTGAAAAGATGACTTACACTATTAATAATATTTTCATTTAATTCATTTGTGAAGGATGACCTTCATTATCATAATTTTCAATTTAATTTAATTGTGAAAAGATGACCTTTGTCATCAATAATATTTCAATTTAATTGAGTGAATTGAAAGTATCTCATAAATATTTTATAAGATATACACAAATATTATTTGGGCATTGCTAATCTAATTAATATATACTAAATTAAATGAAAATGGTAATAGTGCTAAATTCAAAGTATCACATATGTCATTTAAGAAAGTCTTTGCCAAAAAATATTAATTATATATCTATAATTTAATTATTGTGTAATTACTTGCTTTTATTCAATATGAAGAAAACATTTTCATTTAAATAATTACAAATGTCATAATGAAGAGGTAGCCCATTACATGCTTGACCAATAATTACAATCATCCTTAGCATTAGCTCTCTTTATTTTTTAGAAATTTCACTGCACTTTATAAATCTTGGCCTTCAAAATCATGGAGCCTCTCTTCTTCTTGCATTCTCTTTATAGATAAATGGATTTTTGTGGGCCTATCCAACAAGAACACTCAAATATTATCTTTTGTTGTAGTAAATAAGTCATTATTTGATAATTAATTAACCATTAATTATTTATTAGATACCTTTTTTACTTTAATTGCTTAAGCTAAACTTAGGACTTGCTTTTTTATATTAGATTGAACTAAATATAGGCCAAGTTGTATCATTGCATAAGATTAGGACACTTGTCACAATCTAATCAAATCCTCATCTAGGGTTTGATTTTTTATGTTTTTATAAGCATTCACCTTCATTGTAATCATTCATTCAAGTTATTGCATCAATACAATTTTTTAGGTTGTTGAGCACACAATCATGACTATGCATATTGCACAAAGACAAGACATGATGAGCATCAATGTTATGCAAAGCAAATTGATGAACTGAAGCATCTTCTATAGAAGAAAAATATTCAGTTGTCTTCATCCTCTTCTTCCACTTCAACACCTTCACAATCAAGGTCAACCACCATGCTTGTGGAGTAGACAATATGAAAGGTCATACTCAATTTTCATCAATCAATCTTCAATCCAACATATGGCTTCCTGATTCGGGAGCCTCACATCACATGGATGCATCTTCAAGTATGTTCTCTTCATATGAGCCTTGCACATTACCAAATATTTTTATGAGGAATAACACTTATATGAGTGTTACTAGGAAAGGATCCATAAATATTGATGATGACACATTTCATGATGTATTTTATGTCCCTTCATTATCTTCTAATCTCCTTTCCATCTATCATATTTCACATAGTGGGGCAGGTAAGACCGTAGAGTTCACACCTGATTCAATGTTTATTAGAGACCTACACAATAGAGAGATTCTTGTAGTAGGGACAATAAATCATGCCTCTCAATTGTATGCCTTCTCTCATTTTTCTCCAGATGAACAAGCTCTACCATTGATTGGTCCTCACTCTAGAGTGGATTAGATATCTGAGGGGGAGTTTTGTCACTTGAGCCTATGTGTACTTCCATCATCCACTTTGGTTCATGAGACTTGTGCTAATCTTCTTCCTCCTACACCTCCCGCATCTTCAAAGATTAATTCTTTTCAATATGATGTTTCCAATATTTCAGTTTCAACTTTGTGGGATGAATACTTGCCAGACATTGTAGAGTTATTTGTTGAGTCTTACATTGCTAATACTGGTGACACACTTGAGGATATTCACTTCTTCTTTGATGATATATATATGGCCCACTAGTCATCACATGATCATTACCTTTGGATGTTGTTTTACATGTATCTTCATAGTTGTTTGGATTAGCTTCATTTGATTCAGACATGTGGACTCTTGAGCATTCTTTCATGGCATCCATCATGAGACCATTCCTCCTAAGAGAGTCTCTTCTTCACACACCATTAGATGTGTTTCTTCCTAAGGGGACCTAAAAAATATTTTTTAATTTTTGGATCATCTTCAAGATCCTTCTTTGTGAATTCAATTCTAGCAGAGAATGTAATGCCCTGCCACGCAACCCTAGAGGAAGTTTCAATCTACTACAAAAGCGTACTAATTTTTTTTTTTTTTTAAGAATTAAACATACATGTTCACCTATAATTGACAACCTCCCCTAAGGCTACGTAACCGAGATTACTTAATTTCCATTAACATACATCATTTAAATTACATTGCAATAAACATCTCAAGTAAAGACATACATCTAACATAAGTAAATACAAGATATGAATAGATTAACCATCACATAATTTCATTATCCAAACCATTACAAGATTACAATCCTCATTCCCAGAATGAGTCAAAATATATAAGTATAATAATTACAAGATCCACCTCATAACAACAAGAGGGGTAAATACAACTGATACAAGAAGAATTACAATAGTACAAGAAGAGAGTAACAATATCCGCAAGCTGTCCAAGTGGATGTCTCGCTTCCACTAACTGAAGAACAAAGGGGGACCCAACGGTTTTGATGCATGTTCCACCCAACCTAGTGGTATCCGAAGGCCCACCCCCCATGCTAGGAGATAGTAAAAATACAACATGGACAAGAAATCTACTACCTCTAACCAAAGGCTGACTAATTGAACAACTGACTCAACCAAACATATGCACAATATAAATCTAACACTAACATGGTTACATTGCTTCCAGACATAATAAAATCAAGTGTGCTAAAGAAACCATACACACAACATATAAACAGGGTTATCCTAGATAGAGTGTCATCGCAAGGTGCATCATGAGATCTCCTCTTGGCATCCTTCATAGGCTTCGGTAATCCTAGTGACCTCAACCGAATCCTGGCCCTCATACTCACTCAAGCGAAATCAACTACCTTTCATATTAACAAGTTAGTTGACCTTGCCATTCCAGGCCTTCTCACTCACCCCAAGTCTAAACAAGCCCTTGTGTCTGTGAATGAGGTTAATTTTATCTTGGTTAATGTGAATGCATCCTAGTAATCTAAGTACTTTGCTTTAATTATCACTTCTTAAAAACACTTTCGAAGGTTACCCGGTTTACCTCTTTGGGCTCCGGCCCCTAACAAAAGCCACTCTTCTAATGGATAACTCACTACTCAAATCTAGACTCCAAGGGTGACTCAAGTGTCATAGAACTAAATAACTCAGTCTCTCCTAATCTAGGAGACGACAAATAAAGAATCTCACTCCAACACTTGGAGGAAAACAACTCAAATAAATCAACCCAAGGAAAAATGAACATCAACTAACATGGGAATGATCCACATTCACTGGAAGACTTTACAATAATTACACAATTCACCCTTTCCCAAAGCGTCCATTAAAAAAGGGAAAATAATATAATAATGCATTGATAAAGAAAATACACTATGTTTGGATATCTTAAATCCATATTTCTACTTAAAGCATCTCACAGAAATTGAAATTAAAACAATATCATTATGACCTTAAAACAATTAAATTCCTTCATTAAAATAAATAATCTTCTAAATCTTATTTAAACAATAAATCCTTCATTAAAATAACTATATTTTCTCTATCTCACTAATCATGCACATTCTTAGTTTTTAGTCAAATTTGTTTTCAAAGTACTGGTATGCTCTCATAAGTCAAACACAGAATATTAGATATATAATCTGTACTATAAGAGATATGCAACATACTTATATATCTAAAAACAATTATTGTATTAATATTCAAAGCTACATTTAAATATAAAATCAAATCTACATTAAACATTGTATATAAAATCTCCGTTTTACAGAAAAGAATTTACCAGATTGTAATATCAATACTTTCTGGATATTTATTCTTACCTACAAATCCATCCTACAAATACAAATATATATATATATATATACATTTAATATGATATATATATATATATATATATATATATATCTAATATTAAAAAACATATCTAATTTATACTAACCTCATAAATAATTCCTATTTAAAATACATTGAAAACCAAATACCAAAAAAAAAATGAATTAAATCTTGCCAAAAAATAAAGTACAGTGGCGGACGGATCCCCACGTTTTTTTTTATAAGTTTAATGTAAACTTTTGTCAGTGGTGCGCTGGCGGTACCTTGTACCGGTCGGTCGCATCCACATATGCACAGTGGGGGCGACTCTGTCATGTGACAGGACGTCCCCCATAAAGGTAGGCGCGTTGTCCCATGGCAGCGCCCCTCCACCAATACATGTGGGCGGTGGGGTCATAGCCACCATCCACTTAGGAATAAATTTATATATATTTTTTTTTATAAACTTTTTAATAAATTTCGGATTTTCTAAAAACACAGGTACAGAATATAATTTCGCCATTAACGAGATTTTTAGAGATTTTTGCCGACGGCAACCTTTCCAAAAACATGCCAACAATTTAAATTTTAAACAATTAAAATAATAAATATATTTATATGTTTTATGTATTTATATTTATCCAAATATAATACATATTATATATATATATATATATTTATTTATTTATTTTCACAGAATATAATTTCTGGTAAAATAGGGAAAATAATTTAAAAAAAAACTAGTATCATGAAATTGATGAATTTTCCAGAATTTCCTTCTAAATTCAAAAAGGTGTAAATTAAATTTCTTTTAACACTATTCAATGAATTTTACAAAAAACAATTAAATATAGAAAATCAAACAAATCTTGTTCTCTTACTGAAGGTTTTCTACAAGGGTTTGATTTTCTTTTGAAGAATAGATCTGAACAATTAAAAGGGTAAAAACTTCATTCCAAAACCTAAGTGTTGAACACACAATTCGAGGTTTAATTTAACCCATGTTTCTTCAATTTCCCCCATTTATGGAGTTAAAAGCTATAGTAAATTTAAACATTCTTCCCCAAATTTTAATGGATTAAATCTAGATTCAACAAACAATTTCCAATTCACAAATGATAATAACAACAAATTTGCAAACAATATAATATGAAATGAATCAAACAAGACAAAACCTGGAATCCAAAGCTACAGATGAAGATGAAAATTTGATGCAAGCTTCCTCCCAAGAATTCTTGCAGTTTCTTCAAACGTGCAACGGATCCAATCCAAGAACTTTGATAATTGCAAACAAATTATTCTTCAACCAACTCTACAATCCAAAATTGCTTCAAAACCTTCTTTGTGCAAGTTTTTTAAAAATTTTCCAAATTGTTCTGAAAAAAAAATCAACCTTCCAAAAACTTCTCTCTCCAATTGAAACATGCATTCACATTAAAACTCAAATATCTAATCTAACCCTAATTTCCTTTTGCATGCAAAGTGAAAATAGATACTTATTTCCTTTTCCCATTTTCGAAAACCCCAAACTGATTTTAAAATGCAATTTCACTTTTCTTTCCATTCTTTTAATTTAATTTAATTTAATTTAATTTAATGCAATAAACTCAATTAATTAATTTTAATTATTTAATAATTAAATTCAACCTTTTCCAAGATTAATTTAATTAATTAAATAAATTAAAATTGAATTAATACAATTTCATAATCAACATATATACTTCATCTAAGCATAGATTTCACTTAATATTAAAATAAACTCTACTTTCAACAATGCAATAATTCTAAAATAATGATTAAATAATAAAGCATCCAACATAATCAAATAACCTTAATAAGGTAAAACATGACTCAACAATCAGGACTGACGACACACTAAGGCTAGGGCGTAGACCTGACACATGTTACCTAGTTACTATCTCCCTTTCAACTTAACCGTTGGATCGACACGCTTAGACCTGTGAAACCAGGTGGAGTCGGTGTCATGTACCTACAACCTAAAACCAAGTAAACATAATACAGTATATCCAGTATATAATACACACCGTGAAGAAGAAATCACGGATTCGCAGGGTGCTCGCAAGCGAGTGATGCGAAACCGTTCTCTTCACCAATACACTCATCAAAGATTGACATTACATCATAATCAAAAATTACGTAATACAATGTCTCAAGCTAACACTACTAACATCAATAATACATAATGCATGTGAAACAATAGTCAGATAATCCACATCACACAATAATCAATGTTGCTCAATAGTAGCGATCAAAACACAAACAACCAGGTGTGTCCAGTATAATAGTAGCTGCATCCCAAACATAGCATAAAGCAAACACACAAGAAGCAAAACGGAGGGGTGTTACAGAGAATCTTCTACCTTTTGGGGGGATTCCTTGTCTCATCCTTTCTCTCCTATGGGGGGATCTTGATCATACTTATGTGACTAAAGCAGTACTTGAGGGGACATTTTGAATCCTACTTTTCTTTGTTACATGTGTGATTTTATTTCTCTTATCTCTCTTTTGGAGAGGAGCTTTTCCCATGAGGTTTTCTCCTTTTCTCTAGTTATGAGAGATTTTAGTTTCTTGTTCATCGGTACCTCATCAGGCCTTGTAGCTAGGACCCATTCTACATTCATCTTAGCTTCCTTTATCAGATGTTTAGTTTCTCCTTGAGTTGATCTTAAGGGGGGTGTTGGAGTAAATAATTCATTATCTGATAATTAATTAATTATAATATATATATTTTTCTTTGATTGCTTAAGCTAAACTTAGGAGTTTCTTTTTTATATTAGATTGATCTAAATAGAGGCCAAGTTGTCTCACTACATGATATTGGGACATTTATCACAATCTAATTGAATCCTCATCTAGGGTTTTATTTTTTATTCTTTTATAAGCATTCACCTTTATTGTAATCATTCATTCAAGTTATTGCATCAATACAATTTCTCAGGTTGTTGAGCACACAATCATACTTTGATCTCTCATTTATAATAGGATAATTTCTTGTAGGTGGTTTTTAGAAATTGTAGGGTTCAATCATCAACTTCAACATCTTCAATTCTCCCTCATATGAGATAAAGGTGGCCATTAAGGAATTCATTGGCATCAACTCCTAAGAGCTTGATATTAGGATTTGTGTAAATTCCAAGGTACCCTCTTATTTTTTATCCAATTTTCAGCAACTTACACAATCCATGATAGTAATGGTAATATTGGTGGCACATATATTCTTGTCTAATCACAATTCACTTAGGTTGGATGTAGTGGTAGTAATTGATTGGCAATTCTTGCAAGAAAATTTACTAATTATTGACGATGAGTTTAGAGGAGTGGCTTATTGGTAATTTCTAGAATTACACTTGGGGGAGTTGGCACTATTTTGGATGAAATATGTAGTTCTTTCATTAATTTTAATCCCTTTGTAGATAGAGTTTGATTCAAGTGTGTCCATTGAGAAACACTATTTTTTCTAAGTAGATTTCAAACAAGGGAGATATAGGTAACTAGGATATTTTTTGTAAATAATGCAATGCAACAATATTGTTTGTCATGGTAGGGAATTCCTTTAGCAAAGAATGAAGTCATGTAATTGTGTGCAAGTGAATTTGACCTAACTAAAGTACAAAAAACTAAGTAATGCAAAATATCAAAGACACAAGACAAACACTCAATATTGGCCTAAGATGAACTCAACAAAATACAAGAAAATATGGAGCTTTTTACCTTGTTAAGTTGATTGCTTTGGTTGGCCCTTTGGTCATTCGGATGTGTGCTCCTTAAATAGAAAAACAACATAAAGCCTAGCTCTAAATGATCATGAGATGATGGGGAATTCAATGAGGATTGTGGGTAGTGCAATGGATGCAAGGTGTAGGCTCAAATGATGCAGCAACAATGGTGTTCTTGCTTGGATGCTTGGGTGAATGCTAAGAGTGCTAGATTGGTTGTTGATGGATTCTCCCAAATGAGGGAAAATTCCTCCATTTTTAGGGAAAGTGCCTATAAACAATGGAGGGTCAGGATGAAGCCATGGTGGCCAAGATGAAGGGATAGGGTGAGTTGAGAACTCACAAGCCCTCACATCTTGACATATGGTGGGTGAGGTGTCAAATGGGAGATGAGGTGGAGGTACTACATAGTACCTTGGGAGTGGGACAAGATCTCCTCATAAAGGAGGTCCTTGTCGACATGTGGGTGACAAGACATTTGAGGAATTAAAAATTCCTCAAATATCCACATGGAGAAGAGAGGAAGAATTTTAAATTCTTTAAAATTCCTAGGGGGATTAAATGTGAATTGAAAATTCACATTGGGAAAGGGTTGCCTTCTCCAAAAGGAGAAAGAAATTAATGAAGTTGACTTAGGCTATATTCCATAAATGGCATGGTGATTAGGTTGTGTAAACAGGTGATTAGCTAAGTTAATGATGGGTTAAGAGCAAGTGGAGGGTTATGGAGGATGTGACCCTAATCATGATTAGGATCGTGCACATCCTAATCACAAATTAATTAAACTAATCTGGATTAGAAGAAATTATGGAGGATGTGACATTTGGAGATAGAAGAATTTGAATTAAAAATTGATTTAATTCAAAAGGAAAAGAGTGACTAAATTAAATAAATTGAAAAATTTATTTAATTTAGAGAGGAAAGGGATAAAGTATTTAATTGATTTATTAAATGCCTTAGGAACATTAGGCTGCAGGATGATATTAACAAAATAATAAATTATCTAATTAATGTGGATAAAGGATGGATGATAGAAGAATACATGGGCAAATTTGACCATATGGGGGTGGTCAAATTTAGGTGTCTACAGTAATATTTTTTTAATTTCATATTAATAAAAAATAAGAAATACTATTTACACATAATAAGTATTTCCGCTAGAATTAGTTATATGATTGATGAGTATAATCAAACACATATACTTACAATAAAGTGAAAAGCACACATGGAATTTGACTATACCTCAATTACCAATACACCTATACTAAGAAAATTGTTAAATATGTATTTGTTTCATTTTAACCATAGAGATATTAAAGTTAAACTATTGTAGACCCCTCAACTAAAACATCACTTTTTTTTTTACCAATGGTGTTGCCTCCAACTTTAACCATCTTCATTTTCTCCAAATTTAACCATCTTCATTTTCTCCTTACAACCATGTGACTTATTGATGTGAGTTAAATAAAATATGGATTGTTGAGGCTACTCATGTAATTATCTTTACTATTTAAAATTAGTTATCATTTTTTATTCAACATGCAATGGTCAAAGACCCATACACATCCCATGCTTCAATTATCTTTTGGTGTTGTTGAGATTGCTATCTCCCACACATAAAAAACATTAGCATTAAAACTTATTTATCTCTTTCATCTTCATGCAAGTGAATATTTGGTTGATTTTTTCAAATAAAATTCAATATAAATGAAATTTATTAATGAGAAAAAAATTATAAATGGAAAAATCAAGGAAGGTGGCGAATGTGGTCGATTCCATTAGCTCTTGAAAATAAAATATCATCTTATTTTTCAATTAATGTTCTAATATACTATTCATAGGTGTTTGTTAGATATTCATTTCCTATTTGTACCTTCTTTTATAATCCTTGTAGTTTTTAGTTTGGGTTTTTGTCTTGAATTTGAGACGATTTCAGACGTCTTTGCTTTTTGTGTTCAAAGTTTTTATGTTGAAAGGTTTTTAAATATTACTAGAATTTTTTTGGCTTGATAAAATGACCCATGGGGGACCATGCCCATTTCTATTAATATAAGATAAAAGGCATTATAAACAAAAGTCACTAAAAGATGAAGCTCTTATAAACTTATCCAAAAAATGCACATACTATTTCTTAATATATATTATGAAAATGTTTGAAATGGAAAATATAGATAACAAAGGGATGAAATGTCATATAGTACTATCAATTTTATTTTTTTAAACTCCTAGAGGCAATAGTAGCAAAAAACACCAAGTGGTATACACTTTCTAACACCATATTTGATATTAACTATTATTGCTAGAACTTTCAGATTCATATTCTTACATACTCAAAGCTCCAACAAGCCACACATTGCTAATCTTGCAAATGCAACTCTAAATAAAAAGAATATTTTATATACCACTTCTCTTGCCTTTGTTAGAATAAATTCACAAATGTCTTTATATGATGAAGAAGGGCCTTGTCAAACTCTTTTAATGAAATAGATTGTAATACATCTTGAGCATTATTAAGAATACATCTAGCATTAGGTAACTCATGGAAACCCTCAAGTGGAAAGATGCCTCATATATCCAAAGGTCAATATCACTATCGTATTCCTCCAAATCCTCAATCAATTTCACTTTTGGAACAAATAATTATTGAATGGAGGTGGTTGCCAAAAGTCCTAGCACCCTTGTATCCTATACCATATCCATTGCATTAAATTAAAACAAGGAAATGGTATCATTGTATAAAACATTTTAAGGAAAAGACCAAAAATCTTCTCCTTTCACTACCCAAATCAAATTTCAATAGTCAGGGTATTTATTATAAAAACCTTACGAATTTTAACATAATCATATCTACCCACATCTTGTGTTTCCCACTTATTAGGTTATATTTAACACTCTTTTATTACTAGCTATTGCCATGGGAGGAAAAAAACCAACTTTGTCAACAACATGCTCAACAACTATCAAAATCCAACCACTACAAATCTAATTCACTCCCATATTGAAATTGTTGTTTATATCAATTCAAACTCTTAAAGATCAACCTTCCATGATGATCCTAAAAATATCGGCAATTAATTATCATTTATGATACCTAATACACATTAATTTTGTTTTAGTAGTAGTAGATAAAAGATATGAATCAAAATATAAAATATTTTTTTTGTATCACAATATTTTAATAGCGAATAGTGAATATTTTAACTTCAAATTTAAAACCAAAGGTTTACAAACCTTGACAATCATTGGATAACTTTATCAATGATTGTTGTGCGTTCAAGTTTGAGTCTAGGAATATAAGTTCTTTATTTCCAAATAATAAAAATAAAAATATTCATACTATTTTTAGGGTCTATCTTCTTAGCTCTTTAATGTACATTTAACATGAATTTGAAGTTTTTATTGGGGCCTTGTATATGAGATGAATTAATTATGTTGTCTTCTTTCATTTGGGAGTAGTGTAATCGTACTTAGAGTTTTGTAGCATCATTTTGATTATTTAGAATATTTTTAATAATTTCACTTTCAACCTAGCTATGCCACTCTTATTGTGGTGTCACTTAAATATTGTTCTTGTCATATGTTTTTCACTCTATCTTCATCAACTGGTGTTGGCTAGTTGGTTATTTCAATATGGATTTGTCTACAAATTATGGTGGGGAATACTATTTTAACACTTAAACATTGTCTTCAATCACCTTTGTTTTCTCCAAAAATTGAATGTGGGAAAAGCTTATGATAAAACAAAGGTGATATCTAATTTGAATAGGAGTATCTTAATAGTTTTTTTTTTTCTCTTATCTTGTTGATGTAAATGTTTGGTCCATTTTTTAGGTTATTTCTAATCTATATTGTAGTTTGTATCTGTGTCCCTCCTTCCTAGAGTAGTCATTTGTAAAAAAAAATTGAACTTTTATACAAAGGGTAAAGCTCCCTAGGCAATTTTTTATTGGAAAAAAATTCATCAATTAATGTAATGGACATAAAGTAGTTGTTGTCTTTGAAAATTGACATGTCACCTTTTCTAGCCAATGGAGTTGCCTCCTAGTTTTTCCTTCTTTATTTTCACTTTTGGGACCCATGAGCTATTGATGTGGTTTGATCTAACGGTATAAGAGGATTAATACATGTTCCTTTTCTAAATACTATGGGGGCTAGGCTCTTAATAAAATAATGCACAAAATTGAAAGGTAATTTCTTAAATAACATTCGTACAAGACTTTGAGAGAAAAGATAGCTAGCTACAATCAATTTTCTTAACATTTTCTTTAATTCCATTGTGATTTTAGAAATAATTACCCAAAAAAATAATAAAAATATAGACATTTTTACAATATGCTTTCACCTCCTTAGAACTTTAAAAACACTTTAATTAAGGATTGTATCCACCATTTTGCTACATTTGAGGAACACAATAATTAAAATTGAATCAATAACTTAAATTAAAAACAATAAAAATATCTTCTAAGATCTTGTTGAAATAATTACAACAATTATAATATAATCACACAAATTAATAAAAGCATATAGTTAGAAAATTACTACAAGGCCCACCAATTGACATGTCACCTCTTCATCATGTTTATATTTTGATTCATAAGCCTCTCATTGAATTGAATGACCTTCATGTATGTTCTTATCAATAGTTAGAATATCAAATTGCTCCAAAATTCTTCTTTCTTCTTGTATTCTCTCATCATTAGAATCTTCATCATCTATAGGTGTCCATATCTCAGTGGAAAGAATCTCTCATTAAAATAAAAATCCAACCTTGTGAGTAATGTGAGGCAATCTATCACCAATATTCCATTTTGTTATGAATTTCAAAACCCTCTACCAATGCAATTTATAATAATGCATTTGGGTAGCCTCTTTCTAAGAATTATTTATGTAAATTTAACATTAATAGAATGCTTAAATTTGGATCATAAAAATATGTAAAATTTCTAACACGATCATCAAGTGTAAGTGTTGAATAACTCTTAGATGCATCAATTGAAGATGTACCAACCTCTACACAAGATCATTTCTCATGGTAGCTATGATATGATATCATTGTAGGTGTTGATAAAACTTGTAATTTATCTTTATTATCATCATTATTAACACTATTTTGGTTATATCTTAGTTTGTATAATGTAGAACATCCACACACATGACCAAATTTGAGCCTAATTGGTTGAAATCTTACCCTTGGAAGAGGTTGATCTATTTTATTTATTATATGATTACATACCTTGAGAAATATGAATGTCATAATTTACTAATTAGAATGGTTGCAACTATAGGTTGTTGATTTTTCCTTTGAATGCACCCATTGAGATATATTTTTTAGTGTAGATCTAAAATAAGGTGAAAGATGAGGATCATTACCCCAAAGAAAATTATCTACCATTGATTTAACATCCAATGATTAATTTATTGTGAATTCGACCCACTTACATATCTACACAAAACTTTGAGAATATTGTTCATATATCATTTATATATTTGAAAAAAATCAATAACTTCTTATGGATCTTTTCCAAGGCTACTCATCAAATCTATATCTCTTCAATGTCTATCTCCTACAAATGTTTAAATCAACTATATATACATCTCTCCATTCATTCCCTCCTTATAAAAAATAATATTGACAAATATTTTAAAACACTCGCCAACATTTAGGTAGAACACAAGAATGTGCTACCTCTCCTGAAAGGAAGCCAACCTCAAGAGACTAAAAATCCTAAGATCATGGTTGCTAGATCATGACTATGTTGGATAGTCCATTGGCTCATGTATTTATACCTATATAAGGATATGATGATGATCAAGTAAAAATGTGGTTAATAACACAAGGGGATCATAAAATTAGATAGAAAACATAAATAGGATGTCCCCCAATCATCTATTGTTCAAAATGAACACTTTTATCACTATGTAAGAAATAGGACAACTTGTAAACATGACATATCTAATTTATACAAGTTGTAAGAATTAATATCCTAATATAATCCTAATATACTCCTAAACTAATAAAATCTATAAAAAGGATCAAAATATATTAGGGTTTAAATAAGTAAACATAAATGTAAACAACCAATGTTGTATATAGCTTCATCCTTAATTTTAAAAGGTTTAATGAAATCCAAATAACCAATAATGCAGTGATCAACATTACTCTCTATCACAAACATAATAACTGCAATATTCTAAGGAATTTGATAAAATGTTATAGTCAAGGGCATGCGCACAAAGATGGGGGACCAAAAAGTGGTCACTCCACTTTTTGGCCCTATATACAAGAAAATGAAAGCACGTTATGATAAAATGTGCTTGCATTATGGGAGTGTATTCACATAACTCAAGTGTGTTATAACGTGTTCATGTTATGTGGTTGCATTGACATAATGTGAGTGCACTATAATACACTTGTGTTATGTGATTGCATTGACATAACAAAAGCACATTATAACACACTTGCATTTTTATTTTATTTTGAAAATTTTATTTCTCTATCTCTTTTTCTTTCTCCTTCTCTTCTGGTAAAACTATATACATGACATAAACATTTGAAATTTATATATGTGCATTTACTTTCTTATAATTTAAGTTATATTTCATTTATATAGTTTCAAGATGTTCTAGAATGGTTTCAGATTTCTAGGAGTTATAATGCAAATTCTAAGTTTTGGAAGATCTTATAATTTTTTAGACTTGTTCAAAATTTAGTAATTAGTAGGTCAAAATTTAGTACTCGAGAGGTCAAACTTTAGTACTTAGGAGGTCAAATTTTAGTAATCAACAAGCTCTATCATCTTTCTCTCTCTATCTCACTCTTTGTATATCCCTTACACTCTAGACCTCTCTCTCTCACTATCCCCATCCCTTTATATACTTCTCTCACTATCTGACTCTTTCTCTCCCTTGAGCTCAAGAATATCTCTCTCCCTACCTCTCCCTTCCTCCCAACCTCCCTCCTTCCCTCTCCCCCCCTCTCTCTCTCAATCTCCCCACCTTCCTCTTTTCCTCTATATTTCTCTCTTTATCACCTCTTTGTTGCTTTCTCCTTCCCTCTCTACTTCTATCTATCTCACCTCTCTCCCTACCTACTTATCCATCTCTCTCTCCCTTGATACCTCTCACCTTCCATCTTTCCCTCTCTTTACCTCTCTCTCACCCTCCCTCCCCTCTCTATCCCTCTTTCTCAATATCTCCACCTTCCTCGTTCCCTCTCTACCTCTCTCTCTCCCTCCCTCCCTCTCTCCCTCTCTCTCTCTCTCTCTCCCTCTCTCCATCCATCCCTCTGTGTCACCAAAAAGTGTAGACATTGACATTTTTCGCTCATTTGGACCTTTGCCTATGGATTTTGGACCTCCTTTTACCTATTTCCAAGCCTTGTGCCAAAGTGTTATAAGGTTTTGTAAAAAAAATTCATTCTTTCCTAGGCTTTTCATCACCAAATCAACCCTTTATTATGCTATAATGACCCCTTAATGCACATATAAGTCCCATCTTAGTGAGTTTTCATGAGACAATCTCGACAAGCAACGATAATCACATTTTAATCCCCGAAAAACAATGAAATATGCCCAGGTGGACTAGGTCACCACCTTGGGCGACCTTGTCCCATGTGGCATAAATTTCAATTTTAACTTAAGTTTATTTAAGGATTTTGTCTCTAAAACCCTAAGGTCGGACTGTATGGTGTTATTTCAGGAAAATTAGGGCATAAATTGTATAAATAAGCCAAAAAATCCTAATTTCTCATTAGACACCACTCATTTTCCCCTCTCATCTGTCATCTCTCCTTCTTCTCAAGCAAGTTACGGTTTGAGTATTCTAAGTCACCAAGACATCTCTCTCAAGAAGCATTCAAAGGGTTGAACCTCCATTGATGCAACTCAAGATCAATCATCAAGGCAAGGTAAAAATCCATTACTCCTTTGTTACATGCTTCATTAAATCATTTCTCTATTTTGGTTTGATTACTTAAAAGGGGCTTGAACAAGGCAAGCCCCCATACCCTAACATTCAACCTCTCTCTCTCTCTCTTTGTGTGATTTGTAGGTCTTGTAGGTAGATTTGGCAAAGAACCAAGATGGAAGACCATTCAAAAACCTATCCAAGCTCTCTAAGGTTGAAGAAACCTTAGTTGAAGCTTGGAGGACACCCACGAACCAAATTTCTCACTTTTGGGACCGGACACCTGGAGGAGCAAGAAACACATACCAAGGGCTTCAGATTCCAGTTTCTGATCTTCATAAATTCAGAAGAGGACTAGGTCACCACTTTAGGTGAACTAGTCCCTCTGAAGCCATTTTAAAGAAATTTTGGTGGATTTGGATACCCTTTTGGCTGAAACGGGCTCCAGAGTAGTTTCCCAGAATTTGCTCAAAAAAGGAGTAGGTCGCCTAGCTTGGCACAAGTGTCCCTTCCAACTGCAACAACAAATACAACAACATTTCCAGCCCCTGCAAGATTCTAGGTGCACATCTTCAATCTTATCCATTTCTGTAATAGTTTGTTTATATTTCTTAGGTTATCTTGTACATACTTGCATATCTCAATATGTTTTCCAACATAGTTGTATTTCATAGATTTTACATTATTAGTTAGTTTCTTTTATCCATTTCCAACACTTAGACTATTTCATTTAGACATATTCACACCTATTCACAACCCCCATCTAACCCCCTTTGAATGCAATCACCAAAAATAATATCATTAGGATAAAGAGAGCCATTTCACAATCAAGTGCTCGTAGGTGAGAAACCCTAGGATCCTAATTGGGGAATCCTCTTTCCCTTCTTGCATATCATCTTTTTGGTGGTTCATTTTGGTGAACCTGACCTTCAACACCTTCTTTCTTATATGGACTTCTTTAGCTTCCTAGGATTAGCTTGCGTTACATTTTGTATTTGTGAAGTTGCATTCTAGGGTTTCAAATTTTTCATTAGTGAAAAGTGCATGTAGGTTGTATTTTTGTACTTAAATCATTAATCATTTATGAAATTCTATATTTTCTTCTTAGATTTGCATTATACCATACAAAAACCACCTGAATACATCAAAATTTTCTTTCAAATCTCAAAAAAATCACTAGGAGGACTAGGTTGCCATTTTGGGCGACCTAGTCCCTCCAGGGTTTTGAAACTGCCCTTCACAGAGCTGAAAACCCAATTTTAAGCTTTTTTTTGGTGCCATTACCTCCCTATATCAATAGGTTGTGTTTCTGTTACATGTATTTCATTAGAACTAGCATAAATTAGCTCATTTCATGCATTGCTTAGTTTCAATTTTGCATATACTACATTTCTTTTTCAGATTGTTGCATAGTGTAATCAGAAAATTACCTTGTCTTATATCTAAAAATTGCATTTCACCATTTTTGTTTAAATCATTGCATTCTTTTTCCTCTCTCCTCTTACAATGTTTTCATTTAAAAGATGTGGCTTTGATTTGGTTTCAAATGGATTGCATAAATTCAACATTCCTTCTTATGAGTTCAATATAGATTACAATAATGAATTCATTAAAGAACATGTTAATAACCAAAACATTGACACCATTCTCAAAATTGCATTACCCCTCGATGAGAATTTTTGTGTTGACAATCATGACAATCATACTTGTGCTTCTCTCTATATCTCTCCTATTAGTGATGAAGGTATCTTGGTGCAAGAAGCTACAAGCATTGAGGGTCTTGATTGTCCCTCTCCTCATCCCCCTTTGCCAACCATTAAACAACAAACATTTCTAAACATTATATTACCTAGTCTCCCTAACCATGATGGTCAAACTTTTCCTTCCTCTACCATCCCTCCTCGATGTGAAGAGGACATGTTGGTGTTAGACGCTACCTTTCTCAAGGGTCATGACACTATTGACCCTCCCTTCCCTCATGCTCCTACCATTTGGGATAACATATTTGGCAATCATGATGGTCCTTCTATTGATGCCTCCCCCTTGTGATGAAGCATGTGATGAACCTCTTCCATGCTCCCCTACTAGGGTAGATGGTATGGAACAAGAGAATGAGACCTTAGACAATCAAATAGACTCCCCTCTTACCCACCCCCTCCTCCATATCCCATCATTGATCATTCCCTTACTAGCAATGATGTTATTTTAGAAGAACCACTCCTTGAATGTGAAGCACATGAAGCTTGTATTTCTTCTAAACTCTCTCCTCCTAGGGAGGATATCATGATGCAAACCAAGGATAATATTAACTCTCCTTCCAAAGGGGATGTTAATATTATTCAACCTCAACTCATCCTTTCTCCACCTTCTAAACTTGAATTCACTCTCTCCCCACCTAAGCCTAATGTGTTGGAGCAATTGAGTCATAATACCATTGCTCATACACATTACACTCAAAATAACCTGTGTTCCCAACCATCTTCCTCACCATCCTTACCTTCTTCCCCTCCCATTCTTCCTACTGCCCCTCACTTAAATAACTTTCTTAGGGAGTATGATCTTGTTGACCAATTAAGGAATACTCCCACAAAAATATCTTTATGGGACCTTACTCAAGCCTCCCCTCACTATCACAACATGATGTAGGAATCCTTACAAAAAATTCCTATCCCTTCTACTGTGCAAACAAATGACATTGCAGCTATGATTCAAGGCTTGAATGCTGACATTGTTTTCTACCAAAGTGAGCTCCCTCCTTTGGATGTGCAAAACAAAGTTGAATCTTTCATGATCATATCTCAATAAAAACACATAGGGATCAAGCGAACCCTTGTTGATAATGGCTCCGCAGTTAATGTGTGTAGTGTCCATCTCTTGGATAGGCTCCATATCGATAAATCAACCATTCGACTTACCTCCTTATCTATCACTGGATTTGATAGTGTAGGAAAAAATCCGCTTGGTGTGATCACTTTGCCTCTTATAGTTGGAGTGGCCACATTAGACACATTGATCCATGTTATTCCTAATGATATTTCATCTAACCTCATCTTAGGCAGGCCATGGATTCATGCAATGAATGGTGTGCCTTCCACTCTTCATCGAAAGATGAAGTACATCTACAACCACAAAGTGTACACACTCGACGCTGATCCTAAGGCTTATAGTGTCTTACACCTCGACCACAACAAATCCAACCTTTTCACCACTTCAACACCAACCAACCAAGTGGAACCCATACAACCAAAGTCCTTAGATGATGATATGGGTTCCTTAAACTTCACCCCTCCTTTACTAGGAGAATCCAAGACCATACACAAAGAATCTACAATGGGAAACACAGTCTTTTCAACACAAGACTCAACTGATCCTTAAAGCATCCACCTCAACTACTCTAGCCACCAATGTGAATAATGAACCCTCACCCGATCCAAAAGTGTTGAAAAAGCTCTATGGAAAAGGTTATGAGCTCATGAAGCAACTTGGATATAGTGGCAAAGGTTGTGGTGCTAACGAACAAGTTATTCACAACCCTATCAAGCCTAACACACAAACAACACATCATGGTCTTGGATTTTGTCTTTTAATCAAGATCATCAACCCTTCCTCCAACATCAACATCATCCCCCCTCACCCTTCCAACCAAACCTTATAAAGTGATCCTTTGAAACCAGCAAAGGACTCTTTGCTTAACACCAATGTTATCTCGCATAACACTACTAATTCAGATTTTACACACTCCTCTAAAGGAGTATACAAAATCTCACAATCTATAGAACCTTGCGTAGGTATACCATCCTATACTAAGAAAGACCCTTTCTTGTTGCAACCCAAAGGCTCACCTACTACCCTTGATCAAGAAGGTATCTTGTTGAGACTCCTCCAAGATAACTTGCTTTCTTTCCCTCCCCGAACTCGAAAGAGATGTTTCAACAAACATTCGTTTTGTGCCTACCACCAAGTTCATGGTCATCACACTAATGAGTGTAAGGCCTTGAGTTGTAAACTTCAACATCTTAAGTATTTTGGTGCTCTCCCTTATGTGGGGGCACCTAATTCCTCTAATTGATACAAATTTTCACTCAACCTTACATTTTACCAATCCTTTCAGCTCACTCTTGTCCTGCACTAAGTGGGGGAAAGGGGTCAATTAGCCTTTTCCCTTGTATGTCACTTGTCGTTGTCTCTTTCGACTTGTCGTGAACCTTTCATGAACATATAAGAGCAAGCTTGGGATGTGGACAACATGTCTTAAATTAAATCACACATGACATACACCTCTCTTTTCATGACGTAGCTTATCGGAAAAATATGACTTGGCATAGGGATTTTCGAACAAGCTCTCATGTCTTCTTCCTCTTCTACTTTAAAGCCATTGCTCATAGAACGGTGTGTAGCAATTCCTTTAAAGTGGGGGCATACATCAACACTCACATTTCACTGTGCGGTTTTCTTTTTCTTGTGATTCCCTCTCTTGAAAAAATT
Source organism: Sequoiadendron giganteum (assembly GCA_007115665.2). Classification (NCBI taxonomy): domain Eukaryota; kingdom Viridiplantae; phylum Streptophyta; class Pinopsida; order Cupressales; family Cupressaceae; genus Sequoiadendron; species Sequoiadendron giganteum. Next base: position 498,253,868 of record CM021101.1, read on the forward strand.
ACACATAATGTTGCTCAGGTTGAGACATTTGCATTTTTCCTCTTTTGCATACAAGATGAGCCCTTACCTCTCTTGGATACAATATGAGTACATTTGCACTTTTCCTCTCTTGGAAACATTACACATAATGTTCCTTAAGATGAGACATCACATGAACAAAGAAAAATCCCTTTGAACAAAATAATTTTCAAACATCACTTTCTCTTGTGGCACCTTATCAAAGTTATCACAAGGTATAACTTTGATATGGTTTAAACGGGAAGCCCAACAAGCGGTGCGACTTTCCCCATAGCCACCTTTATGTGTGTGAGTACATACCAACATGTGTATGTTTCCCACCTTTTGGGACAACTCACCCCGTGGATGACCTGATGTTTTGTGGCCCTAGAGTGAGCGCATATTTTCACCTTTCCCCTCTTCTCTTCATTCTAGTTCTTGTCATCGTATGATCGTGTATCTCGTTTTGCGGTAATGCATTCACCTTTGAATGTGTCCTTGGCATTGATGTCTTCTTGACCTGAAAACTCAAATCATTAGGGGCTTGACCACCTCATTTACCTTTCCTGTTCTTCTTCTTTGTCATTCTTCACCATCTCCATCGGGCTACTTTAGTGTGAGTTTGAAGCAAGTTCATACTCTCACTAAAGTGGGGGCTAAATGTGTCGCCAAAAAGTGTAGACGTTGACACTTTTCACTCATTTGGACCTTTTTCCTATAGATTTTGGACCTTTTTCAACCTCTTTTTACCCATTTCCAAGCCTTGTGCCAAAGTGTTGTAAGGTATTGTAAAATATTTTCATGCTTTCCTAGGCTTGTCATCACCAAATCAACCCTTTATTATGCTATAATGACCCCTTAATGCACATATAAGTCCCATCTTAGTGAGTTTTCATGAGACAATCTTGACAAGCAACAATAATCACATTTTAATCCCCGACAAACAATGAAATATGCCCAGGTGGACTAGGTCGCCACCTTGGGTGACCTAGTCCCTGTGGCATAATTTTCAATTTTAACTTAAGTTTATTTAAGGATTTTGTCTCTAAAACCCTAAGGTCGGCCTATATGGTGTTATTTCAGAAAAATTAGGGCATAAATTGTATAAATAAGCCTAAAAACCCTAATTTCTCATTAGACACCACTCATTTTCTCCTCTCATCTATCATCTCTCCTTCTTCCCAAGCAAGCTAGGGTTTGAGTATTCTAAGTCACCAAAACATCTCTCTCAAGAAGCATTCAAAGGGTTGAACCTCCATTGATGCAACTCAAGATCAATCATCAAGGCAAGGTAAGACTCCATTACTCTTTTGTTACATGCTTCATTACATCATTTCTCTATTTTGGTTTGATTGCTCAAAAGGGGCTTGACCAAGGCAAGCCCCCATACCCTAACATTCGACCTCTCTCTCTCTATTTGTGTGATTTGCAGGTCTTGTAGGTAGATTTGGAAAAGAAATAAGGTGGAAGACCATTCAATAGCTTGTAAAAGCTCTCTAAGGTTGAAGAAACCCTAGTTGAAGGTTGGAGGACACCCATAGACCAAATTTCTCACTTTTAGGACCAGACACCTGGAGGAGCGGGAAACACAGACTGAGGGCTTCAAATTCCAATTTTTGATCTTCAAAAATTTAGAAGAGGATTAGGTCACCACTTTGGGTGACTTAGTCCCTTTGAAGCTATTTTAAAGAAATTTTGGTGGATCTAGACACCTTTTGGCTGAAATGGGCTTTGAAGCAGTTTCCCATAATTTGCTCGAAAAAGGACTAGGTCACCCAGCTTGGCACAAGTGTCCCTTCCGGCTTCGACAAAAAATACAACAACATTTCCAACCCTTGCAAGATTCCAGGTGCACACCTCTTCAATCTTATCCATTTCTGTAATAGTTTGTTTATATTTCTTAGGTTATCTTGTACATACTTGCATATCTCAATATGTTTTCCAACATAGTTGTATTTCATAGATTTTACATTATTAGTTAGTTTCTTTTATCCATTTCCAACACTTAGACTATTTCATTTAGACATATTCACACACATTCACAACCCCCATCTAACCCCCTTTGAATGCAATCACCATAAAGCATATCATTAGGAGAAAGAGAGCCATTTCACAATCAAGTGCTCCTAGGTGAGAAACCCTAGGAGCCTAATTGGGGAATCCTCTTTCCCTTCTTGCATATCATCTTTTTGGTGGTTCACCCTCCCACCGTCCCTCTCTAATTCTATTTATCTCACCTATCCCACTTTCTCTCTCGCTCTCTCTTTCAATCTATCCACCTTCCTCCTCTCTCTCTCACTCAAGATCTCCACCTTATTTATTCCCTCTCTACTTCTCTATATATCATCTCTCTCTCTCTCTTAAATTCTATCTATCTCACCCTCCCTACCTCTCTCTCTCTCTATTTCTCTCTATATTGCCTCTCTTTCCCTCCCTCCATACTCTCTCTACTTCTCTATATCACTCCTCTCCCTCTCTCTCTCTCCCCCTACCTCCCTCCCTCCTTCCCTATATAATTTCTATCTCCCTTCTCCTTCTCTACCTAAATATTTATCCTTACATACCTCTCCTTGTCTCTCTCACTATGTCTCCCTCTACTTACCTCTTCCCACTTGAAGAGAGAGAGATGGATGGAGTGATGGAGATTGGAGATAGAGACAATTAGATATGGAGAGAGGTAGAGAGGGAGGGTAGGAGAGAGAGAGAGAGAGAGAGAGACAGAGAGGAGGGAGATAAGAGATACAAAGAAGTAGAGAGGGAAGTATGGAGGGAGGGAGGGAGGGAGAGAGAATTTTAGAGAGAGAGAGAGAGAGAGAGAGAGAGAGAGAGAGAGAGAGAGATGGTGGGAGGGAGAGAGATAAGTAGGGAGGGAGAGAGATAACTAGGGAGGGAGGGAGAGCTAGAGAGGGATAGGTGAGATAGTGTTACACCCCATTATGAGATTACCAATTACCGTTACTTTATGAGTTAAAATGTTAATAGAAGAATATATTTTTGTATATATATATTTCCATGGAATGATATAATTGAATGTGGAATATGATGTGAATTCTTTAAATGCTTTGAAGATGAAAATGGTATATGATGTCTTTGAAAGTTATGTTATCTGCTAACTTCTTTTTCAATGCACTAAGTTAGATGCATGAAAGAATCGAGTCCTCCAAAAAGGGAGGGGGAGTATCACCCAGGAGAGGAATTTGATTTGGTAACCCTAATGAACCTACTTGAGCTATAACACACTCACATCCTAGTTAGTTAAGTCAAGTTAGTTTGCGATTCAGTAAGTAAACCCTTGGTTGTAATTTTTGGGAAATTTGGAATGTTTGTTTATTAGTCTTTATTCTTTTGGTTATTTTTGTGATTGTTTCCTTGGTTTAAATTATATTGACTGAGTTTTTGTTTTGGGTAAATGTTCTTCTTCATTTATTTGATATATATGTCAATTGATATGTATATACATTAGATGTATATATGTATATATGTGTATGTGATAACTCATGTGTGTGAGCATAAATGCATATGTGCACATGTATGTAGAAATACTTATGTATACGCATATACGGATATCCCCGTATACTTGAGAAATTGATTGGATATATATACAATTGGTATATATACTTATCGATGTATATATATATTATTAGATGTTAAATAATGATATATATGTATATGATTGTCAATTGAATGGTTTTAATATATGTTAATACATATATATTATAATGATATATATGTATATGATTGGCAATTGAATGGTTTTAATATATATGTTAATACATATATATTATAATGACTATGTTATATATTAATATATATGTGTTTGTATATATTGAATAGTATGAATATTTTCCAACACATACGTAATGCAAATTATATGAGTAAAGCAATGCTTATGTTAAGTGACCAGCATAGATATAACATAGCATAAATGTTATGCATATATTCATATATGTGTGAGGATTAATATTGTTGTAAATATCAAGCACATGATATAAATCATATGGGAAACATTATGAAAGGCATTTAATATGCAATATTATGTATTGCACCATGTAAGGTAGTAAGATATAAGTAAATATTAAATGGCTAAGAGCTGAAAAATCCATGCATAGCATATAATGTGGCGATGGGCTTGGTCAAAGCCATGAGTTGGCAATGAATAAAAGAGTTTGATTTGCATTTATTTGACAATCTTATTTCTAGATGCCATAGGCATACTATGGCAAGCAACCAACACTCACGATAAGAGTAAGAAACCTGTACGAAACCATTTTTGAGTTTGACTAAGTAAAATAGCTATTGTTGGAATTTTTTGGAGGCGACTCAGCCAAGGAAAAGAAGCTGAGTTTGTTGGTATTGTATATGTGTTTGTATTTTGTATCTTTTAGGAGCCACATTTCACCAATCTTGCTTAGTTGACTTGTTTTGGAGTAGAGTTGGTTTTAGAATTATATTTTTAGTTTAAAGGTGGCAAAAGGAGGAGAAAGATGGTGAATAAAGAAGCTAAATTGTAGCCTTAAGCTTCTCAATGTTTAGTATAAATGGAGGTGGCATCTTATTCTTTTGGAATTCATTCTTTTGGAGCTCATTTGTTTCCATTCTACTATATTTTTTCTGTGCAAGTAGTGCTAAGTGGAAATAGTGAAGAGTGTGAGATATATTTAGAGTTTATGAATTATTAGTGAGAGTTTCTAAGTGTTGGAAAGAGGTTTAATTTGGGGATAGGAGTAAAAGTATGAGTAGTGAGTGTGCCTTTGGGATTGAGCTTGAGAGAAATTCTCTATTGGAAGCAAATTATCTAGACATGCTAGCCTTTGTTATTTTTTATTCTCTTTTATTGATTGTCATGTGTTTGCAAGTGCTTGAGGAATTTGTCTTGCATTTATATATAAAGCTTGCTTAAATGTGGAGTAGTGAAATCATATTAGATTGAATATAGAGGTGCTATGTTGGAAATGTCATATGTGATGTTATGTAAACCTGTATATGGTTTGGATTTTGTTCCTAGGATTAGGATAAACCAAGGTACCTAGATGGTCAGTTAGATCGCTAAAAAATACATTATCCTATAGGATGGAGTCATGTTTTGGAATAATCTCATTAAGAGTTAGTATGGTCATATTATTTACCAAATTGAACAATAGGATGGGTGAACACATGATGTCCACTTCATAGAGGTGAGGCATCACTTCTTAAAAAGTGAGTTTGAACGTAATGATCAAATCTTTGGCCAAAGTAGTGTAAGTAGCCACTGATTACATTGTCGGTTCACTATGGGCTAAGGTTGCATAACTAGGTTGGGAATGTCATGCATGTAGATGGGTATCCACTGTATTGTAGATCTAGATATGTAGGACACAACACCAAGCTTAGGTAGGCTATTATCATTTATGCGGGATACCAGACCAAACTCTTCGTTGAAGGGTAGGGCCATATTACCAGTTAGGTAGATGTGTGGTGGATCACAGTAAGTCCATAGTTGGAGCAAAAGCACTTGGGTGATGCTCTCCCTCATGCAGTAGGCAACCAAAATTTAAGGATGTATGCCAACAAGGACATCTGGACCATTTTTACTTTATTTCATTGAGCTATTGAAAGCTATGTATGTAATCATGATCTTATATCTTTATGAAAAATGTATATGAATATGTAATCATTACTTGGGATTATGTAATGTTACTCTATTGGAATACATATGGAATTTGAAATGGGATTATTTTGAATATGCATCTTTGTTATTTAAATGTAATGGGAATTCGGAATGGGATTATTTCGAATGTGCATCTTTATTATTGAAATAGAAATTATGGAAAACAATTATTGCTATGTGATGGTGAACTTAAAATATTCACATATGGGTTAAACTTAGGTGAAAAAAATAGGTAAAACATTAGGAATGTTACATGTGGTATCAAAGATACCAAGTTTAGCTCTAGAACCTGTGAGCTTACTATGTTAGTCTTTCATCCAACATTAGGATAACCTAATGCTTGGACTTCTTGTGATAGGATGGTGCGTCTCAAGAAAAATACAAGGAAGTTAGTGATCAGAAATGAGTGCTACCTCAAGGACAAGAAGCAAAGGGAATCCATTGTTAGAACCATTGAGGGGACCAATTATGACATTGCAATATCGCTTAGTGACATAGAGACCATTAGTCATGACTTATCCCATGTCAACCAAGAAAGAAAGAATATGTGAGAGGCGGCTAATTTTGTACCTCATGTTTCTCCAGCAAGGTCTTAATCCATACCACTTTCCAGGGATATGCCCTCAGAGTGGAGCATTATTCCTAATTCGATATTTAGAGATCCTCGTGTAACCTCACTATCTAAAATCATTGTAGTTGCCTCTAGTGATGAATCAAATGGATATGTCCCTCAGAATTATGTATCTAAGAGTGAGTTTGAAGGTTATGTACCCTTCAACTATATATCTGAACAACAATCTGAGGGATATGTCCCACTTAGCTATGTATCAAAAAGTGAATCCAAGGGATATTCTCCCCTTGACTATTTGAATAGTCACTCTATGTAATTCAAGGATGATTGAAATCCTTTGTTATTAATAAAAAATTATAATTTGGAAAAACTTGTACAAAGAATTCTTTATTTACTTTATTGTATATGAATATTGGTTATTGAAATGTTATGTTAAGTAAGCCTTCATAGGACCTAATTGAAATGGAACCTCCATGTGGAATACTAATTTGTAGAAATGGTTAGAACAAGAACCAACCTTGGGGGTAGCCATGAGGTGGGCCAAAACATAGAAAACTATGAGGCCAAATTGGATCGAATATTGGCTATGATGAATGAAACTAGGGAAAGAATTGGACACCTCCAACAAGAGGTGAGAGGAGTGAAAAGGCCAGAACAAGAAGTTCTGAATGAAGAGGAGGGAGAGAAATCCAATGGTCATTCAAATTCAGGAGATCATGATAATGAGAAATCCTAATCTAGATCCGAGGGAAGCAAGAGGAAACTACTTGCTAATGAATTATCATGGGATATGAGGTAGGTCACCCGTCTTGAATTTGAGGGAACCACCAATGGGATGCAGCCGAAGCATGACTCATGGAAATGGAGAAATATTTTGAGATTAGGAATTACTCTAAAAAACCTAAGGTTGTATGGGGAGCCTTTCAGCTAGCTAGTGAAGCATCCACTTGGTGGATGAACAAGAAAATGGAGCTTGGATTGAGTTCATTAAGTCTCACTTGGGATGAATTTATGGAATTTTTTTGAAAGCGGTGGCCACCACAACTTTACTTTGATCAAAAGCTAGAAGACTTTCAGAATTTAAAGCAAGGAGATTCCTCAATGAATGAGTATTGGGAGAAATTCACTCATCTTTTGAAATACGTACCTCAATATCAGAAGGATGAGTGGTTTTGAATTAGAAAGTTTACATTGCGTCTTAATGCCCAAATCAGAGGAGAGGTAGATGTACACGGTGTTGCTACTATGGACTTAGTGTACAAAAAAGGTATCAAACAAGAGCATAAGCTTAAATCTATCTCTTCCTACCATGAGAGGAAGCAAAAAAAAAAAATTGGTTTCAAGCCAATCAAACTAAACTAAGAAGTCAGGTGATGGGAAAGACTATCAAAGGAAAGGAGATAAGGGAGTATACAATAATCAGAATGAGTCTAGGATATATCACAAGGGAAATAACAACAACAACCCCAGCATAAACAAAGGTAGTTTTGGGAAGCCGACAACAAAGCATGGAGTCAATATTGGTATGGAGTACAGGTGGAATTATCCAGGTAGAGTTGAGCATGTGTGGAGCAGGGGAAGGACCATCCACATGTATGTCCTTTGGACCTGGTGGTTGGGTTCAGTTTATAAGATTATGATGAGATGGTAGGGAGGGGATTTAATTAAGGAGTTTAAGTTTAGTTTTGGTGGCATGACGTGGGTTAATTGGAAGGATGTGACTTCTTATTAGGTGAGGGACTGTACTATGAGTGCTACTCTTTTGGGAATTGGATTGCTTGTTTTATCTCCTCATTACATTTGGAGGAGTGAGTGTATTAATAATGATGTGACTTTCTATGATGCGATTTGGCCGCATTCTGGAGACTTCGGGCCGAGTAGTTTAGCTAGGGGTTCCTTTGGCTTATTTTGGAGATTTACCAAAATTAGCTTATTAGTCCGTCTGCATGGGGTTTCGTGCCTTTCCTACATATCCGCCAACTTTCACCCTTTCTACTGTAATCATAAATTCATTAATTGTTGTGTCTTTTATCACTGTAGTATATTTCCTCTCCGCGTGTGTGATTGGTATGCGGGGTTTGATTTGCTTTGTTGTAATCCCTGCCTTAACTATGTGTTAGAGATTATTGTTCGTGATTGCTCCTTTTGGCATTTCTTGCATTTCTGTGAGCTTCCTATGCAGTCGGGCAGTATGGGTGGTGATCGCGTTCGGACGGAACCGGACAGTTGTGATGAATTTTGAAACAACCCGCTGGTCCGGTACATCTCTGTGGAGGGAGGAATTGCTCTGCTCATGGAAAGCTTAGTCGGCCATGATCCCATTTTATCAGGTCAGTTTGCTAGTTCGTGGAAGGATAGGAGGGTTTCCATTGGGGGGATTTCGTTCGAAATCAGCGAGGATGTTATTGCTCAGGCTACAGGTTTGCTATGTGAAGGGAAAAAATATCCTAAACACACTAAAAATCTGGACCACGAGAGCCTAAAGGCATTTTTCAGAGGAGAGGAGACCCCTGTTAGGAACCAGGCAGGGTTTGAAAGGGAAGAGCTTCCTAAGCCTTGGGACCAGGTTTGCATGGCGCTGATGAAATACGTTACGCTAGAAGGTAGATTCAAAACTTGTTTCTTTTATCATTTCCCCCTGTTAAACCTCCTTAGGCACAAAATGCTTCTTAGTTTTTCGTTTTTCCTTCTAATGGACCTGGAAAGTTTTGTGGACAAGTGTAAAGTGTCGGCCAACTGAAATCCCTATGATCTTTTGCCGCTCCCGCTCCACCAGGGGCTAATCCTCCGCCTGTATCACTTTCATCTTGCCCTCTGCCTGCCCAAAGCCATCACCACTGTTCGTGTTGAGAACATTGAACCCCTCTCCATGATGCATATCTCCCCGATCGAGTCCAAGAGTCCTCCTCGAAAGTATAATATTGATAATTTGGGGAATGCCAAGACCAAATTTACCACCAAAAAGCTTAAGGGTGGGTTCGCCAAGGCCCATGCCAATGTAGCAGAAGGGCTCTATGAGCTAAAAGCCACTCAGGTTGACACAGATATTATTGGCACAATTTCGAAAAAAGGTAAGGAGAAGTGCATGCAGGATGCGGCTGTCAAAGATGGCAAGGGTAGGAATGCGGTTAGGAAAGATTCCAGAGGGGACACGGTTGTGGGGAACACGAAGATGACTGGAGGGGAAAGTGTTAGGAGGAGATTTGGGATGTTGGATAAGAACAACAAGAAGAGGTTAATCATTGAGGATTCATAGGAGGAGCAGTCAGACAACAAGGGTTACAAGGAAGAAGAGTCTGAAGAGGTGGAAGAAGATTTAGTGGAGAGGCCCCAGCTTACTCCGATGGACAGTAAGCTCCCTTCTGATGGCTCTGGCTCACACTCTTCACAGCCACTGGTGGATGAGCCTGGTGAGGTTTAGGGTGCTATGGATGTTGGGGTGGATTTGGATAAGGTGGCAAAAAGATTGGACACTCTGGACAAAAGATTTCAGGGGGTGACCCGATTCACCATGAAACTGGGTCACTTTGTTACGAGTACTTTGTCAAATGCCATAAAAGAGGAATTGGAGGGGAACAATAACCAGGAAAATAAAGAGCGGGTGGGAGACGAGGCGGTGGACCTCCTGATCAAGAACTGGGACAATGCCAGTTAGTTTCTCCTGTTGCTGGTCTGTCTGTTGTTTCTCTGTTGTTGTTGTGCTCCCTATGGGTTGTCTCTGGTTTTTTTCCTGTTTATGTTAGCAATTTAAGACTTGTCCTTTTTTGGCCCTTGTGGCTCGTTGTGTAGGGTACAAAACCTTGTAAATGTTGTTTAACATCTCAAAAATAAAGCATGGACCAATAAAAAGATGTTTCACATGTGGAGGAGGTTACTATGCAAGTCAGTGTCCTAACAAGCCATTAGGGACACAACCACAAGAGAAAGTCATCCTAGGTTCTAAATTAATCACCAAGACCAAAATTTATAAGCTACATTTATTTATAAGACTTAGGCCCCAAAATTTAATTACACATTTATTATGTGGGTCTAAAAAAGGAATTACAATTAAAGACGCTCAAATTAAAGAGTGGTTAACTACATCATGATGAAGAAAATCAAAGTGAAAATGGAGAATAAAAAAGAGTACCAAGCTCATTACTGCTACAAGATCTAATTACTCCCTTATCCTCATTGTATGTGTACTTCCAAGAATTCACTAAATTATACATTCAACATGTAGTGAGAGAATTTATATTAAAACACAATGAATAGACAAGCCTTAAAAGTATCATTGAAATCACACCAATATGCCTACCACTAACCCTCTATAAATTTCTCAATGCAAGCTTGTCAAATAATTGGAGTTCAAGATCCTAGTGTGATTCATGCTCAAAGTATCAAGGATTTCAAAATTCTAATACCCAAAATCAAAAACATAAATAGGCCATTAAGTGATCTAAAACCATCTAATCATATCAAAAAAGCCACTATATTGAAATAAAACCAACCCTCAAACCCAAAGGAGTAAAGCAGTTATAAGGTGTATCATTTTGGGGATCAAGAGTACCTCTTAATAGGTACACAAATAAGGTTGTTCCCAAACTCATGATATCATAAAATAATATAACATAGAAACTTTATTTGACTTTGTCACTCATGTCATGGATTGAGATTTAATTGGTTGAGATAGATCTTAGAAAAACTACGAGAAGCCTCACCTTCTCCTACCATTTTTGTCCATGAATAAGGGGTTATTCTCAAGAATAACTAGAAAAGAGCAATTGTATAAAAATAATGGAAAAATCAAACTTCATCAAGACTTTTCAATGAGATAATATTTGCTTGGAATCCCTTTATAGGTAAAACAATTGCCACTTAATATTCTCCATACAAGCTTACTTCCATGAAATATTCAATGGTTCACTCCTCAAAACATTTCACATGTCACATTTGTTTGAATTCTAGGCCTATTATAACTAATCCCATTGTCCCATCACTTATACATTTCTTCTCCAAAAAGAAAAGGCTCTATCTCATCCACCACCACTAGAAAAAATATTTCCATCATGAACATTTATGTGTGCTATTTTAATGCATACAATTATAAGTGCTCACAAAGATTCATCTTTGGTTCTTTTTAGAGAGTACATTTGTAGACTACAAACTTGTACAATGACACCTTGCAAGGTTCATTAATTTATATGAAACACTAGTGATATCTTTTGATGCATGCATATTTTCTTTACATGAATTTTTGTGAGTGTTACATATTTTAGACGCGTGATCATTTTAGGATTCATGTACACCTAAAAATTAGAGCAAAATTGAATGATGAAATTTGCATACCATGTCATTTCCTTTAGTTTTCAGCCCATTTTGAGGAGAGTACCTCGATAGAACATATTGACAAATAGAATAAATTGGTGCAAAGTCAAGTCCCTTATACTATATCATGTTCCTATCTATTACACATATTCCTATACATTTACCACTTATCCATATTTACACAAACCTATCCATTCACTTGATTCGCTTATTTTTCACACATATATATACACATATTTATATATGTATTACCTACTTTGATTTGGACCCTTTCATGTTCCAAAACATGTACATGATCACAAAAATATCCTCAAGGTAGTAGTGGCAAACTCATCCTTCTCAAATTAAAAATATAAAATTCTAGCCAATGCCTATAACCTTTCTACCTAGGACCAATTAAACATAATTTTATTCAATATATTACCATACCTTTATATTCAAAGACAATACCTATATTTTAATCCTCTACTCCCATCCAATCATTCTAAACATGATCTTTTGAATTTTACTTGGAAATAAACATTTCAATTTAATGCATTAAAAAGTATCTAGAAATATATGAATGTTCTTAAAAGCATATATATGACTAGAAAGTGTTGTTTTTAATCATGTATACATATTTTTTGCAAGTTTACTTTGGAAAACATATCCCCTTATGATACATAGACAACCCCAATAAGATATTTATAAATACCTTCTCCTCTCTACAATTAGTAAGCACAAAGTAAGTCAATGCAAATCAAGTGAATTAAAAATTACGAATCTACAAATATCTCAATATAAGTTTACAAGTGTAAAATAGATCTACAATTGCAAACTAGTCTCAAATCACTAGACTTTACTTGCATTGATTTAATGGAGTTATGCAATTTCAAGGCACATGTTAATCATTTATTTCATATTCCAAAATGTATATTTTTTTGTGCTATTAGAAATTACATATTTTCTTTTATCACAACTAAATACCATTATTCATTACACTTATATTTCTTAAAATAAATGATTAAATAAATAGATTTTCAATTTCCAGTATATTTTTTCAATCTAAATTATATATTAAGAAAAGTTTGTATTATTTTACAATGTTTTATTTAATAGTGGAGTATTATAAATACACCTAGACAAGAGAAAACTCGATACCACAACTATACTAAATAAAACTAAGAACTAGATGCATAAATATATGCAATCAAAAAACAAATCACATAACACTATTATTATTATCTCATGATGAATGAGGAACTAGTCAATATCCAACATGGAAAGCACAAGAAACTTGCTTAATTTCCACCTAAGTATAACCCTAATCAACATGAAATAATGTTAATTATTGTCCAATTGTTATACCTTCATTGCTATTGATTTTCATGATTAGACCTTCATAAAGAATGCCAATTTTATTAGAGTATTTTTTATAGTCTAATTTGGCAACATTAATACATGTTATTCAATTTTTTTGATCGTTAATTATTTTGTCCATTATAATATTGATATATATTTTTTGAAAATTCATATAAAATAGATCTTCAAGTGTTTATTGTACTTATATGTAAGAAATTGATTTTTTTTAAAAAAGGAACCTCCAAAAGATATGTCTAGAGTATTTGATATATAGATTTTTTGACAATCAAATGTGAAAGGATATTTTTTATATCCGTGTTTAATATTTTTAAATGATTTTTTTTTTTTGACAAAAGTGGCAAGCCACTGTAATATATTAATATATAAAATAAAGTATACAAAGTCTTGGTTCAGAGGGCATACCGACAGGAAAGAACCAGGAAGAAAACCTCTAGTTATAGCCCAAATCGTTACAAAATATATGACCCAAGTGTTTCCAATAGATTACAAAATTGTCCCATGGAATTTTATAAATCGAATCCTTCACAGTTCGTTATGACTCACTATACAACCATCATTCAATCATACAAATATCCATCCTTCTCTCTGTACACTTTGCAATGTCTATCAAACAACATGGTTGGTTTGATCATTGTACAAACGGTTCGGTTTTGCTCCCTTTGAAGACCAACCATCAATCTCACCAGTCATAGAACGGTCACCACCAACACCTTTTAGTTCAGTGTGTTGAAGTCTCAACCAGGCCTATCGACAAGACAATGTCCATCGACAAGAGTTCATAGTGTCACATCGAAACCTTAAGTCACCCCAATGTCATTAAGCTTAAACACCTTTTGAGCCAAATTGTCGGCCTGAGTCACACCGATGAACAACATGAACAGGTCTATCGACATGAACAACACTATCGTTAAACATCTAAGATTTCACCTCGATAGACGAGGTCTCTTCGATGTCCCAAAAAGAACATCAAGACCACATGTCGCCAATAGTCACTCTGAAGTACACCTGATGTCCCTTAAGAACATCAAGACCACAACATCACCAAGAGTCACACCAAACAGGTCTATCGAAAAGAACAACACTATCGGTGAACACTTGGGATGTCACAATGATAACCCAAGTCTCCTTGAAGTCCCAACAGTTCAATTGTAGTCTGAAACACCTCATCAAAAGGAGTCACACCGATGTTCAACTAGAATAGACTAATCAGCGAAACAAAGTGCTTCAAAAGAAGTTCAAAATGTCACATTGAAGTTCCATGTCTCCCTGATGACCCAAGATGGACAACCTTTCCTTGGATTGGCAAGATTCACACCAACGAAGTACATCGGCATGACCAACACCATCAGACCAATCCTGAGAACTCATCCCGATGGACCATGTCACATCGACCAAGCACCTTTGGCCAGAGATCCACTGCCAGTAAGATGCATTTTCAAGTCTCGTGTCAGCTTGATCGTTTGTTCATCGGCAGGACTTACCACAAACAGACCCGTCGGCCAGACCAACACTATCAGTTCAACATTCTCAAGTCTAACCGAGGACCAATGTTACTCTGACAATCTATTCATCAGCCAGAGTATCCCCGATCACAACCAATCAGTCAAACTGACCCTGTTGATATGATACATACCGAAGTCCAGTGTTAGCCCGACAAAGTCCCATCGGCCAGACTCACACCGATATAACTTTTCGGTCAGACTTCTACTGTCAATGTGAGTTCAAAACCTCATTCTGATAGCTCATCTCATGCCAACCATATGTTCATCGGCAAGAGTTACACAAAACAGACTCGTCGACCAGACCAACACTATCAGTTCAACATTCTTAGGACTAACTGAGGACCAATGTTACCTCAATGATTTGTTCATCGGTCAAAGTCTCCCCGATCACAACCAATCGGTCAGACTGGAACTGCTAATATGATACATATCGAAGTCTAGTGTTAGCCCTACAAAGTCCCATCAACCAGACTCACACTGATATAACTTTTCGGCCAGACTTCTAGTGTCAATGTGAGTTCAAAACCTCATTCCAATAGCTCATGTCACAATGACCACCTTCATCACCAAGACACACCAAAGGTCACATTGATATGTTCAAAGAAGGAACTTCACAAGGAGAACTCAGATCGAGCTAAGTCACATTGATCTCATAGATAGTTTAGGATCACTATGCAGATCGGCCAAACATCTCAGTGGTCACACCGAAATCACTCTCTCAGAGGTTCACAAGTCTCATTGATCTGATCACTTCGAGCCTATAGAGATAAAATGCCTATCGGAAAGACAATCCAGGTGTCTCACCGATTTTTCTCTTTCAGGAGGTTAAGGTCAATATAGTTATAAAGCAATACAATATTTTTTTATTACTTCTCTTTAGTTTGCTAGTTTCTGAATATCATTGATATTTTCTTGAAATAAAAATTATTTCTTGTCATGCCCCATGTTAGCCAATCGATCACCAAGAACATTGCCTTCTCAGTAGGTATGAGAGATCTGAATATCTTCAAATTCTTCTAGAAATTTCCAAATAATCTGCAACACATACTTCATGGACCAATTAAAACAAGATTTCTCCTTGCAAGCATTAATCACTACTAGAGAATCTCCTTCAATGTGAAGTGCTTTGATGTGGAGTTGTTTTCAAAGGAGCAAACCATGAAGTAAAGCCATTGATTCTATCATATTGTTTGTACGCAGTGGTAAAATTATTGATCTAGCTTCTTTGACACTACCTCTTGTATCCCTAATGCAAATACCTACTCCTGAAATACCTAGGTTTCCTCTAGAAGCCCCATCAAAATTCAATTTGTAATAGCCTTCTGATGGAGGGAGTCATCATATTGTACTTATGTCTACCTTCGCACTCTGATGTTGCATTAGGCTTCCTTTAAAAGGAAGTTTTATCTCTTTCCAGTTATTTAAAATGAAATTATCCCATGAGAGAACACCGCCCCCACATTCTTATGATGTTGTGTCCAAATATTTACTACATCTGAAACTGACTTTTCAATCAATGCATGTATAGTTTGATAATTTACTGAGGTTTTTCTAAAAATGTGTTTATTCCTTTCCCACCATATGTTCCATATTACCAAAGTTGGGATAGTTTGCCAGATGCATGCAAAAAAGGAGTTTTTGTAAAGAACAGGCCAGGCAGAAAATAGATCCCAAATGGAGTTTGGCAATGGAGCAAAGTAGTTCATTTTATCAAGAACAAAACACCAACAGGATTGTGCAAATGGATAGTGGATAAAAAGATGATCATGATCTTCAAATGATTGGTTACAAAGAACACAATTGAAAGGTTCCACAATGCCTAGTTTGACCAACCTTTCACTTGTCAAGACTCTTTTTCTCATCACTAACCAAGCAAAATTGCCTGCTTTTGGCAATACCACACTATTCCAATAGAACAAGAATGCCCTCTGAGATTGATTTAAGTTATCCCTGCCGATAATTGCCTTGTACCCCTGCTTAACTGAATAGGATCCACTTTTAGATGGTGCCCATATTACTCGATATTCTTCTCCTAATAGGAATATTATTCTATTGTTCATGATTTGTGACAATAATTCTTGTTGATTTTTTGAAATTTGCTCCAAAGAAAAACCTTTCCAAACCACTCTCCCTGATGGGGGCTCAACGTGCTTAACATAATCTATTAATTTTGTTCCCCATAACTGAGAAAACAATGATATTGCCGATTGCAACTCTTGAGAAGTTTGTAATGGGGGATGCCCATTCCAAGAATCACTCCAAAAATTAACTTCATTTCCCTTATTGACCTCCCATGAAATATATGATGTAACCACCTTTCTACATGAGATCATGAAGCGCCACATGGTTGATCCTTGGGGAGGGTCAGCAATCGTGAAAATTCTCTTGGGATCTTGGTTGTCAAGATATTTAGCCCTCATCAAGGAACACCATTTTGAATCTAGTTTGGTATACATTTGCCAAATTATTTTCCAACCAAAAGCCTGATTACGTTTTGGAATATCGTGTAATCCCACACCTCCTTTTAATTTTTTTGACACCATGTTGTCTAAGGATATTAAAGGAATTTTTTTTGAGTCATTCATATTCCCACTCCACAAAAAAAATCTTATAATTTTCTGAATTTGTTCCACTACTATGTTGGGTGCCCTTAAGACTAAAATGAAGTAGTTAGGTATTGCAGAAAGGACAAACTTTATTAAAAGAATTTGACCTAAAAAAGACAACCACCTGGCTTTCCATGAACATATTTTTTTCTTTATTCTCTCAATAATCTTAGCCCAATAGGTCGGCTTATTGGACCCCATGAAGAATGGAATACCTAAATACTTACAAGGAAGATCCGCTTCTTGGAAACCTATAATTCTAATAATTTTCCTTCTTATGGCACCTTTAGCATTGAACACATAGATTTTTTACT
Organism: Sequoiadendron giganteum; assembly: GCA_007115665.2. Taxonomy (NCBI): domain Eukaryota; kingdom Viridiplantae; phylum Streptophyta; class Pinopsida; order Cupressales; family Cupressaceae; genus Sequoiadendron; species Sequoiadendron giganteum. The sequence continues at coordinate 498,271,174 of CM021101.1, forward strand.
TTTGAGCATTGATTCTTTGGCCTGACACCTTTGAGTATTTATCCAAGACTTCTTTTATTTTCTTAGCTTCTGAGATAGTTGCTTTACCATATACTAGGGTGTCATTTGCAAATATGTTGTGTGTAACTGACACATTTGTATGAGGGATGAGAATTCCTTGCTATAATTCCTTAGAATGCTTGTCTTTGATGGTCCTACTCAAAGCCTCTACCATAATTATAAAAAGGAAGGGCGACAATGGGTCACCTTGTCTAACACCTTGATTTTCCTTAAAGAAACCGCAAGGTGAGCCATTGATTAACACAGAGAAATGTGCTCCTAACAGGCATGAAAATATCTATTTACACCATTTCTTGGAGAAACCAAACTTATCAAGTACCTTGATAAGAAAATCCCAATCCACCCTGTCGTATGCTTTCATCATATCTAATTTTACAATGAAAGAAGACAATTGATTTGATTTAATAGAATGGAGTACCTCATGAGCCACTAGTGCACCTTCTGCAGTCTCCCTTCTGGGTACAAATCCTCCTTGTTCCTAAGATATAATCTTTGGAATGAGGGATTGCAGCCTTAAATAGATCGCCTTTGTGAAGATCTTGTAAACTGTATTACAGAGTGAAATGGGCATGAAGTCTGTAAATGTTTTAGGTTCTTTTACTTTTGGGAGGACAACTATGTTTGCGACGTTGAAGTGCTTCAACATTGTACCTGATCTGCGAGATTCCTCTAGAGCAAGGAGAAGATCATACCCTAGCACATCCCAACATTTTTCATAAAATAATGTCGTGAACCCATCCGACCTCGGGGCTTTATCTGGTGACAATGAAAAAACCACTTTCCTTAATTCTTCAAGTGTAAATGGTTTGATCAAAGCTTCATTATCACTTTGGGAGATAAGATTTGGTATTGCAGAAAGAACTTCTTGTTCTTGTTGATCTCCCTAAGCAATAGGTTTAAGGGGTGAAAGAAGATCCATGAAAATTTTACTCCCTCATTTTGAATTTCCTTTGCCTTATTGATTTAGTTTCTGAGCTTATCTCTTGTATTGAAAAAAATATTTTTGAAGCTCTTTTTTGCTGAGCTGATGCATGGAAGAATTTCGTATTATGATCTCCCTCTTTCAGCCACAATTCTCGTGATTTTTGCTGCCAATACACTTCTTCTCACTTATCCAATTCTGACCACAACTGTTGAAGTTCCTTTTGTTTTACATAAGTATCAGAGTCCATACCATTTTGAATAATATGCTCATGTACATCTGCCAACTATTTAGCTACTTCTTCCTTTTGAACAAAGATATTTTTGAAAGTGCTAATGTTCCAATCCTTTATCTACCCTTTAATATGCTGCAATTTTTTGAAGAACTGAAACATTTTTGTACCATTGTGAACTGGAGCACTCACCCACCACTATCTTAACAAAGGCATAAATAAAGGATGTCTTAGCCACATCTTCTAAAATTTGAAGGATGGTTTATGAGTTGGAACCCCTATTGGCTTTGTTATACTTAGTGATATGGCAAAATGATCGGAGCCAATAAAGGGGAGGATCTGAGAAGTCAAGTTTAAAGATGCACAAGCCCATTCTTGAGAAACTAGGAACCTATCTAGTCTTATTGCAATATGACAAAAGTCTCTTCTTCGATTTGTCCAAGTAAATCTTCCTTTTTTTGGAAGAATATCCCAAAATGCATTATCTATAATGAAGCATCCAAAATCCATCATGGTTTTTTGTGGAGGGCAGATGCCTCCTTGCTTTTTATTCAAACAGACAATAGCATTAAAATCCCCTACAACTATAATATTTTGATTACCCATGTTTTGTGTTATATTTGTCAAAGTATCCCATAACCTCTTTTTTATCCTGTGTTGTTGTTGGCCCATAGACATTGATAAGCTTGAATTGAATGTCAAAACTGTGAACATTCATGAGCTACCAATTATGATCAGAATTTAATATGTCCACTATGACTGACCTTGGGTTCCATAAGGAGATTAAACCACCTAAAGCCCCTTGGGCGAGTACTGCCACAAGTTTCCATTTGCTTCATTTAAGGGTTGTTGCTTCAAAAACTTCCTTCAATAGTTTAGCTTCCTGAATTAAGAAAATGTTTGCCCCGCTAGCATCAATCTGATGCTTGATGTGGGCTCTTTTGTCAGAGGCATTGATTCCCTTGACGTTCCATGATATGATCTTCATTGCATACAAGGAGATAAAAATGCTCTCCTCGGTCTTTTATTGATTGAGAATCCCCCATCTAAAGTGGCTTGCATGCCTGCTTCAATCTCCTCTGTTAATTTATCTGCCTTAGATTTCGTTCCTATTTTGGCTGGGGTTTTTTTTATTACTACCTAAGAGATGGGTGTTTGAGCTAAAGATAACTCTTGAGAAAAATCAAATTCCACTCCTATATCTATCCCCATTTCCTTTTTTTCTTTGATGCATAAGTCATTGTTATGTGAATCTAGCTGATCTGATTATGCTCCTACAATTTCCTCCTCATGAAAGATTTCATCTGCTATCTCATCAAAGAGCTCTAAGCCTATGGAATCAAACATTTTTTGTGCTATGTACTCTAACTTATCATGAGAGACCATTTTCCTATCTTGAGTATTCTCAATAGACATATGCCTTATTTACTTCTAGCACTTAGGTGCACAGAGGGTCTCAAGGTTGGGAAACCCCTATTCTGAATCAAAATTTTCTATTCCATAACATATGCTCTCTATTGGAATCCTGTGGGAAGGAAAAACCACATTGGTAAATGGGTGAAGTGTTTCCTTATAATTCTGAACAGGACAAAACAGTAGTCGGATGAGACACTGAAGCTGATCTAGTGTGAAGGAGAGACTAGATAATGAAGGAGACAAGATACCTAGTCTATTGTTTTTGCTCGAAAGAGTAAAAGGAGAGTCTATGGGTTGTGAATGATCGATATTCTCCTCCAAACTTATTGATTGAATTAGTGTCTCCTTGTTCGACTGGCCCTCATTCTTCCTTTTCCCAAAAGATCAATTCAGACTTCCTAAAAGACTATATGTAGTTGAGGGAGATAAATCTTAATATTTTTTTCCTGAACAGTCAGCTTACTCGCCTTACTAGCACCTGAGGCTTTCCTAGGCTCTCCTCCCTTAGAAAATTTATCAGTTAGAGGGCACACCTCAACCATGTGCTCTAAAGAATGGCATTGAGAACAATAATTATGACTATTTTCAATTGTGATCTCTTGTTCCCAAATGCCATGTTTGGACTTAATATCTAACTGATTTGGGAAGGGTTTTGTGGTATCCAGTAAAACACAAACTCTAATCGATAGGGATGGATTAGCAAAGAATTCCTTATCGTGTTTAAGGAAAATCCCTATTTGGTTTGCCATGAACTCTATTAACTTTAACTCTCTGTATTTAAGAGGTAGAGATTGCAAATGCACCCAGGTAGGCATAAACTTAGCAAAAAATAGGTTGAGCTTAAAGTTTGGAATCCACATATTCATACATAAGCCTGAGCCTTCATATATCCAAGATTTTTAAATGATTATTATAATGGAAAGATTATGTTAGATTATGTTAGATAGTTTAAACAAAAATAAAATAATCTGAATTTCTATTTTTATGTGGAATTAAGTATTATTTTTTATAAATTTAAAATTCAAAATAATAAAATAAAATAAAAACTTACTATCTTATTAATATATTTCTAATAGTTATGCAAATATCTTTTTATTATAAATCTTTTAAATACATTTTTTTATTTTATTGTTTGATTTTTTAAAAAATAAAAATTATCCTCACTTATATTTCCAAAAATATAAAACTCAAAATATTAACAACCATGATTTATGATTGATATGACGATTTAAGAAAACAACCATAATTTATTGTTGAGATTGTGATTTAATGAATATTTTTTATGTACACATATTCTTTACACTGAATAACAAGGAGCAAACCATTGAACATTCTTTACACTGAAGATAATATAATTCCTTTCCAATTTCGAGTGGAATTTATGTACACTACAACAAACGAAAATGATCACTCTAGACTCGTTTACATAAATTTAATGCTTTCAATAGAGCATTTTTTCCATTTTCTTGAACTGAAATTTAGAAATACAAATTTTCCAAAGGAATCTAAATTTCTAACCTATACTTGTTTTTACTTGAAACGTAAAAGTTCAAATAGAAATAGAGATGTGCATGATTCAATATAGTGTCTTATCCATATTACAGAGCTATCCTAGAAAGAATTGTGAAACATTTAAGCAAACAAAGTGAGTAAGCTAAAGACAAGAGCCAAAAATAAACTGCATGTGGTTTAGGACAAAGTCAAGGGAATGCATTTTCAAGAGCCAAAAATAGTACTCTTGAGTTGGTATAATGATGGAGAACTTGTACTCTTGAAAGAGAGTTCACAAGTTCAAATATTGCAAGGGGTAGGGTATGTGCACCTCCTTTGTAGTACAGTTAGGTGTCTCCTGCATGGAGTATGAGGTAGTCCCATATTACTATAAGCCATCTATAGAACAAAAAATAGATCGTTTGGTATTGTGGACTATAAAAGGATCCATATCCATTTCCATTTCCCATTTATTGGTGATATTCAATGTACACAGTATGGCACATTCCCCACAGGTCTAACAAAGATTTTGTGATTTGACTAATAGAGCCTAGAAGAACATGCAGATAGTTGTAAGAGTATTAAATTTTGACAAAAAAATTGGTTTCTTTGTGTGCAACTTAAGAGTTTATACCTATTATTTTGGCTTTTAGGTAGTTACAAAAAACATGGGAGGATTTGTTATGTACACAAAGGTCAAAAAGTGGTCATTTCAAGTTGACATCTAATACATATTCTTTTTTTTCTCGATAACTATTCAATTTGACCACCACAAAATTAGCATAATTTATCCAATACATATGCACAAATACCCTGGTAATCATGCACTATTAGTACCAATAAAGTTTCACAAATCCTCCAATTAAGTACCATTTTTTGTAACTATTGGGTATAAAGTGGACAACTATTGGTACATTTGAATTTTTTTAGTGGACTTTTAATTAGCATGTATCACTGAACAGTTATTGGATCATGGACGTTAACTGGAACCTTTCCCCTAATTTTTTAAATCTAAATGTGACAATATCAGTGCAAAATTATGGTTGTTCAACCATGATCGCACTCTCCTAGCCACCAATTAGGAAGAAGGCCTTCCTCACATACGAAAATCCTATCAACATAGAAAGTAAAATAGTCACTCCTAACAAAGGTACATGCTTACCTTTATGTGTAAGGTCCTACAATACACAATCATACTTTTTGGACCAAAACCAAATTAAATTTACTTGTGATAAGTGAAGCTCCAAACTGTTGATGTGGATTCTTCCATAAAACATGCAACCTTAACTACAAGTTACAAAAGAAATTTTGAAGTAAGACAATAATCTAAATTTGTTAAATAGTGAATCATTCAATGAGAAGAATGCATCAGAAGATCAAAATTACACAAAACCTTGATATCAATTAGTTGCCCAATGATACCTAAGTTTGTTTATGGAGAAATTCTCTCCTAAAGAGTGTGTATCAATCACCAAATGATAAACAATTATTTAGGGTAATTTTTCAATTGAATACTAACACAAAAAATGGTATTGTTATCAAAGATGACAATTATTGTTTCTTTCACATTCTGATACCTACAAAAAGAAATGATAACATAAACATTAACCAAATTTGACCAAATGGAATTTCTGACATAGTTATACACTATGTGAATATCATATGGAACTAAAAGGTTTAACATTCAAGGTTTCATTGTTTCAACTTGTTCATATTATCAGTGATAGGATTTCGCATCTGATAAGGAACCATCTACCCAGTATCTAGTTGTTTATAATAGAAATTCAAGCAAATAGTGACCTACAATCCTTTTTAAAATGAGAGCATAATGGTTCCATATTGGAATAGATCAAGCCAAAAGAAAAGCAAATAATGCTTGTTCTATTTCATCTTATTTTAATGGACTTGTTTATGTAAAACACTTATGGATGTATAATTTCATCTTGTTTTGATCATAGATGATGTAGACACTTATATTATATTTAGAATAACAATTGATTGCTAGTCACAAACATGGATTAGTTGATTTATTATAGACTTACTCACATTTGTTATATTAGAGTTATAAATTATAATTATTTATCTTTATAGATTGATTTTAGAATCAACATAATTGTGTATGATAAATATAAATGTTATTTAATTAAATGTTATTTGTTTATGTAATTTTGTATTAATATGATGAATCAAACTCATTATTTGATTTTTATTTAATTATGGTAATATTGTTAATTATGAAATATTTGTGTTGCATATATTAATTTAATTATAATATTATTTTGGCTATTATTTTGAATATATTAATGTTTTTATGCGAGTGTGCAAATTATATTCTATTACCAATGGAAAATTGTAAAAGTTCCACAAGAAATCACTATTGTGTTTCCCCAATGTATAGCCTTATTCTAAGAGAGGATTAAGGTTTACTTGTGTAAAAGTATTGTGAATAATTGTGTTAGTAATTTTTTATAATTTTCATTATCCAATGTGGAGCATGGTTGAATTCTCTTAAATGTCAAAATTCTGATTTGACCCTAAGAGAGATTTTGATGCCATAAAATATCATTTTCTTTATTATTTGTGTAAAATTAAACCTATGATAATAACCTATCAATGGAGCTCATGTTTGAATGCTTAAAAAATATTTTGGAAGTATGTAGAAGCACCTTGGAATATTGGTGACATTTTTTTTGGGAGGCAAAAACCTAATTTCTAAATGTAGGTCAAAAATTAACTCTAGTTCTATTATATCTTATTTATTCTCCTTTGGAAGCTTCTTTCGGGGTTAGTTTTTCTATTGTTAGAATTTTCTATTTTGAGAAAAAGGGCTTTGAGAGAGAAAAAAAAATAGAGGAAGAACTTGAGAGCTTGAAGAAGAGAAAAGTTAGAAGAATTTGGATCAAGGTTTCATCTAACTTAGTTGAAGTATAGAGGTAAGATTTTAAGCCTTGTGGTAGTATTGTTTGTGGTAGTATAACAAAATATAGTTGTTGATTTTTCTATGAATCCCCTTATTTTAGTGTGTTGAAAATCCCTTTATGTGTTGTTATTTTGTGTATTGATTATTTTGGATATAGGTTTGTGTTGGGTGTTGATCTTCTCATTTAGATTAAGAGTCAACCATGTGTTGAGGTTGAGAGAGGTATAGACCCTCTTTTGGGAAAAATGAGTTATTGGAATATGTTTTGGCATGAGTGCCTTTATATATGGTGATTGTGTTGTAGAAGAGAAGTGAAAATATTGTGAATTATTTGTGTTTTGGGCTTATATGATTTGGATAAGATTTAGCATGAGTTTCTTTATGAATAGTGAACAGATTGTAGAGAAAAAAATTAAAAAATTGTGAGACTTTAGTGTTGTTAGGGTTATGTGATTTCGATTATGGAATATTGTGTGGTCTTAGAATAATTGTGAAATTATTTATTTTATGAGGAAAAGGAGATTGTTATTCTATTTTTTATTTTTTCCCAAGAGGTTATTGAGTCCTCTTGAGTCCCCCTTGATTATGGATCTTGTGAAGATCTATTTATGTGTGTTGGCCATTTGGGTAGTTGTAACTTTGTAATGTTCGTATATGTTTTGTGTTGTGTAAACCAATTTTTTAAGAGCCTCTTAATTTGGGAGTGGACTTACTTAAGTTTTATAGTTGAGATGAGCTATCCTTGATCATATAAGGCTTGGAGTCACTTTTATGTGCAATTTACTTTGAAAATGAACCTCATAAAAAAGACTTGCTATGCAGTATATTCTATCTTTTAAAGTTATTATGAATAGATTTGTAATATGAAAAATCTAAGTTGAAATTAGTAGTTTTGTTATAATAAAGGCATGTAAATGATAATATTACCTCAATGGTTACTATGTATAACATTGATTTAAATGTTGTATAGTTTTGTGATTTTTCTTACTTGAACAATTCATTATTTTGAAATAGAGGATAACAATGTTTTGGATCAATTGCATCTCCAACGACGATGGCTAGGGTTTCCTTTGCGTCTGCGGTGGTGACAATCAGGGGTTGTCGCGGCGAGAACAGAGATGTTGGGATCTGCGACAGGCTCAATGGAGTCCAGTTCCTTGCGGTGCCGCCTAAGAAAGGTGTGTGGGAGCTGAGCGGGTCCTCTGCTGTGGGGGTGGAGAGACGCAGCAAGCATGGTGGCCCTGCTACGATGGCGTCGGCTAGGGCTTTGAAATCTGGGCATGGGCGACTGCCTTTGGCTAGTTTTGTTCCTGTGGCAAATGTTGTCTCCATCAATCTGGAAGATGAGATGGAAAAGGAAATAGATTTTAATGTTTCTGCCTTCTTTTTTCATGGAGTGATCTACCGGTTCAAGGGTTTCCCATGGTCAAGGGGTTTTTTGTTGCTAAATTTGACATTGATCTAGATAAAAACAAAATTTTGTGTGATCACTTTTTTAGCTGGGAAGATAAATTTTCGCTAATGATTAAGCCTTGTCATGCTGATTTCAACCCTTCTTTTAAAACTTTCAATAAGATCTCGATTTGGGCTCGATTTCTTAATCTTCCTCTACATTTATGGATTGATTCCTTTTTAGAGGAAGTGGGTGAGGCTCTTGGAGATTTTTTGTTGGTGGATGATGTATCCACCGATATGTATCACTCTACTTTTGCCCGTATATTGGTTAAAATGGATGTTTCAAAAGGGTTGCCTGTTGAGATATTACTTAAAACTTCTAAGTGTTTTTGGGTCCAAGCTTTGGATTATGAAGGGATCCCCTTCCGATGTAGAAGATATTTTAAAACAGGTCATGTTGCTGCTCAATGTGGTTTTGACAAAAAAAATCATGAAGGTGACTTGGTGGAAAGGTGCTTCTCAGCAGCATTAGACGGTTGAGAAGAAAGTTGAGCAACCTAGGAGATTTTTTGAGGTGGCTGCTTTGGATTCTCAGGGCCTTGGGGCTTCCTCTCCGAATGTCTCTATTGGTGGGGTAGATGACGCCATGCAAGACTACAATGTTAAAATCCCCAATGAGATTGTGAATGGACCTATGGCTGTCACTTCTGATGATAGTGCTTTGGCTATCATTTCGGGTGGCTCTCCTGATTTGGCCACGTCTACAGGGAGGAATACATATCAAATCTTTAAGGATGTGGCTACAGGCTATTTTCTTCAAGATAATAGTGCGTCGACTTGGCTCGATAAGGCAACGCAAGTGGAAGAGGGTTGGATAATGGTAAAGAGCAAGAAAGATAAGTCCTCTAAGCCTCTTTTTGACATGACTCTTTGCTCCCACAAGAGTAATTCTAAATATAAATCTTGATGGTTCTTGTTTGGAGGTTGGTTGCTAGTTGTTTTGTGGCTTTGTAGCCAGTCACGGTTCTTTGGCTTTGGTAGCCTTTTTTTACTTGGTTGTCTGTGCTTTTTTGTCCTTTTGTTTTGACAACCTTCCGGTTGGGGGTTCTAGATCCATTCAAAATCTGTTTGTAAAAAGTTTCGGGGTCCCTTCAAAACCTGTTTTTTACTTTAATCAAAAACAATGTTTTGACCATAACTTTTAGTTGGTCAATTGGATTAGTCAAATTTGTGATATGTCATTCAGAAATCTATAGTACAAAAATCCTTAAATTTTCTCTTAAATTTATTTATTTCATTATATGTAATTAAATCTATATGACTATTTTACAACAATTTATTATTTTTATTAAAGTAAGCAAATGTTTTTAAAGGGCCTAGACCCTTGTACAAAAAGGTCATAAAAAAGGATAAAGTAGGCAAGAAACTAAGGTCTAGACCCTTTACAAAGCTACCAAAAGGCAAGACAAAACAAGCTCAAGCTAGTAAGATATAATTAAGAAACAACATAACCAAAAGAGAGGAACACCAAAAACCAAGTTGCTAAGAACAAAAAATCAAATGAAAGAGCTAGAACCCTCAAGGCCCCTCTTAGATAATATTGGGCCTACAATAGGTTGGCCTCTCGCCCAACACTCAAACATGAGTTTGGGGAAGTGATATAGGAAGACCTTCTTCCTCCTTACAATAGTCCAAGAGACATTAACATCCAAATTCTCAAAATGAGGGGAAGCAGTTGGCAATCCCCTATGGAGATATCGTCCACATTTGAGAAGAGAACCATATAATGACGAGGTGAAGGATGGTCATCCACCACATGAGTAGTTTAGATTTGGTCTAAAGTTGAAGGAAATTCGTGCTATAAGGTCAAGGCAAGATGTTCCTCAATAGGGTTTGAGGGATACGTCAAAGTTGTATTGGAAGCAAAAGAATCATCCTCTTCCTAAGAGGAGTCATTAACGAAGAATCAGGAGCATGAATAGTTAAGCGGTCTTCATTAGCATCCTTCCACCACTTAACAATTCCCTTGCAATGTGAGAGGATAATTTGTAGCCAAGTGACAAAAAAAAGCATCAACAACCTCTAAAGGGGAGGCCCTCATAATCAAGAGATTGAGTCCAAAGCCTATCCCCAACCATCTAAACCACATCCCCATGAAGAGGTTTGGATCTATGTCAATTTCCACCATAATGCAAGCAAAAATAGAGTGCCTCGTGTAGGAAGTGGAATAGTCAACTTTCAAAAAGTGACCAATAGAGTTGCCTATGGCCTCATAACATGAAATCTCTCAAAAATGAAAAGGAAGGTTTGGAAGTCTAACCCACACCAGACACACATTTAGTGGCTCAATAAGGAGTTAAAGGAGGTTGTCCAAGGCTTAACAGAGAGAGTGCTCCCCCAAGCCCACAACTTGCTCAACACCAAATTTATGCCCTCAAGAAGCAATGAAAAAACCTTTACAATAGGTGAAGGGATCAATCTTACCCACCACAAGAGGCCTCCAGGAATCCAACACCCACTTGTGAAGATCATGAAGAGAAGGCCAAAGATTGAAGAATCTACACACCAACCTCCTACATTGGTAGAAGTTCTCATTTTCCACCACATCCTAGCCACAAATCGCCACCAAGGATGATTTGGCATAGCAAAGAGGACACTATTTTTCCCTCAAAGGTTGAGAAGCACCAAAACCAACCACTTGAGTAAGGTTACATCCAACAATAGAAGCAGGCACTAGTGGGGGGACACTAGCAACAAAAGGTCGTGTCATGCCATTGAGAGTGGAAGTAGAGGAACTAGGGAAAGGGTTGCAAATAACCTCGACACCACCAGTTGTAGGAGATGAAAAAACCTTGGGCTCAATCACAACACTAGCACCAAGTTCAAAAATATTAGGCAATGCACCAAAAACAAATGGCACATGAACAATGGCACATGAACAATAGCAATAGAGAAACCCTTGATAGGCGACACCACAACCACAATAGATTGCACACAAGCAACAAAAGAAATAGAAACAACATATGATCTTATGATAGATGATGCACTAGAAACAAGAAGCACACCTACGACGAACAAAACAATAGTAGCAAATGACCCAGAGACAAATGGCACACTAGCAACAGATGTAGAGGAACCATGGATCCCTACAACAAATGATGAATGGACGAGAATAGGAGCATGAGAGCCCATTTCAAAACTCACTTTACATTATATTTTTTCACAACAGTTATTGTTGATATAGAAGACAACATTATTTTAATAATAAATTTTAATTGGTTAATTGGGTTGTTCTAATTTTTGGATATATGTTTTTTGAACTATGTATTGAAAAAACCTTCAAAATTTTATTTCTTGATTCTATTTGCATCATTATCTATAATTAAATATGTATGACTAGTTTACAAAAGTTTATTGTTGGAGATAGAAGACAATAGTGTTTTGAAAATAACTTTTAAATGGTCAACTGGATTTGTGTACTTTTTGGATATTTTTTTGAACTATGCAGTTAAAAAAAAAATTAAAATTTTAGTTCTATATCACATGTCTATCATTCTCTATGAATAAATGCAATGGGCTATTTTGAAACATTTGTTTTAAAAAATACTATTATGCAAACCTTTAGACCATTGTTTGTTCATGATCCTTTATGATTTTTGTAGAAATTTTTTTGAGTTTTGTGGTATTTTAATTATTCTTTTTGTTTCATAATACAAGTTTGAAAAATATTGTTTTTGATCAAGTGATGATAATTTTATTCGAAACTATAATTTGTGTGATTATAGCCTCTTTTGCATGATAAGACTAACTCATTTACATTATTAAAAAGATCTTGAAAGTCTTTGATTATGTTTGATTTATTTCTTAAGGTTGCTCAAGTATTTTCAACAAATCTATTTGTTATTTATCGAACTTTCATGGCATTCCACATGACCACTATTCTCGGGGATGTAACATCCCACAATTCTTATGTCTCTTTGCACTTGGGTTTCGTTCAAACATTTGATTAAACAAATACTTCATTGTAGGTTTACATTTCGTGAGATATTTTGTCAAACAATTCTCTTGCATTCATATTTTGCATGGAAGTTTACTTATGTGGCTATAATCATAAGCTTTATACCAAATGTATATTTATATGTTATGTGAATGGTCTCAAATCATATTTTCAATCAAAAAAGTTGTTGAGTTTTAGGTCTAACTATTTTAATTGATATGGTCCACTATAATCTTTTCGTTTGCATTGTTCATGTAGTTTGTAAATGATATGTCATTATGAATGATGGTAGTGCCCTAATCCCATTGGTGTTTATTATTTTACACATCATTTCACATGGTTGTTTTGAATTTGATTATGTCTCACATTGATTTTTTTTCTTACTTTCTTGAGTCGTGTATAAAATATTGTTAAAAAAAATGCTTGTTCAAATGCTTCTTGTGTCTTTGAATTGAATAAGATTTGTAGGCTTGTGCTAAGCTTCATGCTTTCTCAACTTGTGTGGGATCTCTATATGACCAAATCATTAAATTTTATATTGGTAATAAGAATTAACTTGGTATGATGTTGCATTGATAAGTGATGCTATATTACTATGTATGAGTAGTATACAATCATAGTGTATTAATTGATTGTATGAAGTCACTCTACTCTAATATGTAGCTTTGTTCATCGATTAAGTAATTGTTGCATTTAATAAATTTGCGAAGTAACAATATAATCTTCTGGTAGAATTGACAATTACAATTTTGAATGAATTAATATAGAATAATTGTACATTATAAACATATCTTTAAAAAAAAAAGGTTCAAGGATTTGATCTCTTAATCCAAAAGTTTGATTATTTTGGATACTCACACTTAATAATGTTGAAGAGGACCAAGAAGAGTGCAAAAAACATCAATAATTCTAAATTCATGGTGAGAGGGTACCTACAATCTCCTATGTATAAATTAGCAAATTTGGTAATTGAAAATAATGTAAATTTTATTAATACATTTTCTCAAAATATATTTAAATATTGTAATTAAATAATAGAAAAGTTATTACAATTATTGTTTTGTTCCTTGATTAAAGATTAACTCTTGTAACATGAGATTGATATCTAAACAATGGTTTTATCTTATTAGTATTTTATTAGTTAGTTATATATTTTATACTTGAATTTTTTTAAAAAAATTGACTTGTTTAAGTGATGAATCTATGTTGATTTATATGTTATGTATTACCATTTACATTTTGATTGCAAAATTAAATAACAGAAAATAAATTAAAAAAGTAATTATTACTTTAAGTTGATTTATTTATGTAGTCCAGAATTATCTATTTGTTTCATGAACTGATTGTAGTTATTATAAATCAATTGAATCAGAACATTTTACATCGATTTTATTTTTATTAAAAAAATAATTTTAAGACAATTAAAATAACGTTAGATGTCTAATTAGATATAATATTAAATTAGATTTGTTAATTGCTTTTTGACTCTTCAAACTTATTAGTCTAATTGTTGTAAGTGGATGAAATATTGTTGCTTCCTCTTAAATAGTTTAGAGGGAAAATATTCATGTATTTTTCCCCTCACAATACCATGCATAATAGCATTGACACCTTGTTAGAATATTTTCACTTTTCTGTGTTATGAATGGGAGTCTTTCACACCTAATTTGGGTATCGTTCTGTCTCTTTGTCTCGACTGGTGTGCCCTTATTTTGAATACACATGCACTATAATTAGTGGTGTAACCCTTATATAAGTGTTGAAAAAAAAAAATAGTTGCATTATTATATTTATGCCCATTTATATGTGTGCATATGGGTGGGCATTACATCATACATCTTCTCTTGAATTCTTTGAATATTGTAAATTAAGAGAAATGCATGTTAAAAATTCCAATATTGATTTTATCTATTATTTAAGATAGGCAAGAGCCTACTACTTCCAAGCTAGAATTGTCTCGACAACTGCCTCTCTCTAAAAATTTTATGATGGAAAATTGTCCCCTTAAAAAATCAGGCCAACCATGCTCTGCCAGGCTATACCCTGGGGAACTGAAAAGGGAAATCCAAATATTCTAGAAAATCTGATCTCAATCTCCCACACTTGTCAAAAAGGCCTTCAAGAAAGAAAAAAAGTTTTAGTCCCGAGGACCACCCTCTTTACCTTGCTTAATGCCTAATACCACTATAACTGTATATCACAATCCAAATTATTTAGCAGAAGAATTTAAGTTGCAGCACCTCTTAACGCACACTGTACTTGGAAATTGCAAATGAAACTGAAAGTAACATCCTGGATATCCAGATGCTCGGATCTGCCAATAAATGCAGATATCCGAGAGAAGAATACATATTCTTGCTCTGATCTTGTGCAACTACAAGAAACCCTGAAACTTTATTTGCAAATAAGATATCCTTTAACAAACTAACATTTAGATTCATATTATTGGTCTGGTTTTTCTGCTAATTTAAATAAATTTCTGATTGTTTCTGAATATAGAAAAATAAAAAATAAAAACTTTAAATCTGCCCAGAATTTACAGAAATGGCTTACATTGATTTTTCCATAATTTTCTGAGATGAAGATTTTAGAAGTATGCAGATTTAGGCACAAACACCTCAAAAATATCTTCAAACCCTAGCCGCCCTTGCCAATACCCCAGTAACCCAGCACTAGCTCTGTCCCACTTGTCCTTTCTGTTATTAGCTTCAGTGATGCTTGAAAACATTAAGTCACATTGCTGTAGATAATCCAAATCTGATCCTGCTATTATGAATCACCTCCCAAAATGGCCTCCAAACCTGATAATGAAGTGCAGCTCTGAAAATGGTGTGTTAGGGCATCACAAACCAAAGCCCTTCCACCGAGGGGGAGCTCGTATGTCTCTCTGAAACCAGGGATACTCGAAGGTTTTCAAACATTAAGTCAAAGATTGCAGCAGCAATAGAGAAAAGACTGATAACATAATTAGTTCCAAAAAAACCCTAAAATGCAGTGTTCCATGGGGACGCGTTCCTAGGCGTCCCCGTCTTGAAGACTTGGGGAGGACATACCCCCCACCAACCCACCACCAGCGCCACCATCCCACCACCAGCATTGCTGTCTCCAAGACATTGCTAGGACTTCGAGGACGCCGGGATGTCCTCAAGACATCTAGGGGACTCCTAGTTATCTCCAAGATGTATAATTCTTATACATCTTATTATAACTATTTTTTCAAGTACTATATGTATTTCAGCGCCCTGCCACCACCCCACCACCGTCCCCCCACCGTCCCCAAACATAGGCCCTTGGTCCCCCTATCCCCGACACCTGTCCCTAGGTCCCCCCATCAAGAAACTCCGTGGAACTATGCTAAAATGTTATATAATGACTCCCAAAAGAAGGATTTAACCTCAGCCATTGATCCATTACCAACTCAATCCAATGCTTCAAATAAAATCCCCAAAAAATGAGCCAATAGGCTCCTTGAAATCCCACATGGCTTGAGTTGGGTACATCACAAATAGACGCAAAATTCGCAGGAAACTTATAGAACTCATGAGTACTCACAAATCATACTCATACTGATACAATAGACCAGCCCTCAGTTTTTCCAAATAACTTGCCCGTAACTCAGGAAAAACTCGCTAATAACTCAACATAAACCCATGATTTACAATTGAAAATTCAGCCACACATGAATAAGACTCTTCAGCCCGGAAAAGTGTTCATTTTCATCATTTTCAACCCTGTTTTTTTTAGCAATGGTGGTAGAAGAGTTTGCGGGCATTTGGAGAGAGATTGAAACAATTTGAGTGCTCATTCCAGCTCTTACTCAGCAGCATTTCCAAGATATGTAACAGTAACACATTTCCAATTTTATTTTATTTTTTTGTGCCTTCATTCTAAATGCTTTGTGCTAGGCTGCTCAAGTTTTCTGTCTTGTTTATGATTTATTTTTATTTACTGTTCTTTTTATACATTAATTGTGGATTGGGGTTTCACTCCCTTGTACATAAAAAAACAAAAATATTAACAACAATCTGAGCATCAACCCTTGAACAAGGGTGCTTTGAAAATTACAGAAAACAGAATTCAGCCAAAAATCATCGCTATTGAAATCCCTAAGAATTGCTTCTACACACCATGAACTTCAGTTATGTTTGTGACTGACTTGTCGCATAGCAATTGAAATTTGTTGCATAGAACTAAGGACTTTGTGCAACAATTGAGGAGTGTTATGAAGCAATTGAAGACTATTCCGCAGCAACAGAAAACTTGTTACACAAGAACTGAGAAATGTTGCACAGCCTCTGAAGATTTGTTACACAAGAACTGAGAAATGTTGCACAGCCTCAGAAGATTTGTTACACAATAACTAAGAATTGTTGTGCAGCATCTGTAGAATTGTTAAAACTTAATATGATTGATTTAGAAAGAAAGCCATCAGAATGGAAAACAGAAGTGGCCGCATATGAGGTGGAATAAGGTGAATGGGGGGTTTGTCACATTCACAACATGCTCTTGTTGAAGATGATATTGTTCCTCAACAAGAAGCAGCTGCAGGATCATCCAATTCGAGGACACCTACACAGCAGCAGCATTTTATGAGCTTTAGTCATAAAAAAATTATAGATTATGAACATTGAAACTATAATTTGTAATTTTTATTTATATTGAAACTTGAAGCCAAATGTATTGAATTTGTTTTTGGATCTACAATATGTATTGAACTCTAATTTTGATCTATATATAAAAGAAAAAAGTAATATGTTCCCTAAGTTCAGTAGCATGCCTGTTTCTGAAGATTTTGTTTTTATACAAATTTATGTGTTTTCCAATGTTTTTTACAAATTTATGTGTTTTCCAATATTTGAAAATTTGCCAAGTAGAGTTTTTGAAAAAAAATTGGTTAGCCAAGTTATTGCTGAGTTTTTCAACTGTGGTTAGAAGTGGAACATTCAAAATATCATCTCTAGCACAGATAATCTCCCTATTTTTAAGGATAATGTGTGTTCATGTACAAAGGCATATGAATTAAGTTTGTCAATTGCTTGGCAAAGCATGCTCTCCAGCCAGCCCTGCAAAATATTGGACTTACTAACAAAATTCAACATTTTCCCCAATGCTTACGAGTTAGAAGCCATAATGTATCTATGATTCCTCAAGCCAAGACAACCATTCTCACAGCAATTCATATTGGCCTTAGGAAATGTAAATCCTGGTAAATTCATATTCATTGTTGTTTAATTTCATTTTCAACTAGCTTAAGAGCTCCTAGGTCTAAAATCTAAATATCACTGTGCTCATTCTGCATAGGGCAGCCGTTGTCATTCCTCTAAATAGCATACAACCACAAGTTCATACATACATCATACTTTGGCATTAAAAGTTTATGGAAGACTTCTAACAATGCAACAATCCCCCTCGTTCTCATCTGCAGGATAATAAATACTCTGTTTACAAAGTTCAGTTTGTTTACAGGCTGCTTCATGAGGTTTCATTCTCACTCCTCTTTGTCAGGTTGTATGTGGATGTACAAGCAATTAAGCTCCACTACCATTCTACCCATGACAACAAAAAATTGCTATCTGTGGTTCACTTGATTCTTTTTAAATCTAATAAAAAAGATTGACCTTTATCAAAGCTTTGTTTTAGTGAGAGTTTGGATTTTCTCGTTTACAGTCAGTTCATCCATCCCAACTTTGTCTACAGTTATCTTATTCAAGCTACACTCCGTATATTTATTTCAATCAGTTTGGGAGCAAAATAATTTCAACTTCTAGAACTTATCTCAGGATTTTCATCATGGCTCCTGCAATTAATCAGTGTAGAAACTAACACGAACAAGAGGGCCTTCTAATTATGCCAGTATGTCTAGATACCTTTTGTATGCCCGTAAACACAATGCAAGTCATCAATGTGTTGTATGTGACTTTAGGTAGAAAGGGAAAAACAGACATAAAGAACTTTCTAAAGAGCATTTCGAGAACAAAAACCTAATCAACTTGAAGAGCAATGGAGATAAAACAAATATGCATACATGCAAACATGTCTTCCCACTCCTGCAAATTTTCAGCAATACATCCATAATTGCAAAGAACTGTGAGTTACAGGTGGGGACATTATTTAAAAATAGTATGCAGCCATATTACATAGAGCTATGGTCACCATGAGAGTACAGGACTCCAGATTCCTGTTGACTATGACTACATCAATTTCTGACATAGCAATAGAGTTACATGAAAACTTTCGCATGGAAGTGGTGAAATTTTTTAACTTTTCTGAGATGAAAATCAGAATTCATCCGTTTTCTCAAAAATAGTTTCAACACCACAGAGTCTAGGCTGGTAATTAATTATGAGCGCTAACTTTTACAATTCCTGACTTAAACTTAAGAGAAATAAAAATAACATCATTTAAAAAAACAAGTCTGACATCGTAAGATACAACTTGCTTAAAAGTGTCTAGAAGTTTAACCCAAAAGGTCGAGTAAAAGAGGATCAATTTGGTTCCGGAGAAAAACTCCAAAAGGAGCATCATTTGAAAAAAAAGGAAATCATCATTGGTTCAGGCCATAAAATGCCCAAAACTCAATCCAAAATTTAATTTTACATTACTTCGTCTTGAAAGAAACATAATTCCTTCAAGATACGAAGCTCTCAAATATTGAAAACCCAAACTCCTAAACCTTAGATGACAGTAAATGCATAAAAACCCTCCAGAAAATGGCCTGCAAACTCAAGTTCGACAAAAATCAATATACCTTCAGCAGCCGGTCTAAGCCGGCCGTAGCATGGGCACCGAAGAGCTCCTCAGAAGCAACAATCGCAATCAAAAGGACAGAGGGGGGTGCCGCCTGCATCCTTTTTGTTAAACCCTAGGTCATCTGCAGAATAAATGCTAAAGCCATCGTTTGTTTTTCTTCTAGGTTTAGGCGTGGGTTCCGGCCAGCCCTTTCCATTCTTCTGCTTCTTCTTGTCACTAGCCTCGCTCGACGACTTGACGTTCTGTTCGTCTGGTTTGTCATTCTTTACGGCTGAAATGCTGCGTGGATTCGAACCTTGGACGTTCTTGGGTTTCTTAACTTTAGCGAAAATTTCATCGATTTCATTGTGGGTATCGTTGTTTGTTTGATCTTTCTCCGTGGTAGGAGTCTTCTCCTCTGTAGTTGCATTTCGATTTCGTTTTTTTCCCATGATCTGGGGTTGGAATCCGCTCTCAACCTCGTCTAAAGCCTAGATATCCTTCCCGATGCAAAATGTTTAATGGCTAACAGCACAGCTATCCGGGAATTGCGGAGGCACATACCGATTGTAGGATGCCGAGTGATTGTCAGCAGTTTCACTGTAACCCCACCAATCACGATCAAACCAAGGTTAGGGTTCAGACAAAAGTGGATTAGGGTTTATAGGGTCAAGTTTCAGTGGTTTCTTGTAATTTTTTAATTATTACAATTTAAAATTTAGTGGAGTAATTATAGTTTAGGATTTCAACTTCAGTCATAGGTAGAGAGGGGAGAAGATATGGAGGCTACCGACTACAACGAGATCATAATTTTTTTATAATTATTTGAAATAAGAAGGAAAAAAATTCAAGGGATTATTATTTATCAAAATATCTTTGAGTACTCTCTTTTAAAAATAAGCTATGCTTTTTTTATGAGATATTGTTGTAAAAGTTATATGTTTGTCAAGGTTTGATTGCATGGTAGTTTATAGTTTGTGTTGATTATTACAATGTTCAAATCTATTACGATAAGGTATCTATATCAATATAGTATTGTAGCATCGTAAGTTGTCACCTTTGGCAATTTCACATTATGTTCGGCTCCCTCATAAGTTCATGTGTCTAATTATGCTTATAAACTACCTATTTAATTGTCATTTTCAGGAAATTGAATTAAATATGTGAAATTGAAAAATATTTATTTAACGGACATTTAAAAAACAAAATAGGGTTGGATTAAGGATGCCCACACCCATGTCCTACCTAATCATGCCTTAAATCTAAAGTTTTATTGTCGGCCTCAATATTTTTATGAGTCTAAAATCAATAGTCAGCTTGTCATAATGGTTAATGCAAAATATGTTGAAATATAAATATAAGTCTTTCCTTCCACTTGAGCATCCAAGTCTTCCTAATGCAATTTCAATTTTCTAAAAGGCAATTAAGACACTTTTAAGAGCAACAATAAGCAAAAGATTTACAACATTATTTCAAGCCAATTACATGTTTACAACACATCAACAAATTCATGTTCATGCATAGTAAGATGTTTCATGTTTGTGTTTATTTGTTATTATGATCACTAACATTTGCAGGACCTCCAAGTATCCTCCAAGTTCTCCTTGTATGTGATGAGTAAAGTGTCTTCACTCCTACAAGGAACGCAGATCTAAGTGGTAAGTTACAACAGACATTCAATTTGTATCCATTCACCTCTACTCTCCATAGAGTATGTGGTCTATATCATTATCATCATAATTGTTTGTGGAGGTGGAAACACCAAAACGAGGTTTGACTAAGGCAAGCCCCTATACAACACAACCCTTCTCCCCTTGTCCTTCTTGTAGGTTACAAGTATGAAGTGGATTCAAGTGGATAGAAGATATCAAAGCATTAAAACTCTAGTTCGAGCATTCAAGCATCTTTCATCATCAAATTGGGGTAAGTTGATTATTCGTAAACCGTCAGACTTCAAAACCTATTCCCGATTGTCAAAGACTTTTAGATTGGAATACATCTACATAGGTTTTGAAACCCTAGAAATCCTCATTTCTAGATTAGGGTGCCCACACCCCTGTCTAGCCAATTTTGCATCATATTCATATGTTAGGTTCCTCTATGTTTGCACTTTCTAATTTTGTTTCCTATTTCTTTCTTCTTTGCATTTTCCAGATTTTATAACAGTTCATCTTCTTAGGCTCAATTCATATAGTTTATATAGAATTTCACATTTCCATCACCACATTCAATCATCTCATCATCAAACCAAAAAGGGAACCAAAACCCTGACCAATTGTTTGGCTTTCCCTTGAGGACAATAGTCAAATATTTTCTCTTGGTTACTTTTGTGTCCCCCAATATTTTATGATGGAATGAGTGATTTAGGTTAACCATGAACCTTAGATCCCATTTCACCATCTCGCAAGTATATTTTAGCAGTAAAATTTTATGGTCTTTTATAAGAGAAAAGTACATACCAATATAATTCTCTCTTCTTTTTCATACCTTTTTGTGTCAACAACTTTAGCATATTTTTAGGCTCTTTTGGTGCATGCACTTATTTGAGACCCAATACAATGCTCAAATATGTCATTACTCTACTTAAAACACCTATGATACATCACTTGAAACTTTATATGCCCTATACTGCATCACACTGATTCATTTTCCTAGATAGGATTGCAACTATGATCTCAACCACATTTTCAAATTTTAATTTACTCACATTTTAGAATTAGAAATTTTAAATAAACCATTACCCATAGGTGTGATACCCAAATATGAATTTGAATAGAACATGGGTAAAACACAACAAACAATTTTTGCGTGTTAACAATTACAAAACTAATTAGTGATGTAATGTGTGCTCACACACAAGTGCAATTGTTACACATGACTATGCCACTCTCAAACACCCCACATGTAGAAGATACTTGTATGTAACTCACAAAAGGAGAGGTGACATCATCTCAATCTAGGAAGAGTGACTCATAACTAAATGCAACACACACTCACACAATGGTAAACTAATTCAAGTGAGAATACCAACACAAATGATACTATAAGGGGAAACCAATGAAACACTCTTGAGGTATATTAACTATTAAAAGTTAACAAGGTAAGGGAGTTGATTCCTCATTCCCTCAAAATAACATATATCACTTCCTAACACCAAACTTAACAAAGTGAAAAATAAGGAAGAAATCATAAATGAATGATTTGTTATGTTTAAGTAGCATTCATAATCTATAAGCCCTTGGGCATAAACTGAATAGTTAAGTTATTTGAAAAACATAGATTATTATTGCAAGTTTGAAACTAGTTGAAAATATTGTGTCGTAGGCGGGGCCTTTGGAGGCACAACCAAGAGGTTATAGGGGCTTTCCCCACCTTTCAACATCTTCTAAATGGGTGTTGGGTTGATGATTCCTCCTAAATATATAGGAAGTTTATACAATAAGATATTTTTCTCTTTTTTATATAACGAATAGATACATAACTATCATTTCACATTTAGAACACATGTCCATTTCATAATATTATAGTATAAGCAGAGAGAGAGAGAGCACAACATGATACACACAATGGTAGGTTGCTTCTTTCACAATCATCAATATCAACTAAGGGTGAAAAGAGGGGGATAGTTCACAACACACTCAAATAATCTCATATATATATAGTAAGTAGATTCAATAAGATAAACTTTTCTCTTTTCAATATAAAGAATAGATGCATAGCTATCATTTCATAATTGGAGCACCTATCCATCTCATTGTATTATTATATAAGAATAATAGAGAGAATACAACATGATATACACAATGGTATCTTGCTTCTTTCACAATCATAAGTATCAACTAAGGATGGAAAGAGGGGGATAAGTCACAACATACTCAAAGACAATCTCTATTCCATTTCATAAATAAAACACAACATAGTTAAAAGGAGATAGACTATATGTTTACTCTACACACATAAATGAATAGTCCTTGATTCACCATTATGATAGCATTTAGGGAAGATGATCCTTCCTAATCATTTTCATTATCTCATTAATTAAAAATATATATATTAGATTCCTTTCTGTACATAAGAGTATACCACATATCAAAGAGAGGTAGAAAATTTATGATAACACATTTATAGATCCAAATAACAATAAGAAAACTCTTACAATCATGGGGAGATGTAGAAAGATAATAATTTCTTCTACCAACACATTTTAGTCACATGTTAAACAATAACTCTACCCTTTTTTGGCATGAGAAGCATTCATAACCAATTTCAATCTTTTAATAGAGAGGTGGGAAGGGAATCCCAATCATTTCATTTTAAACTCAACACATGAACTCTCAAAAAAAGGGCATGTTCTATACCACTTGAAAATTCATCAATAATCTCTTTATACAAGAATCCTTCTTCAAATCATGCATTTACATGAAGGTTAAATGTATAAGCAAGTGCGAGAATAAAATGCCGCATATCTATTAGAATCATAATACTACTAGTGTGAAACATCAAGAAGACATACATCACAAAGGGCACTCAATGTAAAAGAAAAATATGTAATTAAATTCTTTAGACGCTAGTGCAATCCTTGGGATGACAACACAGAAGGACTCTAGCACAATTTTTCCAAAACTCATGAAATGCACAGAATGTCATTCTATTTTTTGACAACAGGTTTTAGGATAATCAAGGGTCTAAAATTGAAACCATTAATTTATGAAAATCATATGATGTTAAATTGTTATTAAACATAAAAATAAATATAAATATGATCAAACTAATCCATGATTTGGATTTTACCTCAAGAACTTTATTCAAACACAAATTTAAGCATATCTTTACGTAAGAATTTTGGACATGAAAATCTTAATTTCAATACATTTCCACCCAACTACATGCAAAAGTACCATAACTTGAAAAGGTAGCATTTTGAAAATAAAAAATAAAAAATATTAGTTAATCAAGATTTCATTATACTTTGATTGCAATTTACCTCACAATTGAAACACAAAAGACAAATTACAAGCTTCTTCCCAACAATTTAGATTACATAACATAAATAGAAATATATTCATAAATACAACTTGATATATCTTTTTCCCAACACAGATAAATATCTTCAAGGCACTCATTGAGCTCCAAGATCCAACGAAAATATAGTCCAACAAGAGATTATCTCTCAAGCCTACCCCCTTACTAGAAAGGTGTAAACATGGCTTCATATTTGCTCAAGAAACACATGCTATATCCAGCGATCCAATGGAAATATTTAGAAACATGCATTAATAAACTAAAGAATAATTAACATATCCACTAAAGTATTACATAAATCATAATATGCATCCCTCATTTAAGATTGCAAGCCTCCAAAACACCTATGCTTATTCTTCCAACACAATATACCACTCTTGAGATTAGAACATACAATCTTAAACCCCACAACTCCTAACTACTCATACATATGCTAAGAAAATCTATCCTCATAGGAAACTCAAAGCAATGTATCAAACACACTCATTCACACAAGTAAACTCTTTCACATTTGAAAATAACATGCTTATTATTTTGAACATACTAGCATGCAAGCACGTCACTTCCTTTAATCACATACAAATTCTTAAGAAAATTAAATATACAAATCCCCGGATTTCATAAATATATTTTCAAACCTTTCCTTTTAACAAGGAATATATCTAAAGAAGAATTCTCCCAATACATTTAAACACACAAATGACTAAAGAAACACTCTTTCATAAAAAAATAAGGGTTTAAATAAAATAAACATTGAGTAACATGAAGTCCTACTTGAAAATTGTTAAATCCTTGATAATAGAAAATGGTTGATTCTAATATCTACCTCCAAACCCGGTAACACTCCTCCAAGTTCAAGATTCCCCTCTAAAGCTCAAAGCACTAAGATATTTATTTTTCTTTCTCTCTAATATCTCCAATCCTTGAGCTCAAAAAGGAACAATGATTTCAAAATGAGCTAACCCCTTCACTTAATCTATTCCTGAGGTTAAATTATATTTAACTCAATTCCTCCTATCCTCACCAATGGGATGGTGATACTTGTTCTTTCCTTCCTCGTGCAAGGCTAAAGTCAATAAACGCAACTCAAGGGATTTGAAAAATTATTTCAGCAATAAAGATATTCAAGTATAAAGATTATTCACCCAAAAACATTAAATGTATAAATATTATTCACCCCAAAACACCCTATGATATTTGAAGCTCTTACCAAAACTAATAAATTCTGACAATTCATCCAAAGCTTTACACAATATTTACTCACAATTGGAAAATATCTTATAAAAAAAATTTAAATGCATTCTTACATGCCATACAAAAGTCAAGTGGGATTCAATAATATATGCCAATGTTTGCACCTTTAAGGTGGTGCAATGGGTATGTTTGGTAGTGTGTTTTCAATTTTATGGCTCTTCGCCCTTTTTGTGCTCAAAATTTGCAAAAAAATTGTCTTTATTGCTAGGGTTTTCTAAAAAAAATCTCTTTATATGCATTAAGTTCAAAAAACCCTAAAAACCCTAGATTTGCCTTGCACTCTTGTTATAATCGTTCATTGACTTGTTTAACAAATTTCTAGTGCCTTAAGTTATGTGTGAACCTCTTTTATCTCATAAAGGTTACCAGCCCCCTTTATTCTTTCCTAGCAACCACTTGTCTGAATTATTGCATGTGCAAATTAAAAGGACTTAAGTAATCATTCGCTACTACCTTTAGTGATCCCACTTCTTGCCATGTGTCATGTTTCCTTTTGTTTCTAAAAGTCTACGGGTATATTTTATTAAGGAAAAGCGAAGTTGTGGAATAGCAGAAGGGTGACATCTGTCATATTTCTCATTGGTTTGTAACCTCTTCAAGGAGGGTCCATTTCAAGTTGTAGAAATATGAAAGGTTGCCACGTGAACTTCTAGCTGACATCATTCACCTTTTTGAAGGCGCTCTTTTTAGTGGACCCCCTCATATGACATGAAAAGTGACATGACTTGGAGTGCCTTTATTGGCCAAGATTTTTCAAAGCACGTAGACTTCTTGTTAAAATATTCAAATTTAGTCAAAATGATTCTAGACCAATGATCTTTTCCTATCTCCTTAAATCGGCAACTCACATTCAAACCTAAGAAATGGCTAGTTAAATGTGCCTAGTTCACATGAATGAAAAGTAATGGTGGAAGTGACTGAATGCTACCTAATCTTTCAAAAGATTTATCCATAAGTAATGCAATTCGATCAAAGGAATGAAATCATTATGCATTTCATCGAATCTGGAGAGAATTTTTTAGCATTCCACAACTTTTGCAACAAGCTAGGGTTTCAAAAGAAAAACTAAGTCAAAATTGAATTGAGAAGATGAGCCAACCAAAAAGCTAGTCGTCCTCATAAAAATGACCTCTTGTTGAAGACCTAATTGTGTAACTCCTTGGGTCATCTAAAAAGGTTATACATGCCCAAGGGCTAGTGGTACAAATGGTATTGTAGATAATGGAAGGGAATTTAGGGATATAGAACTCCCTATAACTAGATGAAGCCTCTTCACCCACCAGTACATAAGAGGGATTCTAGGGTCCCCATTTCAAACATGGATAGATATGACCTAGGAAACTAATTATCCCAAATATCTTCATGAATGTGGAATTCAGCAAACATGTGGCCAGAAGTTATGATATAAATGTTAGAATCATTGGGGCTACCAATGGTGGAGTGTTGGTGTAAATTGATAAAGCTTCCATTTCTAAGGTTTTTGACTTGAAATTAGTTACAAACAAGGTTATATATTTTGATCATTTCAAGCAAAAAAATCAACAAGACAAGCATAGTTATAGAGTCTTGTGATTACCAAGACACAGATTGAAGGCATTTGACAAGAGATTTGTCAGGATTCCAACAAATGAGATTGAACCCTTTAACATTGACATATTTGAGGATTATTTCATCAAGACTTATCATGCACTTTTCCAAGTCCTCAGTGGAGATGCTAAGACAAAATGCTTGTGTCATTGGTGTATATGGCAGCTGACATTCAGAACCCTCTAGTTGATAATGAATTTTATTTTTGCCACTTATATTTCTAATGGAATTCACAAGAAAGTAATGGAAATCAAGATAAACAATTAAAGTGGTAAATTTAGATGGTACTACTTACGTTGCCACATATTTCTATATGAGGGAAGGATAAAATGGGACCAAGAATTGTAGGTCTGAATGGTAAATGATATTGACAACTCTATCCTTGTCCAATGTCGTACTCGTGTCTAGGACATGCACTATGACTCTGCAAACTATGTGGTCTTTGAGGACCATTTTATCAAAAGGGTCTTAGGTTTTATGAGAGTAGAAGAAGGTAGATTACATAAGGAGATAATGGTTTTCTTAAGGCCCAAGGAAATAGTGCTTGATTTGGGTGTGTAACACAATTAAGGAGATTGGTATCTCCATTCAAACTCAATAAAGAGTATATGGGTGCCCTATGGAACACCATATTATTCCAAGGTATGTTCCTTTGAGACTAGCATTACCTAAAGATAATTTAGAAATTGAATGAAGTTGACAAGAACCACCTAAAAGGACAAAATAAGGGCTCTTTCTTTCTATTTTGTATAATCTTTTCAATTCTCATAGTAACTAGGGAGGTCCTAGAGCTCATTTATCCCATGCTCCAGACATATAAGATGGTCCAAGAAAGCACAAGGATATTTGATCCCGAAGGACTTTTCAACCAATTCGGAACAAGCATCAAAGATCCTCATTTGTATACCAACTTCTCTTTGGTGAATATGTGATGAGGAACTACCTCACTAAAAAGGAGGTAGAATGAAATAGGTCATTTTCAAAAAAGTAGAAAATCAAAAGGCTAAGAAAATAGCCAATTATCTTGGAGCATATGCAAAGATAAAAGATACTATTGCTAGTATCCAAATGGTATTGAAAAATGTTGATAAGTTAATTGGGAAAGCCCTAATGGTTGAGGAGAGACCTTCCTACTAGCCACAAGTTGATCCATCTATGTATGGATATGCAAGGAAAGGAAATGGAACATCAATAAAGGATCCATACCCTCAAGAACAACCATTTTCGACAACCACGCCTCCTCGAGAACCCCCGACTTCTGACACTACTCCACAAGAACAACCTCAAAAGAAAAGGAGGCTTGATCAACCATCCTTAGTTGATTATCCTCTATATAGTGATGAAGAAGAAGAGCTAGAGGTCACCGAGGAGAAAGTGAATCAAGCAATTACTTCTCCTCTAAGGGTAAATATAGATAGAATGCCACAAGGCCAAATGTGCATTAATGTAGGAAGTGAGAGGGATGAGACCAATGATACAAGGGCCCTTGCATGTACTTAATTCATCTATGATGATGAATTTGTTAAGTCTAAGGAATTTAAATAATTTATAATCAGAATAAGGAGAGAAGAGTTTTGTGAGAACTTGAACAAAGTAAAATGTGAAGTACACCCCTCATACTCCCTCCAAGTATGAGGGAGTTACACAAAAGGTGTTCAAGGAAATTGAATTTGATGTCAACAATATAACACCAAAAGAAGGGAGGAGGTTGATAAGAGAAAGTGAACTGTTGCTACTACCAAAATGGGATATTGCTTCTGCAATTGCATTAGACAACATTCAGAGAAAAAATGAGGAGCTATTTTCTTCTAATGAGCAAGAAGAGCAAGCTTAATCTAGATCAAGTTTCAATCCTAAATGGGAAACCTTGGCTATATGCACTCTAGCTCTAAATATAGACAAGCCTCACGTGATAGAAATGGTACAATAAATGAAGGGGATTCTAATTATCAAAAGAGTATCAAACACCACAACTCTCCAAGTAGCTTCATTAGTTGTCCATGTAATTAAGTTTAGTGAAGCAACTACCAAGAAGCTACAAGAAGAATATGATTAGTTATTGAAAGATTGTGTTAAGCTTACTGTAAAGTATAATAAGTTAAAGATGAAAGAGCCACCAACAATATCACCACCAACAGATACTAAAGTGGTAAGTGCTTCAACTTCAAGCTTCTCAAGGACTCCAATGAAAGAAAGTAAGACTTAACTAGCAAAGATAGAGAAGGTAGAAGAACAGGTGAAAAATGGTCAAGGGGAGCAAAACAAAAAAAAAAAAAAAAGTAATATAGTTTCCATGATGTGATAAAGTACATGGTGTCTAAAATCCTTCAGAAATTATAAGAATCCCATCAAACTTACTCAAGTCTTAAGGATGCTTATGCTAAAATTGCAAAGGATCAAAAGAACCTTGAGAATATAATGAATAAATAGATACCTAGGATTGCCAGTCTACAGGGCATTTACAAGGGATTAAGATTTTATGTTGATATTCCTACCAACATTATGCCTACATGGGATATGGCTAAATTTGTAGGAGACATGCAGGCATAAATGATAAAATTGGTGCAACAAATAAATACTAAATTCAAGTCTTTTGAATGCATAGAAATGAAAGTTATGCCAAGCATCCTAGATGAGAATGGAGAGTTCAAATCCTTAGACCAATGGAAGACAAAATTCAGCATAATGGTCCCTACACTTACAACCTTCATCTATGCTAATGATGATGTGGACACATTTTATTAACTCCACTACATATAAGTTGGTTGATACTTTTTTCAAAGAGACGAGCACTCTTAGATGCAAAGTCTCTTGAGCATAATTACAATATTGACAAATCACTTTCATTCCCATGGCCATAAAAAATGACATTTGTAGGATGGGATGAAAAAAATATCAAATTGTAATGTGTATTTTTCTATCATTTCATCAAATTTCTAATGTAGTATCCAACTCAGATGATGACATGGAATTTTGGAGTATTCAACTAATCACAAATATTTTATAATTTTGGCTCTTTTTGTTTGCTGTTGCACTCACCATCATCTCCAATGATTTTCTATAAAGTGTGTTCTCAACATGGATGGAGAAGCTAAATAGAATGATCGTACACCTTCTCCATTTTGCCTCATCATTACAAAATAGATAATATCTCCTTCAGTGGTCTCTAATTGTTTTGTATTTTAGTGAAGCTCTTTTTGTCATGCTCAAAGAAGTTGTACTTATTTTTGTATGATCCTAAGGAAAATATTGTCAAATGAAAATGTGGTATATGTCCATGGCTTTGAGATTGTTTCTCCCTTGTTTCTATAAAAGGGAATTTCGAGCCATTTTCAAAGGATCTTAGATTTTTGTAAGCAAGGGAAGTTTATTTTAGGTTTGTATTTGTATAGACTATGAATTCTAGAGGATAAATGCAAATGCAACTATAATTTTTGTACACCAATACAAATTTTGAATATATGAACATATTGTGAAAAATTCACAATCAATTATCTCCAAATGTATATCTCATTACTCTGATGAATAAAAATTGATCAAGGATCATTTATGTTCATAGTTGCTTTTACTACAAATGAATGTTTCCTATATGGCTTCTATTCAAGTAATAGATTAAAATTCCTATTTCTGAAATATTTAGAGTCTTAACATATTCAAGGATTGCTAAGTAGAATTGGTTGTAAATTTTAAAAGAATATCATTGTAAACCAATGCTATATGAGCTTTAACAAAATTTGTTATAATTTGTTGTTCAAAGGTTAATTGTATTTATTTTTAACTTTGTAACCCAGGTTTAAGGAGTTGGTCTAAGTATGAATACTAGTTAAATGTCTATGGTTAATATATTTCAAATCAATTTCTCAATTATGTTGAAATTTATCTCTTGAAGTTATTCCATGTTCTCATAGCCAGTGAAGTAATAGTCACCAAGAATCTTGCCAATTAGGTTTGATATATTTGTAATTCTTGACATATTTTATGAGAACATTTCTATTTAAATAATATCTTGGTATAAAGTGTAAATCCATTTGATATTGTTAAGGATTACCCTTTTAGGTCTTGCAGAACTTGAAGCGCAAAGAAGAAAATTATATAATGAATTGCATGTTCGTTGGCCAACTCCTTGAAACATTTGAGCATAAGAACTGGAAAATTCTTTAGATAGTTTCAAGAATCAGTTGGGAATTAAAAATAAACCAAAAGGTTGGTAACTTTTTTGGGGAATAACATAAATTTTTCTAAAGTCTAGCAACATCCTTTTCGATAGAATCTAGAAAAAATTGTATTAAAAATATTTTGTGGTTTAAAAATTCCTGTACATGTTCATTTGTGTATGTAACTCGTTATCTCTATGAAATTTACAAAATAGTTGTTCCCATTTGTGGGTGGTAACTCTAAAATATCTCATTGCCATTCATAAGTGTAAGAAGAAAATATTACCATAAGATATGGATGGTAGAATACCTCTTTTCCATATTGACCCTAATAAAAGTTATTAGGTAAGTTTCAACATCAAAGACAAACATGGAAGGCCAGAGATACGGGTAAGTATTTAGAACCCCTTGTCAATACTTTTGAAATTAATGAAGGATTTACATTGACAACACCCCTATTAGGCAATAATGTCCCAAGACCTAATATGAGTGTTGCATACATAAAGAATGTTGAATATATGAAATATGAGAATTTCTTAGTTGGACATGAAGCATTCATGGAAAAACTTGAAAAATAAGGAGAATAGATTCAAAGAGAATATGACCTTAGAGAAGGTGTCTATACAAGAGTAAGTTCTCCAAATATGGCTGTAACTACAAATTTTTAAAATAATCTTATATGTAGTTCATTTACCCAACCAAGCCATTTGTTCTCAGACCTAGATCATCCTAATACCCATGTTGTGTTGTATGGGAAATCATATGTTTATGTATCATCAAAAAATGCTTCTACATTTGGATTGCATGTTCAAACTAAACAAGAGTTACAAAAAGAGGTTGAAAGACTGAGAGTAGAGTTAGAAGGAATAGATATTATCAAAGTTAGAGATGACATGAAGAGAAGAATAGATGCTCTCAAATTATCATATGGATTATGAAACCCATCTACTTCTGGTTCTAATTCCCAAGCTCTCCCTCATAGGAGTTTAAATTTCTAAAATATCCCTATGCTCTGTGCAAAATACACAAATAATTGTTCAAACATCTTATGCCTGAGTAAGTGCCCCAATAAATTATACCCACACATAACCCACAACCTCAAGTGAGCCTACCACCACAAAACCTAGGGGTTATGCAAATTATCAACAATATAATCCAAATGTGGGAGGTCACACAGGTGGAAAAAATCTTAATCCACCAAGGGGTCAAAATGTTGTTAACCAACAAAATGTTGTGATTAGCCCTCAAGTAAATCATGTTGCAGGGCGAACTTCCTAGCAAGAATGTTGGGATATGGTGTTGTACACCATTGTATAAAATGTTATATTATAATATTATAATTAAATAATTATTTAGTTGTGATGCACCTAGGAGGTGTGGTTAATCACACTAGGTAATTATTTGGGGACCACTTTATGTTCTATTGTAACATTGTATTATTATTTAATGTGTGAGAGACATGGGATAATAATTTAATATTGGGGAAAGCATTTAATAAAGTGAAAACTTAGTACCCAATATTAAATGAAGGGTTAGTGGTTTTTATTCACATGGTTTTATCTTACCACTTGGTTGTATTTGCATTAGCTTGAGTTTATAAAAGAAAGCACATGTTTAGTGGTTAAGGTTGGCTAGGTGAGCAAGTTGTCATTATTGAGTCTTTTTGAAGAGTGCATATGTGAAGCATGGCATGGGATGTGTGGATTCATGCTTGGACACATGGAGGATGCATTAAAGAGGCTTGATGCCTCAAAGGTGTCATTGTAACTCTTGTAATGTTTTATTGTTGAATAATAGATGGAGTATGGATGCTTTTGGAGGCTGGTTTTTTTCCCTCTTGAGGGTTTTACCAGGGTATATATTGTGTTATCTTGTGGCTTGTCTATTTGATCTATGCATTATGGTTACTTGTATGCATGTTTATCTCTCACGGGGTTATGTAGGGAATGGATTAAGATTGTGGGTATGATGCATTATTTCCTTACAAGTGGTATTTGAGCTATAATGGTTGATGGGAGGTGTGAGCCCCCAAATTTTGTTATAACCCTTATTTGAGTAGATTTGGTGCAAAGTTGAATCCATGGTAATGTAGGTTAGATTTGAGGCATTACAAGGTATGGAACACATGTGCAAGTATTTTTATGCAAATTGGGCTTTTGGGTTGTCATTATTTGTTGGGTTTATTACATATCTGAGGCATGCAAAATTTGGATAAAGAGGGTTTCTTGGATTGAGCTTTCATATGAGGATTTTGTAGGGGAAATTTCATGGATGACCTCTTGAGACAAAACAAACCTCACCATTGGATCCAAGATGGCTGAGAAATGAAAAATGACATAAAATTTTCCCTATTATGGAGAAGTTAAAAAAGGAAAAAAAAATTCCCCCACAACCTGTCATATGATCGTACGGGTCTGTAAAGGCATTGAGAAAAAAAAAAATATTAAAAAAAAGTATGCCTAGTTAAAAATTAAATCTTGCAAAAAAGAAAAATATTTATTGGAAAAATTTTCTAAAGAAATTTATTGAAAATACAAAATATATATAATATTGAGGGTATGTAAACCCACCGACCCTCCTATTGGCCTGACAACCAAGGCAGGTGATTATGCAAATGTCAATCCACAAGTGTTGTGCCTATGGACCACCCCAACTGGCAGGGGTTTAGCCCCTCCAGTAGGACCCTTGGTTCGGTGGGAATCCCTGTTGGAGCCATCGAGGGCTAAAAGCAAATTTTAAATCTCTAGAAAATTAAAACACATTTAATTGTTTCATCAAGTCCGATGAAAAGAAATCCGCCGAACTTCAAAGCTCTTAATCCAAAATTTATATCATCATCAGGTCCGGATGGGGCACAATTTTTTTTTTAAATTGAAAAATTTAAACATTTTTAAATATGATTTCAAATCTATTGCTCAGGTGTCACCGCCGCCTGGGGCCCGCCAGCTAGCCACCATATTAGCCAAATTGGACAGGTTTTTTTCAAATGGGCATACCTTTCACTTAGGATGTTAGATTTTTGACTTCTTATATACTCGTTGGAAAGGTGGTTCCAAGAACTACACAATGGTATAGGTTTGGTTTCATGATTTTTCTTTTTCAATCAGTTTTTTGAGCTCAAAAGTTAGATGTTCTCTTGTACACGGTTTAGAGCATAACTATTGTATACAAAATCAGATTTTTAATTTTGAATAAGCATTGGAGAGAATGGACAGTATACTACACAATAGATCAGTCATATTTTTAGTTTATGGTGTAGGATGAGGATTGTACTTTTTTATCACTTGTAGGAGCTTGAGATTGGAGGTGTGATTGTGTGAGCATTCAGATGAGTCAAGAGGAGAAACCTTGAGGGAGTACATGTTTTTATATGTTATTTATGATGATATAGTTGATTATCAGTTTAGTGCTTTATGGTACAAGTTTACAAGTGTTTTTCAAAGTTGGACTTTGATGGTGATAGGTACATAGGTTGTCTTTGGTTTTGAGGACATGGATTGATAAGAGTGGAGACTTGGAGTCTCGTATGGGTGATAGTTGAGCTTAGGTATAGTGTTGGCTATAATTATGGTGTCATAGATATGCAGGTACATTTGAGCATTAGCATGACATGATCATGTATGTGGTTATTTGGTGGTGATTTGGTTTGGTGTTATGAGGTTTTTCTTATATCCTAGATGCTTATTTGTTTCCTCGACTATGGTTACTCATTTGTGGACATGTTAGGAATATCATATCTATGGTTGATTTGGAGTTTGAGTCTTGATGTCTATAGGATTATCTTAATTGATATCTCAGTTTGTAGGTTACTAATGCGATAATGAGTTTGCATGCTTCATTGTCTGGTATCTATGAGTTATGCAATTATATGGATTGATCACCCATTTAGTTGCAGTGGGATGACTCGGTGTGGACTGCCTATATCCATGAGATTATTTCAGTGTTTGTGGACTGCCTATATCCATGAGATTGTTTCAGTGATCACATAGATTTTATTATTTGACCTTGTCTATGGTCATTTGTGCATTGGTATGTTGCTTTGGGATGAGAGGATGGATGGTTAGCATACCCGATTAGTCGATTGATGGGACTTGTAGCATGTGGTTTTATC
This sequence comes from Sequoiadendron giganteum, assembly GCA_007115665.2. Taxonomy (NCBI): domain Eukaryota; kingdom Viridiplantae; phylum Streptophyta; class Pinopsida; order Cupressales; family Cupressaceae; genus Sequoiadendron; species Sequoiadendron giganteum. Next base: position 498,306,464 of record CM021101.1, read on the forward strand.
ATGATGTCATCATAGCTTAGTTACTTCATTTGTTATACATTTTAGTGGGATATTTTGATAGTGATGACTTGGCGGTGTAGGATTGGTTCTTGTTTGTTTGAAGGTAGTTGTATCTTCTTGGCTTGATATCTTGGTTCTACTTGGTATGATTGGCATTCTAGTTACGTGTGTGGACCTGGATGATCTTCATGGAGGAGATGGTTGTCATGATTCCATGTGTAGCTTGGTATCATGGTTCAATTGAACTTGTTAGCAGTGATGTGATTCATCATTGGTGATGGTTATCTTCATGTGATTGGAGATGTTTATTCTTAGTTTTGAGTGTATTTGGTATTGTGTCATGATTTAATCTTGATGCTAGCTTAGAGGTTTGACATGATATGGGTTCTCTTGAGGCCAAGATGCATGCATTGGTGTAGTGATCTCCTAGGAAGAGATGGTTAGATCATAATGTCATGTTGGGTTCCTCATTTTGCGGTTGGAGCTTTGACATTGATCTTGTTGGTTCTCTTGGCATTGAGTATATTGGTCATTTGCTTGGGAGCTTCATGATAATGTGGTGTTTCATTTGGAGCTTGGAATGGATTGATCAATTAGAGGTGCTCATGGATACTTGGAGACTTGGGTGAGGTTGGAGTTCTCTTGGGATTAGAAACATTTACTTGAGACAGTTTCTCTTTGGAGGTTTCAACAGGAAGACTGAGGAGTTTTCACCTGGATATGGATGTGAGCTCATGATGGACCTATTAAGGAGATTATTCTTGGAGTGATCATTATGACTTGGTTATTGTGGAGGAGCATTCTCATTTCCCACTCTTAGTCTACTTGACAGTTTATCATCTAATAGGTATTACCCATCCTATTTTTGATGTGTTTATGTTTTATGCTTTGATTTATCATGGGAATGAGTTGAGTCATGGTGATTTATTTTGGAGACTCATTTAGGGATTATTTAGCATGAGTTTATATTGCTTTATATTTCATAGATATGGATCTTGAGCTATGGATAGTTAGTTCTAGAGGATTCATTTTGAGAGATGTTTGCCATGGTTATCTCCTTGTGCATTTGAGTTTATGTTATCATTCATTTATGAGGAGTTTAGGAGATGTTTTATGGGTTGATTTCCTATTTTGGGAATGGATAAATTGAGTTTGATCTTCTTGGTTAGAGAGGATTACATCCATGTTGGAATTATACATAATTCATATGTTGTGTTTGATCTAAGAGATTGAATGTTGTTTTGGGTGTTGTTGAGGCTTCTCATTTGGGGTTGTTAGGAGATCATACTTGACATAGCGTTTCACTTTTGAGGTGTTGGTAGAAGGAATTATTATGGTCTATAGGTTTTCTCTCTTCATTCTATGGTTCCTTCCTAGAGGTTCATGTTCATATGACTTGGGAGGATTGTGACAACAGGTTGTGAGAGATTATGCAGTCGTTGGTGTTGCATGCGTGGATCATTGTTATTGTTCTTGATACTTCATTGTTGATGATCATTTACCACACCTTGATATTGTGTTGATTGGTAGACTTGATATCTTAACATTACCCATGCAGTGGGAGTTGTTGGATATGTGTTCTTCATTGACAAGTTTGATACAAGGAGCTTGTGATTGTGGTTTATGTGTTGCATATATTGTTGGCATGAGTTTACTGATGTTGTTGATAACTAGGAGGTATGGATGGTTGGATGTATTAGCATGTGTTGTGGATGCTACTTTTGATCATGTGTATTTTTCACCTTTGATAGAATCTTGTTTAGAGCCTTTGTTATCACTTGGATTTTATGCTTGTGTTCTTGGATTGGTGCATCTTCACATTGGCATGTTCCTTTTCTTCCACAAGTGGCATGTTGGAGGATGAGAGGATTTCTTGCTTGAGATGGTGGTCACTTTTTTCTTATTGCAAGTATCTTGATGGAGCATGAGAGCATGCTAGAGATTCACATGGTTACATGTATGGCTATGGTGATGTATTTCATTGATTGATCCCTTATGCAATGTATACAACAAGTGGAAATGAGAAAGGTAGTAAGAAATACAACATGTTGATACAACAATATTAAATGAGGGGTCGGTGGTTGTATACACTAGGTAATAAAGTGAAACCTTAGTACCCAATATTAAATGAGGGGTCGGTGGTTTTGTATTCATATGGTTTTGTGGTACATGGTTTTATCTTACCACTTGGTTGTATTTGTGTGAGCTTGTGTCTATAAAATCAAGCACATGTTTAGTGGTTAAGTTTGGTTGGGTGAGTGGTCTATTATATTGATTCTTTTTGAGGAGTGCATATGTGAAGCATGGCATGGGATGTGTGGATTCATGCTTAAACACATGGAGGATGCATTGGAGAGGCTTGATGCTTCGAAGGTATTAATTGTAACTTTTGTAATGTTTTATTGTTGAATAACAGATGGAGTATGGATACTTTTGGAGGCTAGGTTTTTCCCTCTTGAGGGTTTTCCCAGGGTATATCGTGTGTTATCTTGTGGCTTGTCTATTTGATCTATGCATTATGGTTACTTGTATGCATGTTTATCTCTCATGGGGTTATGTAGGAAATAGGTTAAGATTGTGGGTATGATGCATTATTTCCTAACAAAGAAGACCCTTGCAACTATAAAGATACATATAGTTGGACTTTACTAGTATCCCTGAATACCCAAATATTTTTCCCAATGATGTTAGAAGTGTGTTACCCAGATTCTTTAGAAATAATGCATTATTTGGGGAAGATCATCTAAAAAAAATTTGAATTTGATAGATGACTTTGAGGTAGAAGATGGGGATGTGGTGATGAAATTGTTTATGTAGTCTTTGATAGATGATGCACGTGACTAGTACAAAAGCTTACAATGAATCTATCTCATATTTTAACACTAGATTCATCAAGGTCATGAATAAAATTCCACAGTATATGAGATCAAGGAAACCTATGTATTTAGTCCTATATTTTAATGTATATGATCCTAAAATGGGATATGGACTGAGATAAGGATCCTCACTCTTTAAGAGATGTTTTTAAAATAGCTATACATGTTGAGAGTACTAGAAAATCATTCAACAAAGTTATTAAAATAGAGGATGCAAAGATATTGCAGAATCCTAAGGGACATCATACAAAAGCCCCATCATCTAAAAAAAAGATTGTAAGATTATGAATGCCTTAAAATATTAAAGTTATAAGGTAGCAAGAAATGAGAAAGGTTTATCCCATGATAAACCTAATTATAAAAATAATACAAATTGCTTAAACTATCTTATCAAAGTTATAATACAAATTGGCATAATGACAAACCTATCCAAAACAACCAAAGGGTAATGCCTAACAGAGAAACCCATGATCCTCTGAAAAGAAATAATGTAAATATTATAGAGGATAGCCCTTGTGCATGGTAGTACAATATTGTGAAGATCATATGAATCCTTGCAATGATTGTGAGAGTCCCCATGATGAAGGTCATGATCTTAACATGATATCAAATAGAATGTATCAAACAAGTGAATAATATTCATCTAATGAAGGATGCATTGAAAAAAATGTTCATGATAAGAGATATCAAAATTATATTACCATAAAAAAAAAAAATTATAACGAAGAAGAAGAAAATGATGGTGTACATAATGTTGAAACATATAAATTTGATGTTAGATTGAGAAGACCTTCCAATGAATAAATAAGAGTACTAACTACTACTTCCATTGCTTAAGTTAATAGTAATTACAACTTGAGAAATAAAGAAATTAATAATGATCAAGGTAGAGCAAAAAGTATCTTCCTAAAGGAGGACAAAAATGAGGTAAAGGATCAATTCCCTATCAAGCAACAAGAAAATCTTGAGATGAAGAACAAGAACGCATAATATAAAGGAAAAGATATTGAAAAATCTATAAATCGTTGTCTCCTCTTATAAAGGATAAATATCAAAATATTAAAGAAAAATAAGAAAAGGAAAATACCAAGTGTACTCAAGGAGTTGAGGTGAAAAACAAAGATGAAAAGGTCAGTAATCAAGTCCTGCCAAAAAATCAAAGTTATGGCATTCCTAAATACATCTTTGTGGACATGGCACATGTCTTGTCACAAATTAAAGTGTATGTTCCTTTGTTGGGAATGATGATGATAGAAGAACAAAGAGAAGGAAGTTGCTCTTGTAGACACCTAAAATTGACCACTTATGTTTGGTCAATTTTATCCTATACTTTGTCTAATTCCCCTCATCTCCTTAATTAAATAATATTCTATTTTTTTAACTGATATTACCAATTTATCTCTAATTCTTCTAATGTCCTAAAGTAATTAATTGAGTTAATTACTTACCTTAACTTTATCCCCTTTCCTCTCTAAATTAAATAAATACCCTTATTTATTTAATTTAGTTATCCCATTTCCTCACATGAATTAAATAAATTTATTTAATTTCCCTTTTCTCTCTCCAAGTGTCACATCCTCTAATTTTTCCCACTTGATCACTCACCTACCCTTAATCCTAATCTTCGCCTAATCCCCCTAATCATTTTCACATTCCTAATCATAGGATTAGGAAAGGGATAACCCCTTTCCAATTATTGCCTATCCCCACATACCTTCCTCATTAATTTTTGTCTTTTGGGAAAGATCCCATGTAGCTTAGACACATGGGTCTTTCTTCCAAAAGTACTGAAAAGGAATTTTAAATTCCTTTATTCCCCTCCTTGTCATACATTGGAAATCTAGGACAAGCAAGGCCTTTATGACCTTGATCCTATCCATATCCCCATGGTATCTTTTGAGGTACAATCTCCCTCTCAATCCCTCACATGGTGACACTTGTCACAATCTTAGGTCTTGAGATATCACCTCCCTCACATCTCTTCTCATGATGCAACTTGGAATCATCTCACGAGTTAAGATGTCTTAGCCATCCATAGCCATTTATCTTATACCAATCAATCCTAACCATCCATCCATCATTCCTCACTTCATATGCCAAAAAATTAGCTATTTTTTTATCATCCTACAATTTTGAGAAATTTAGCATTGTTATGCTACCAAATTTTCATTAAGCACACATACAAATAGATTAACTAGGGAAAATCTATGGATCTATGGCTACATAATGCCAGGTTTTCATCAAAATCTTTAAAGGTTTGAGCTCTCCCTTTCCCTTATCCAATTTTTGCTTGGATTCTTGTGTTTGTTAGGTTTTTATTAGAATTTACTTTTATTTTAAGCATATTTTCCCTTGCACACATTTTGGCACATCTGATGAGTTCCATGTTGCAGATCTTTTAACAAAATTTTGAAGTCTTCTTGGTAAGTTTCATTTGTAGGTTTTATGCAGAGGCAGTTGTGCTCCTAATTGGGTGGATCCACTTTGTAAATAGGCAATTTCAATCCTACATAGGCAGTTGCATTTATGTCTTTCAACATCTAGACACCCTTCCCAAAAAACAAGTGGACCTATCTCTACAAAGGAAATTCCGCTCCAGAAGTGCAATCTACCTACATAGTGGTGATTCCGCTCTTGACCGATTTTTCTCTAAAAGGGTGAATCCGCCTAAACAGGGACAATATCGCTCTCGAGAGAACTTGCTATGTAGATAGGTGATCCTATACTAGAAAGTTGATTCAACCCACACAAAGGCAATTTTGCACTTGATCAATCTTGTCTCCAGATAGGTGAACCTGCTTTAGAAGGGTGATTGCACCCTGTGCTTAAGCGAACCTGTAGGTAATCTAAGTATGCTTAATTTTCTATTGGATTTTTCATTTATTACATGTTTGATACTAATCCACTAACTTGTTAACATGCTTGTGATCTTACTAACTTTCATATGTAGCCTCGTATAGTCCAAAATTGGTATTAGTCGACTAACACATTTCTTATAGGACATCATCAAAGACTTTGTTTTATCACTAGCCTAGGAACACTTCAATTTTTCTAAAGGGTCAATTAACCTCGTGTTCTTTGTTTGGGGTCTTTTATTCACATATACTCTCCCCTTCAACCATTTGCTGAGCTTGGGGATCATAAATCATAAATTGACCTAAGTCTTGTTGTGTTAACCCAAGAGTGTTAATTTATGTGTATACTCTCTCTCCTTGTGCTATGTGTGAGCATGGAGATCAGAAATTCCTAGCATTTCCTTCCATTTAGGAGGCCCACTTGGGGATTTCATCCCCCAAGGGATGACCTCAACTATTTGAATCTGTGGGCTATATAGAGGGGGAGAATGAAAGTTGTACCCCAATCTAGTTGTGTCATGTTTAGTGAAGCTTTGTTACTCGGATGATACCGAGCTAGGAGTGCAAGATTGGTCCAAATAGCTTGATTGACATTCAAAATAGATGCCTATGATGGACTAGTGTTCATGGACATGCCTCTTGTACCCTCCTGATTTTTAGAGGATGCATTAGATCACCCATTTTAGCCTAGCTTAAGACCTTTTGGTCATTGCCTAACATAGTGTAGGGTACAATATCATGCTTGAAGCTATTCACCATGTATCTCCTTGAGTAAAGATATGATCTCTTTGGGAAAGGTCTTAGGATCTCCAAAGAAAGTGAAAATGTGAGCCCTTGTGCCACTAGATCCTTATTTATCGACTCTTGAATAAGAGATGCCTCACTTTGATCTTGAGATATTAGCCTATGAGTTGGTGGGCCTACATTAGATTAACACTTCCATTTGACTAATCTAGGTTTGTGTAATTTGACGCGTCTTCTTGTGATTACTGTAGACATGGAAAATTGACCGACGCACTTGATCCTGATTACTAACATCGTTTCATCATAAATCATACTCTCAACTTATCATCACTTTTTCATCTCTTAATTAGATAAATCATTATTTATTTAATTAGGTCTTTCTCCCTTGTTGATTAAATTAATCAATTTAATTTAATTAATCTTTTGTCTTTGTTCATTTAAATAATTCATTTTATTTAAATCTCTAAAGTCCTCTTATTAAATTGAATAAATTAAACCTTATTTGATTTAAACTAACATTATCCCCTTTAATTAAATAAATCAAAACATTTATTTAATTAAATCCTTCCTCTCAATTTGATTTAAATCAATTCATAAATTCAAGTCAAAGTTGTCACATCTCCTAAATTCCTCATTAAATTAATTAATTTAATCTTAATCTATGTCACATTCTCTAGAGAATGCAACTTGCACAATAAATCAATTACTTTAATTTATTAAATTGCCTATTTTCTCTCAACATGGAATAAGGGAGGAATATTCCTTCAAATTTTAATTCAAATTCAAGCGGATTTGTCCTTCCAACAAAGCATTCACTCCTCTTACATGTCCTTTTGCATTGAGCCAAGTGGCATTAACTTCATTCCTTTTTCCCTCTCACATGTCATTTCCTCAATTTCAAATTCCACCTAATATCATTTATTGGCACTTTGATCAAAATGTGCACAACCTTCAACCATTCACATCTTGACAAGTGGTACTTGGCCATTGGATGTTGAATGATCCCACATTGCTCAATTTCACTCTTTCTTCCAATTTGGAAATCTATAAATGAGAGACTCTTGCTCTCGTTCTTCATCCACAAATCCAAGCAAGTCTACTATACTTCATTTCATCCACAATTTGAGCAAAGTTACTCTCTTCACATTGAGAGCTAATTTTGTCTACTTCATAGCAAGTGCTCATCATTTTTATGGTTTCATAGCTAGGTTATGCCCAAAATCTCCAAGGAGCTTAAATCATCCACAAATTATCACAAAGCTTACAAAGGAGTTGGGAAAGGGCCAATTTTGACACACCAATTGGCACCAACTCCCCCATGGGATCAAGAGTTTGCATTGCTTAATTAGGATTTCATTTATCTTTCATGTTTGTTCTTCGTTTTTCCTATCATTAAGCATTATAAATGGATTTCATGGGGAATCTTGGTTCTAACTTGCATATGATCTTACTAATGTGTTTGTTTCTTGTATTTGTGCTTAGTGTAGGATTGGGGTTCACAATTACTAATGCATATCTATCAGTCCATCATGTTTATGTCAGTTCACCTTTTATCTTTGTCCTTTACTATCTAGTTGACATCCCTAAATAGGAAATTTTTCCCCGTTCTTGGATGATTTCATCTTTAAATGGGAAGATCCTCTCTATTCACGAATGATTCCACTCTTTGGCTTAGTTGATCATCTTTGGATGATTTCACCCTGTCCATAGGCATCTCTATTTTCTTGTGTGGATTTGTTTGTCATCTATATAATCCTTGTTGGGCAGATGTCTCTTGTTCTTGGCCAATACTAAAATACTTTAGGTGGATTCATTAAAAATGGGTGATTCCACCAATAGGCGATCATGTCCTTGTTAGGTGAATCCACTTTGTTAATGAGTGATTTTGTTAGGCCAAATTATGGATTCAACCTTCGTGCTTAGGGAGATCCATCCTACACATAGGTGATTCTACATTTGGACAGATACTATAGACACTAAAAATCATCCTATTCCTGTAATGACATATTTCTACTAATTATTGTCTAAACCAATTAAATAATTTTATTATTTAATTAGGTTAACCCCTTTCTTCGAATCTGAAATTCAGCTTTCCTCTTTCACTTATATTTAATTATTTTAACTTTCTTCTAAGGATTAATTAAATAATTTAATTAATCATCTTCTTCCTCATTTCTCATTAATTAAATAATTTTATTTGTTTAATTAATCAACCCCTTTTCTTCTATTTCTTTCTCATGATTAAATAATTTTCTTTTTATCATTTAATCCCTAATTACTTCTATGATTAAATAAATAAATTTATTTATTTAATCATTCGAATGTGGTTGAAAAATAAATAAATTTTATTTATTTATTTTAACTACCACTTACCGTATGTTTCTCTCCACTTAACTCCTCCTTTCTTCCATTTTTGAAATGACAACCTTCCCATGCATGTTCCTTCCTCTAATCTCATATGTTGATTCTCTATCGAATCTTGACTGTCGATCGAAGCTACATTATTTATAAACATAACTTTCATGCTCTTTCAATCTAACCACGATCTTCAAAATTTCACTGTCACCATTTCATGGGCTTCTAAGTGCACATACAATTTTGAGAGCAACAATCATTCAAATCGTGAAAGAGAAGGATAATGGAGGTAAATCAAAATGGATGCTCGAAGGTATAACATTTGTTTAGTTTTATTATTTATTGTATTTCTTTTGTTCTTCTTTTGCGGATTACTTTTTTAGCATAAATTGAAAGGTTTTCATGGTTTCCTGTTGATAATTTATGTCTTATTCTGATTTCTGATATGACATTCTAATGAACCTAACTTGAATCACGTCCCTAATACTAACAAATTTTGTGAGAAATTTTTAGTTTAAGGTAGGTATAGGATCTTTTTGGGAAAATGTATCTCAACCTTGCAATTACATAAGTTATTGTTGATACATAAGGTAATGTTCATCCGACGATGACAAGGGATGCAAGGGGGGGTTTCCCCCCACGAGGGGTCCAAGGGTAGTGTGCCCTAGTGGGGGCTTGAGGGAAGTGCCCTCAAAAGGAAAATTTTATTTATATTTTATTATTGTAAATCTTAACTATTCATCATTAGGTCTTAGATCTGATGGTTGATATTTTATTAGCTTGAATTTCCCTAGAAGGCAACCCTATTTTATATGGGCATTGTATTATGCTATGTATTGTGATGTATTATGAGAGTCTAATAGCGGTTGTGTTGCCTCTGTATCTCTAGTTAGTCATACTCGTGTGAGAAGCTTGCTCTACAAGTATATTGTAATCTTTGTGATTTCTGAATAATATATTGGGTGGTTGTTGGAGTGTGGGGTTTTTCTCCCAAAAGGGTTTTCCCCATGTAAATCATTGTGTTGTGGTATGCATAATATTTATGTTTATTTTTGTTTAAGTTTCTATAATTCTTAAAGATCTATAAAATTTTTGCATTATCCTCCTCTCAATATTAGTGTAGGAAGTTGTTCTACTACCTTAGCTTCTTTACAAGTGGTATCAGAGCTCGATCACCTTTGATTTTAGTTGTGGGTTGTTGGGTTTTTTAAATGATCCAGATTTGAATGGGAGATTGTGCAGAAGACACTTTGTGATCTTGTTGCAAGAATTTTCAGATGACAAGTTCATCGAGGAGAATAGAGGTGGATAATTTTTTTGGAAATGATTTTGAAATGTGGAAGCTAAAGATGGAGGATATGTGGATAGATCAAGATCTATGGGATTCTATTGATGGGAATGTTTCAAGGCATGTAGATCCTACTCAAGCTGCTCAATATGATGTTATGGACTATAAAGCCAAGGGTCTAATTAGATTGTGCTTGGAAAACTTTGTTTTAATTAATGTCCATGAAGATACCTCTCCTCATAAACTATGGAAGAAGCTTGGCACGTATCAAACCAAATCTTTAGTGAACGAGATGTTCTTGAGAAAGAAATCGTATTCCTTAAGAATGGAAGAGGGTGGATGAATTACAGACCACCTAGAAGCATTTAATATGTTGGTGGCTAAGTTGGCATCAGTTGGTGTCAAAATGGATGAGGAAGAAGAATGTCAGATCCTGCTTTGTTTTTTGCCTAATTCATGGGATTCTCTTGTTATGGCTATTGGGAGTACTTCTATTATATTGAATATTAAAGATGTGGTGGGTTCTTTGTTTTCTGAAGAGATGAGGAGGAAGGTACCCATCAATGCCAAGGAGGCCTTGAATTTTCATGGAAGACCTAAGGAACAAGGCAAGAAGAATGAGAAGTGTGACAAATCCAAGTCCAAGGGGAGATCTAAGTCTCTTGGAAAGTCCAAAGTTATTTGTTGGAACTGCAATAAGCCTAGACAAGTTCGTAAGGATTGCAAAGAAGAAAAAATAAAGAAATTTGATTCCGATTCTAAGTCTGAGAAAGAAGATGGTGGCACATTCATTGCAGCTTTAATTTGGCAACTCCTGTAGGTAATGATGCATGGTTAATTGAATTAGATGCATCTTTCCATATGACCTTTAATAAAGATTAGTTTTCTGAATATGAAGAATTTGATGGAGGTAAGGTGTACTTGGGTGATGATTCTTATTTAAACATTGTTGGTCGTGGTAAAGTCAAAATCAAGTTTCCTGATGGTAGAATAAAATGGATTAATGGTTGTTGCATATCCCTGGTTTAGCATGAAATTTGTTATCTGTGAGAAAACTAATAGATGTAGGTGTGTAGGTAGTATTTTTTGATGCAAGATGTAATATGGTTAGAGGCACTGCGGTGATTGCTAGAGGTGTCATATATGGTACATTGTATAAGATTGATGCATGTACTTTTGAGTGCAATAGTACTTCTGTGAAAAGTAAGTCCGTGGAAGAAGTGAGGTTTCACCTTCAACAGATGGTCATGGCTTTTGGGCACCCTAAGGGTGCTATTTATTCTTAATCAAAGTTACCTGCAAAGAAAAATGTGTTAGGGCACCAGAGACTTGGCCACATTAGAGAAAAGGGTCTAAGGACCTTGAAAAATAAAAACCTTGTTGAAGGGTTATCTGATTGTAATCTTGAATTTGATTTTTGCGAGCATTGCATTTATAAAAAATAAAATTGTGTTCAGTTTTACTCAAGTTTTCATAAATCTTGTGGTGTATTGGATCTTATTCATTCTGATGTGTTTGGTCCTGTAGATGTTCCTTCAATTGGTAAATCCACATATTATGTTTCATTTATTGATGATTACAGTAGAAGGACATGGGTATACTTTTTAAAGAGTAAATCTGAAGTTTCCAGTCGATTTAAAGAATTTAAAGCAATGGTTGAGTTGTAGACTAGAAAGAAAATAAAATGTTTGAGGTCTAATAATGGTAGTAAATTTTATTCTAATGATTTTGACAGATTCTGTAAATATTGTGGTATTCATAGACAAAAGACAACTCTATATTCTCCACAACAGAATGGAGTTGTAGAAAGAAATTGATGGAGAAGGCTAGGATTATGTTGAGTGGTGTTGGTCTAGAACAAATTTTTTGGGTTGAAGTTGTTGCCACTACTTGTTACCTAATTAATAAGTCTCCTATATCATCTCTTGTTGATAAGACACATATAGAGGCATGGTCGAGCCACAAGCCTTCATTAAGACATCTTAGAGTTTTTGGTTGTGAGGCATATGCACATGTGCCAAAGGAGAAGCGAAATAAGTTGGAGAAAAAGACTATGAAATGTATCTTCATCAGATATAGTTATGGTGTGAAAGGGTACAAGCTTTGGGATCCTATTGCATAAAAGGTAATATATGGTAGAAGTGTTATTTTTAGAAAAACTAAGCCTTATTTTATTACATTGCAGCCATAACAAAGTAAACAAGAAGATGTGATTCAATTTCCTTCTACACCTAAGAAAGTTGAATTGAGGCCCATGGATAGACAAGAAGTTGAGGAGAGTTCATCTAGCTCTGAATCTTCAGAAGAGGAGGAAGAACCTCCAACTCAGCTTGTTCGTAGGTCTACAAGGCATAAACAACCACTTAAAACGTATTCACCTAATGATTGGAGATGTATTTTTGCTTTACATACTAACATGTATGAGCCTAGATCAATAGAAGAGGCATTAAGTATGAATGATGTAGAATCCTAGAAGATTGCTATGGATGAAGAAATTGCAACATTAAAAAAGAATGATACATGGGATCTTGTGCCATTTCCTGATGCAAGAAAACATGTAGGTTGCAAATGGATGTTTAAGAAAAATATTGGTTTAGATGGAGGTATTGAGAATTACAAAGCAAGGTTGGTTGCAAAAGGCTACTCTCAAGTTGAGGGTGTTGATTATGGTGATATATTTTCTCCTGTTGCAAAAATGGCATCCATTATATTTTTTCTTTCTATTACTATTGCTTATGATTTATAGGTTGAGAAAATGGATGTGAAAACTACTTTCCTTCATGGTGACTTGGAGGAGGATATTTATATGACACAACTAGAGCACTACGTGGTGAAAGGTAAAAGTAAATTGGTATGCAAATTGAAGAAATATTTGTATGGTTTAAAATAGAGTCCTAAGATGTGGTACCAAAATTTTGATACATATGTGTTGAGTTTGGGATTTGAGCATTCTAAATTAGATCATTATGTTTATTATAAAACTGATGGTGATCGTATTCCTATTTATTGCATTATATGTTGATGATATGCTATTTATTGGTAGAGGGAAAGGTATGATTTCAAAACTAAAATCTCAACTTGCTGCTAAATTTGAAATGAAAGATCTTGGTGTAACTAAACACATTATTGGGATGGAAATTAAAAGGCATGGAGTAAACAAAAAGCTATCGCTTGGCCAAATTAAGTATGTCAACTCAATTTTATAAAGGTTTGATATGAAGGATTGTAGACCATTGTGTGTTCCTATTTTAGTTAGAACAAAGTTGTCTATTCAAATTGTCTAACATCCTCATCAGATATGGAAGACATGAGCAAAGTGCCTTACCAGAGTGTAGTTGGAAGTTTGATGTATGCTATGGTTTGTACTAGACTAGACATTGCCCAAGCAGTGGGAGTTCTTTCTAGATATATGTCTAATCCTGGTAAAGTTCATTAGGATGCAGTTAAAAGAGTCTTCAAATATTTGCATGGTACCTCAAATTATTCCTTATGTTATCATAGTAATATGACTGAAGATGAGATTTCCCTTGATATTCATGGTTATGTGGATTCAGACTGGGCAGGTCATGTTGATATCAGATGATCCATCAATGCTTACGTGTTTACTTTATTTGGTGGTGCAATTAGTTGGATGAGTAAGTGGCATGATGTGGTTGCTTTTTCCACTACTGAAGCAGAGTATATGGTAGCTACTCATGCTTATAAAGAAGCCATTTGGATTAAGATACTGTGTTCAGATATTGGAATAAAACAAGGTGTAGTGAAAATTTATTGTGACAGTTAGAGTATGATATGTCTAGCCAAGAACCCAACATTTCATGCCAAGACCAAGCACATTGATGTACAATATCATTTTGCTAGAGATATGGTCAAAGATGGTAGGGTAAAGTTGGTTAAGTTCAAGACTTTGATGAATGTTGGTGATTATTTAACTAAACATGTGAGCACAAAGAAGTTCAGATGATGTTTAGAGACTATGGGCCTTTTGGCCCCTAGCAATTGAGAGATGATGTTTATTCACCCTCTCGTTGCCTTTACAAGGTGTTTGATAAGTGGGAGATTTGTTGGGAAAATATGTCTCAACCTTGTAATTACATAAGTTACTATTGATACATAAGGTACTATTCATTCGATGATGATGGGGGGGTGCAGGGGGTCTCCCCTCACGAGGGCTCGGGGGCAACGTTCTTGAAAGGAAAATTTTATTTATATTTTACTACTGTAAATCTAAATCGTTCATCATTAGGTCTTAGATCTAGCAGACGATATTTTATTAGCTTGACTTGCTCTAGAAGGCAACCCTAATTTATGAGGGCATTGTATTACAACTATGTATTATGATGTATTCTGAGATTCTGGTCGTGTTGCCTCTAGATTCTTGGTTGGTGATACTCCTGTGAGAAGCTTGCTCTGAAAGTATATTGTAATCTTTGTGATTTTTGAATAATTTGTTGGGTGGCTTTTGGAGTGTGGGGTTTTTCTCCTGAAAGGGTTTTCCCCACATAAATCACTGTGTTGTGGTATCCATAATAGTTATGTTTATTTATGTTTAAGTTTCTATAACTGTTAAAGATCTATAAAAGTTTTGCATTATCCTCCTCTCAAGATTAGTGTAGGAAGTTGTTTCGCTACCTTAGCTTCCTTACGGATCTTGCAACACATTCAAAATATTTTGTACCAACTTGTCAAACCATAACAAAATATTTCTATCGCGCAATAAATGCATGATGATTCAATACAACAGAGGATTCAATCGACTATAACATCAACATGTTTTTAGAATGGGATGAAGACAACAGTTGGAGGACATGGACACAAGCATCCATGTGGCATTTCATCCACTCAATAAACCTAAAGGAGGGAGAAATATGTTCTAACAAGGGATGGTTGTTATGATAAATGTTTCCTTGTCTGGCATGTTCCTATATTATAGAAGCCTTCTTGAAAGATGTAGAATCCTTGTTTAATTTTTGCACTCTCGTTTCTAATAGTTGGTTGTTTTTTTTAAGCTTTAAAGACTCAAGTCCTCTTCCTATCTTCTTGGAAGAGTTGATGTTTTTTTATAGTCTTATAATAATCAGACTTTAATAGACCCTATTTAGGAAGTTGTTATTTTGAGAGACTAAGGGGATGCTAGGTTACATGCTAGATCTTTGCAGAAGATTAGATTGAATATTAGTTTACTATAATCTATTTTTGATGTCTAATATATTACAATAAAAAAATTTCTTCTGATATATGATTTGTTGAGTTAATTGAAGAGATGTTGTGAAACACAACAAATAAAACAAGGGCCACTTTAAGTACTGTAGATTCCATATAGTAGTTCATTAGTTAGATTATACATTATAAGTTATAAATTTAGTTTACATTGTAATTCATTACTACCTTGAGATTTCCAATTTAATACTTTATTCTACATTCAGTTTAATGATCAAGTTAAGCTAAGTGCATGCTGCAACATAAGAATTAATTAGTTATAGTTTATAATGTAGTAGGTACCTATAGCAACTAGCAATAACCAGATTGCTTACTTTATTTCCTTGATAGAAGTTACTTTGAATTATTCTATTATTTATTTATACTCAATTGATTAAGTTAGGATTCCTGAATGTACATACAATATCAGTACCATCTTAATTCTATGACTCCCTAATTGACAATTGAATGAAGCCCCCTTTGAACAATGAACTACTTAATATGAAGGATCTTCATATCCATTAAGTCTATGTATGATTGGCTACACCAGTTAATTAGACATTAGGAGAAGCTCCATATTTTTGACACCATTGTTGGAGATGGTGCTAGTTTAGAATTCCTAATTGTGTTTAGATTTACTTTGATTTCATTTTATAGATTAATAAGTTTTTCATTTATAAAACTAGGTATTGTCAATGCTTACAACTGACCAAAAAAACTATTTACTAACAATGTCCAGGGACCCAATTAAAGATCAAAGAACTATTTTATGTGGAGATAGAGAGACACTTTGGGAATATTTCTCCCCTCAATTCATGAATAATTTGAAGGAATTAGTGCAAACAAAGAACACATTTGGGGAATTAATGAAGGAGAACCACCCCTCACACTAGTAGTTACTCTAGACATAGAGGAGACTTCCAGAAAACATTCTACCACCATGGTTGAGGAAGCGATGGAAAACCCAATAGAACATGTGACACTTGAGTTTCCAATAACGAACCAAGAAAGGGTTGTTGCTCTTAATAACATACCCCCTTCAACATTACCCATTTTCTATGGATTAGTTACTAAAGACCTAGATACATTCCTATTCGAATTTGATGTTTTGTGCCACACTTATGATTATACTATGGAAACTTACGAGCTCAAACTATTCCCAACCACATTAAAGGATGCTGCTCTGTGATGGTTTATGGGGTTATGAAGAAATGTTGTACAAAATTGGGAAACAATGAAGGCCAAATTATTGTAGAAATATCAATATTATTGCAAAGGGAAAAATAGGAATTTAGACAACATCTTCAGGATGACATAGAGAGAAGATGAACCACTAGAGAATTATGTGGAAAGATTTCAATTTTGTCTAAAGAAATTACATCAAAACATGCTTTCTCCTAAGTCATTAAAATTGGTATTTTTTCGAGTACAAGATTGTATGGATTCTTTAAATCACATGGAGTAGGAGATATCTATCAACTTCCTTTTGATGATTTTTGCAAGGTATGTAGAAACTACTCCATATCATTCATAAAAAAGACTATGAATGATAAAACCTCTTCTTTCAATAAAATGCCCACTGAGGTCTCAAGGGTGGAGCTCAATAACCTCCTATCCATCATGAAGGAGGAAATAACCAGCCACCTAGCCACCCAATTAGAAACCTTGTATATAAAGAAGAAGCAAGAAGAAGCAAAGTCAACCTTAACTGAATACTATTCACATTGCCACCAAAAGAGGATAAACTGTAAATGCAAGAATCTC
Source organism: Sequoiadendron giganteum (assembly GCA_007115665.2). Lineage (NCBI taxonomy): Eukaryota > Viridiplantae > Streptophyta > Pinopsida > Cupressales > Cupressaceae > Sequoiadendron > Sequoiadendron giganteum. The sequence continues at coordinate 498,323,545 of CM021101.1, forward strand.
ACCAATATTTTTGAAGAAAAGAAAGGGAGGTCTAAATTTCAAGCCTTGGAGGATGAAGAAGGTCAACTATTTTACATTTCTCAATGTAAACCTTTGCAACAAAGACAAGATATGCCTCAAGATCCATTATCTTATAATATGTCATTTCTAGGTGGCAATTCAAACTTCTCGTGCATTGGAACACTTAGCCTTGACATAATACACAAAATCCATCATGGAAAATGGCCCAAACACCTATTGGGCTCCATAATAGGGTATATGGCCACCATGACCTTACCAAGCCTCAAATTACAATTCCCATTGACCACCTCAAAAAAACCAATGGCCATCACAATGGCCTGTGGGTCAACAATGACAAAATCAAAATATAAACTACTCAAAACCATAACAAACTTTATAGACAAATCAACCTGCTATAATGTCAAGTCCAACCATGACCACACCATCATATCCAAAAGCACCTCAATGGACAACCCAACCTACACCTAACCCTAACAAAATCCTATTCAACAGGTTTTTACTAATGACATCATTCAATACCCAACCTATGGGGTTGAGGTGAGTGATGTTCACCTTTATTTAGGAAGGATGATTAATGGGCCATTGACCCTCACATAATATAGCTTGCTGATGAGGAACCAATAATAGAAACAATTGATAATCAGACAAGTAGCTTGAATATGGTAGAATTCAACAAAACACCACAAGTCCAAAACCACCATTTTTTGAGAGACTAACAACAAAAAGATCTAATATTGAACATGAATATGATATTTTGGGTCGACTTAGGAATTTTTGAACACATAAAAATATTGAGAGGGGGAGGGGGTGAATCAATATTCTATCAAATCTCAAACCTTCTGAGGGGTGATCCCACAATAGTGGTTTACACTTTCTAGGAGATCCTGATTTTTGTTGAAATCACATATTTTTAGAAAATATAATGATTTAAGCCTTGAAAAGTTCCATTTAAAGGATTCCAATTGAAGAGGGTTTGATCAACCCACCTTAGATCAAACCCCCTTGAATAGAACCCCGCTAGTTTTAAACCATACCTATAACGGAGTCTCCTTTACACCTATCAAAATGTTGATAAAAAACCACTTTTGATTTACCTTTTGGGGGATCAAATGAATTCATTTAAAATTTATTTTTTGTAATTATGTAGTCCTTATTATAAGGTTCCCAAAAAGTATAATTTTAAATAAATTTAATTTGATTATTATATTTATTTTTTATTTCTTGTGAATGTAGGTTTTTCATCGAAAATCAAGCTCTCTATTCTTCACATGTGGAAAAATAGTAGATTATAGAAAAAAAAATCTAAAAAATATCTATGCACTAGATATTCATGTTCTTGATCCAAAAAAAAAAAAAAATTGAATTTTGATACATACAAAAAAATTTATGTTTTAGCCAGTAAATCATGTCTAAATTATAACAGGTTTGACTTTGAAACTTAATTAAGAAAAATATGCTCAATGAAATGCTACGAAACCAATTCCATGCACTAGATATTGTAGTTATGAATCTAAATTCAAAAAAAAAGAATTTAATCCTTCATAGAAAAAAAATTATGTGTTAGCCAATAACGTCACTCTTAAAAAATGGTGTTTACTGTTAAAAACTAGTTTTCGAAGGAGATGGAAAAGTAAGTGCAATCTGATTCCAAAAAAATTGAAAAAAATATATTTAGAATCTACAGACAAAATGTCACAAATCACTAGTTTACATCATCTATAAATTCCTCACGGTTTAGCTGTTATAGGTGCCCGAAAGTGAAGATTTAGTTAAAAAATTCAATTCAATGTCCAATTTGGCCAAAAATTGTAAACCAGTATTGTGGGATCACCCTAGGATAAACATATACTTTAAACTTTACTACATAAAAAATAACATGAAAGATGAAGAAAATACACAACACAACACTATATATATGTGGAAAACCCCATAGGAGAAAACCAAAGTGAGAAAATCTACTAGGAGCTACTGTCCTAATCCAACCTCATAAGATGAACAAAATTTACAACTTTGTTTTAGGGTTACAACCCAAGGAAGCTACAACTCCCTGATTATAATTTGATGGTTACACCTAAGGAATCTACAATTCCCTAATCTGAGAACACACTCAAGAATTATTACAGAATGACAGTCCTTCACCTATTTGAATATGACAATTAAGCTCACCCTCTTTTGATGATTGCAATTATGCTTTGAAAAATATCTAAATGTATCCTTAGTTTCCTACTAGCTCACTTCTTTCAACAATTAAGAAGTTATTTCTTTTGACTCAATGCCTTCAATAAATAATTAATCACACTTCTTCACATGTCTTCTATCATAGGGATATGATCAAAATGAAACCAAACAAGATCTTCGATAATTTATCTTACTCTCTTAGTCAATTACACAATAATCACCATCACACACCACACCCTAGATCAACTAGGTTTATAATTTATACATGACATTGGGTGATCCCACAAAGCTGGTTTACAATTTCTGAGAGGAACTAATTTTTGTTGAAATCACATGTTTTTAGAAAATATAATGATTTAAGCCTTAAAAAGCTCCATTTTAAGGATTCCAATTGAAGAGGGTTTGATCAAACCACCTTAGATCAAACCCCCTTGGATAGAACCTCACTCGTTTTAAACCATACCTATAAATGAGTCTCCTTTACACCTATCAAAATGTTGATAAAAAATCACTTTTGATTTACCTTTTGGGGGATCAAATGGATTCATTTAAAATTTATTACAAATAATTATGGTAGTCCTCAGAACGAGCTATCTAACGAATATAATTTTAATATGTTTTGGTTTTATTATTTTTTTTTTTTAGTTTTATTAAACATAGGTTTTTCATCAAAAATGAAGGTCTCTGTTCTGCACATGTGGAAAAATAGTAGATTATCAAAAAAAAAAATTGAAAAATATGAGTGCACTAGATATTGAAGTCCTTGATCCAACAAAAAAAAATGAATTTCGATATATACAAAAAAAGTTACGTGTTATACGGTCGCACTATGTTTGAATTGTAATTGGTTTGACTTCGAAACTTGATTAAAGAAAAAATATTCAATAAAAAACTATCTAACCAAGTGGAAGCACTAGATATCGGAGTTAAAAATATAAATTAGAAAGAATTAGAATTTTATCCTTCATGGAAAAAAAGTTATGCATTATACGGTGTGCGTCACTTTTTAAAAATGTTGTTTTCTGAAGAAAAAATTTAAAAAAAAAAACAGTTTTCATGGGAGATGGAAAAAGAAGTGCAATCTGATTCCATAAATTTTGAAAAAAATATTTTTTAGAATCTACACACAAAATGTGACGAGACTCTAGTTTACATCATCTTTAGATTCCTCATGGTTTAGCCGCTATAGGTGCCCGAATGTGAAGATTTAGTTACAAATAGTAATTTCAATGTCTAGTTTGGCCAAAAATTGTAAACCACTATTGTGGGATCACCCTATTACATTGATTAGATTTCTCATGTTAGCCTACAACAAAAATATTACATCTATAAGTTGGCCAAGGATAAAACAAACAACATGAAACGTGTAGATGGAAAGACCCAAATACTACACGCAACACTAGGAAGAGGAAAATGCTTATAGATCCTAACACACACTTTACCTGGTCCCAAAAAATTCTTCACATCTTTGATATTTTATAAGCATCATTCACACGCTTTATAAATACAAATTAGGTCAGCCGTAAACAAGAAAATATGTAACTTGTAGCATGTCGGCCTTCACATCCATTGGTAATACACAAGAATGATAAAACTATATTTTTTTCTCTTAGATGAGTCATCATGACCCATACAACACCTTCAATCACTCCTTAATCTCCGCTCAATCTTGAACTCATGGTGCACACAATCAACATGCCTTAGTCGGCCTCAGAAGAGAAAGACAACAAAACATTCATTTCAGACCACAACCTGTGCTAGAGAATCCAAAAACCAATTTGTGGAACATCAAAAATCATCACATAATATTAATGAACGCTCTCATACACCCCTTTCACAACTTCATGTAGCAACAAGCTAGTGCAAGCCAACAAACATTGAAATAGTCTTCAGACAATACAATTCAGTACATTGTCACTTCTAACTTTCTCTACGAAAGGATTACTGATATGGAACTTTAGATATAATACCTTCACATCTCAATGAAATTAACTTTTGATCTACACAACCATATCTTCAAACGTGGAGATATCCAGAGCCAACCTTTACACCTCTAAGAACATCCTCATAAAATCAACACAATCTTCAATTTTCCACTCTCAAAAACACCTTTTCGATAACTCAAATGATTTAAAATTTGGATCACACATGCCTTGACACAATAGAAAGATATCCTCCAAACCACAGGACCAAGACATCATCAACACAGAGTATTTCTCAAAGAATCTGGCAGCCAAACACTAGAATGCAACACTCTTCATAGACCTTTTGGAATCAATGATAGCCAAACTGCAACAATCTCCCCCTTTGTCATTGATGGAAAAACCAACACAATCTCCCCTTTTTGGTGCACAATCTCCCCCCCTTTGAAATCAAGGGAAAAGGCTAAATTTTTTTTTTATCTCCCTCTTCAAACAACATACAGGCTCCCCCTAACAACAACAACCACTAGTTGCTCCCCCTGAGAGGTAGCCCCCCATTAGTCCGGGATTAAAGATATGACTTGAATTTCTCCCGCTGGACGGATGCACCAACTATGCATATAACAAGGAGGGGAAATTACCCCTAACTTTAGTCTGAGATATTCAAAATGTATCATTTACAAGTGCCTTTGTGAAAATGTCTGCAACTTGATCCTTTGTAGATACATATTCCAACTTTACTTCTTTATTTGCAATTTTTTCTCTCAAAAAGTGATACATGATTGATATGTGCTTGGTTCTGGAATGCATCATTGGATTCTTTGAAATATTGATAGCACTTGTGTTATCACATAGAATAAGAATGTGCTCATCATACTTTATTTTGATATACTTCAATGTTGCTTCATCCACAACACTTGAGGACAACAAGGTGCTACAACAATATACTTTGCTTATGTTGTTGATAAAGCCACCGAATCTTGCTTCTTACTATGCATGAAACCAACCTGTACCCTAAAAACAAAGCACCACCATTGTTACTCCTTATATCATCAACACAACCAACCCAATCAACATCGGTATATGCACTTAGATCAAATTCATTACCTTTTGGATACCATAATCCATAATCTAGGGTGCTATTTAAATATCTAAAGATTCTATTGACTACCTTCACATGAGTTTCTTTAGGATTAGCTTGAAAAATTGCAACCCAACATACTACATGCATAATATCATGTCTTGAAGCAATTAAGTACAATAGGCTTCCAATCATAGATCTATATAGAGTCTAATTAGCCAGGGGAGCCTCATCATCTTTGCTCAAATGACAACCAGTTACCATAGGATTACTCACAGGTTTGCAATCTTCCATACCAAACTTCTTCAACATCTCTTTGACATACTTTGATTGAGAAATAAAGATGCCATCATCTAGCTGAGCAATTTGAAGATCAAGAAAGAAGGATAACTCACCTATCATAGACATTTCAAATTCCTTCTCCATTTCTTCACCAAAATTCTTGCACATTTCATCATTTCCACCAAAGATTATATCAACATATACAACTATCAAAATTATTTCATCCTCAATCTTGAATTAAAGATTACTATCTGTGGTACCTTTCTTGAAACCTTGCTAAAGCAAGTACTTATCCAACTTTGCATACCAAGCCTTAGGAGCTTATTTGTACAATTCCTTTTTGAGTTTACACACCATGTTTGGGTCTTCTAAAAACCAGAATCCATCAAGTTGCTCTATTTAGACTTCATCCAAATATCCATTCAGGAAGGTTGATTTGACATCCATTTGATATACTTTGAATTCCTTGTGGGCTAAAAGGCAAGAAATTTTTTGATTGCTTCCATTCTTTGTTACACCCCGTCTCTTAGTTATCGGGTTACTTTTACCTTGTAAGTAAATAAGATTATAAATGTTTATCAGAACTTTAATATGTGAAACACCAAAACATATATAGGTGTGCCAAAAATATGAGGAATGGTAACAAGGGGGTTATGACACACCCATTTCACAATATTTCATTAGGAAATGATATCCCCACAAAGATTGGCTAACCCTTATGTGGATCAAGTCAATGCGAGAATCTTTAGATTTCCTTATGCTTGAAGGACAGGGGTCAAGGTCAAACAACCCTTTTGGGAGAAAAACTAAAAATGGAAAATCAACTCCAAAATGCAATCTAACACTTGAAACAACAATGTTAAACTCAATATTAGTAGAACCAGAAAATAGATTACAGATCTGAGAAGGGCATAAAAGTGTTTACTGGTCACCAAAAGGCAGTTTTTGAAGGCTAACTAGGACTCATTCACCCATGGGCAAATGGGTCTTTTTTCAGGGTTCTTTTGCAACTTTCGGGAGCCTTTTGATGTTGATCTGTAGCTTCTGATTTGTCCAGGTTTCACTGTCAAAAAGTCGGAAATTAGATATGTAGGTTAGATTCTATGATTTGATGACAACTTTGACAACTTTTGCAATTTCAACAACTTTTCCAATCTTGCACTTCAAAAGGTCTTCAATCCTTCTTCAACCTAAATCTGCAATCACACAAACAAGAGAGAAAAATATTTGTTTTTGTACGAATGGGGGTTTTCCTTGGTCAAACCCAGTTTTGGTAATCAAACCTTGAAATGAAATAATGCATTGAAGAGGGAATGAAGAATGAACAAATCTATGCTACCACTCAACAAACCCTTGTAGAAACCTTGATAATGAAGATCTTAGAAATTCTGCAACTTGCATGAAATGGCTAAATTAGATGTGGATTTTGACACTTGAATTGATGCTTTGAATGCTTGAACTTGATCTTGAAACCTACATCACAATGTTAGCTCCAAAAACATGTATGATGCAAGAAGACTTTGACATGATGAATAGATCTTGAATGCTAGAATAGATCTCTGATATATCTACTCTTGATTGCTCTTGATCATCAACTTTTCTATACTTTTTCTCTCATCAAAATGCTAGGTTTCTTCTCTTGAAAATTCTAGGTGAAACTTAGTGAAATGACCTTGTATTTATAGGTATGTATCCTTAATTTCTTGAAATTCAAATATCACAAGCCAACATTGAAATGTGGATTTGGGGATATTAAAATACATCCAAAAACATAATTTAAATTTAGTTCTAAAGGTCTTGGGAGAATGGGTCCCAAGTCCCTATTCTTAGAACACACATTGCTCAAGGTAAAGTGTTATCTATTGACATTAATTATTGTCAGGTTTCCCCTCCGGAAAATGTAATTTATTAGGCTTGTAAATGAATAAAAGGGCTAATTAAGGCACAATTAAGCTCAATTTAATTAATAGAGCCCTAAATAATTATAAAAATGTAAAGGGATACATTTATCAACTCTAAATTAAGGAAATATTAAGTCCATTTTAATTAGGAGGGCCCAAATAAGTGTGAAAATGTAAAGGGATACCTTTTTCTACACTAAATTTATCCCCCACTTTAGTGAGAGGATGACCTTGCATCAAACTCACACTAAAGTAGACAATCAATAGAGGTCTAATTGTACACTAGTTGGAAAGATAAAACAACAAAGGTCAAGGAGGGTGATCAAGCCCCCAAGATCTAAGATCTCATGGCAAAACCAACGAGGCAGAAGGAGACACATGCCCAGGTTAAACATATAAATATGCAACAATGACAAGATACTCAATCATACAATTTCAAAGACTAAAAGAAATAAATAAAAGAAAAGAAAAAGGATGGATCAAGCCTCAGTTGTTTTCCCAATGCAATGTGGATCAAACCTCAGCCAAAAATGTTTACAAGTGGAACTTGCTCGTCCACTATGTAAATAACAATGCACACTCACACAAGCTAGTGAAATTTGTTGTCCACTAGGTGATCCCCCAAGAGTAGCAAATGAGAGAATCTTATTAGGCTCCCATACCATACTAAAGTTATACCTCCAATAACTTTAATAAGGAACCACACAATACAAACTTCAAGCTTCATAAGGCTTAGTAGGTTGTGTTATGCTAAACACTTATGAACAAGCAAGGCTCCATAGGCAAGCAAGGTGTATTATGCTTGGTGGCCATGAAAAAGGATTGTAACTTCGAGTTTCACAAGGTTGGAAAGTTGCGTTATGCTAAACACTCATGAACAAAATGAAAGTAGGATAAGACATGTTCAAATGGGTTTTTCTTTGTTCACGTAAGGTCTCCTCTTAGGGAACATAATGCCTAATGTCTCCAAGAGAGGACAAGTCTAGGATAAAAAATTTGCAACTTAGGGAATGCAATGCATGACATCACCAATAAGAGGAAAGTAGTATGCCAAAAAAGGTTGCACTCTTGGATGACATAATACTCAATGACACCACCAAGAAGAAGACACATCATGTGAAGTAAGAAGAGTGCACTATGAAACATTTAAGAAATAGTCCAAGATCTCCAAAATGATAATGCCAAAGAAATTTCTAAACTCCATGTTGTGAGCAATAACTTTAAAGTAGAAAATGATAAATGCTAAAAAATAAAGAAGACATGAGAGCTTATTTGGAAAGCCCTATGTCAATTATATGTTTCCAAATAAAGCTATGTCATGAAAAGGGGTTTCCCCCAAATGAAATCCCAAAATCACACATAAGGGGTCCATAGATTTGAGGTCAATGTATGTCTTTGCTACAATGATATTATAGAGCTAAAAAATGTCATCATTCCCAAATAACTCATGGAACTTGAATAATGACACATAGAGAGCAAAAGCAAAGAAAATATTTTGGGTCAAGATGGAAGAGACCTAAATGTCTCGACGCCTTGCGTCATCCCCAAAAGGAAAACACAAGACAAAAGAAAAGATAAAGGTTTACGACATATAGAAGAATGTAGATACAAATAGAGGAATAAATATAAAGACATGCCAAACAAAATAGTATAGGGGATCACATTAATCACATGCAATCACACAAAGAACATGAAAAGAACATAAAGACAAGACTGTTAATTCACATGCGAGTCAACCTATAGTAGGTCGTCTACATCCCAATCTTGTTCATTGTATGCAAAAGGTAGACAACTAGCCAAAGGGATAATGTCAAGTGACAAACTAGGACAAAGATGTCTAACTCCTTGCCCCCACTAAGTGCAAGACAAGGATGAGCTGAGATAAGTGGTGAGAATGAGCTCCTTGCAATATAGAAAATGGTTTGTGATGAATGAAAAGCATGTAATAGTGAGTATGCTATGATCCTACAACTATTACATAACAAGGAGCAAAGTTTATGCATTTTAGTCAAGTTGGATTCTTTTCAATTTTTCTTAGTAGTTCTTGTGGATCATGAAAATCATCAGTATGATGTCCAATTATTATATGATATACACAATATGGTCCATTTTTATCACTTTTATTTTTTCTTAATTTTTCCAGGTATAGGTGGTAGCTTAATTAATACCCAATGTAAAAGGGTGTAAAAATCATTCTCAAACTTGGATATCTTTAATAGGCCATCTAAGTACTCAAGAGGATCATACCTCTTTTGTTTCTTGTATTGTAACGCTTATGCACTTTATTCTTTGGTTTGATAATTGATTGACTACAAGATGAAAGATGAATAGGATTTTCATGTGGTCATAAATTTCATCTTCTAACATCAATGCATTTCCTTTTGCAAGGGGGGGATGTGTTAGAATAAATAGGGCTATTAATGATTGCCTCTTGTTTTGTCACATCACTTTCACAAGTGAAGGGGGTATTTAAGGATGATTGAAGGTGGGGAAAAGTAATGTTAAGAAATGTATCTATGATCTCAACCTCTTGAGCTAGGATGTCTTTAGAAGAGTCACAAATATAATTCTCATCGAATTCAATGGTTAGTTCTTCTAAGACTACAACACTTTCATCACAAGAGAGAGGAGTGTTGGGAGAAGAATCTTTATGATTTTAAAGATTATCTATAGTTGTTTTCTTTTGCATTAAAACATTCTCACAAGTGGGATGTGAATGGAGACTAGGCAAGGTGGTGTTAAGAGACGTGTTAATGGTTTCATCCTCTTGCACAAAGAGACTCTCATAGCTAGGATTATTTTTGGAAGAATGACCAGCATTCTTGATATTGGAATTTTTCTTAGCAAACTTGTAAAGGAAGGATGTAAACATTTTGTAAATTTCAGATTGAAACAAGATGATTTTTTGATTATGCTATGTAAAAAATTGAAAATGATGTCTTTTAGATGTAATTTTTTTGAATTCAAAAAATGCACTAAATTTGACAAATTAAGCTCAATATGAACAATTTCAGATAATAGAAATTTTGGAAACTGAAACAACAAACAAAATATAGAAACACAAAATGCAAAAATAGTGTTTTTGATGCTCAGAAATTAAAAAAAAAGAAGCCCTAATCAGGGACTCATTTTCCCATAGGTGAATGGGTCTCACTTCAAGGTTTTTAAAAATCAATTTATAGGTTTCTGAGGTGATTTCTATGGTTTTTAGATTCTGGTTTCAAACAAGAGGTTACAGTTTTAGATTTTTGGAAAATGAGGTCTAAATGCAAGTGCAAAATAATGTTAAATGACAAGCAAGAAGACCTAATTTGAGATGTAATTTTGATTCAATTTTTTGATGTAAATAACTGATTATGTAATGTTATGTAAACTCTATGCAAAATGACCGATATTGTTGAATTTTCTAGATTTTAAAGAATGCAAAAATGAAAACCTAAAACCCTACATGAGATGCAAACGAATGCAAGTGAAGAGCCCTAAATGAGATGAAAATCAATGCAATACAATGCAAATGAATGAAAATCCTAGATCTAGGGCTGAAAATGGACTCCAAAATCAACAAGTTATGATGCTCAAAAGTCAGGTTCACCAAAATGAAATAAAGAAGAATAGGTCAACCCAAAAATATGTATGGGTAACAAGGGAGTTATTACACACCTATTTCTCAATATTTCATTAAGAAATGAGATCCCCATAAAGAATTGACTAACGAACCCTTAGGTGAATCAAGTCAATGTGAGAATCTTCAGATTTCCTTATGCTTGAAGGATGGGGGTCAAGGTCAAACAACACTTTTGGGAGAAAAACTAAAAATAGAAAATCAACTCCAAAATGAAATCTAACACTTGAAACAAAAATATTAAACTCAATATTAGCAAAACTAGAAAATAGATTACAGATATGAGAAAGGAAAAAAAGTGTTTACTAGTCACCATAAGATAGTTTTTGAAGGTTGGCTGGGACTCATTCGCCCATGGGTGAATGGGTATTTTGTTAGGTTTCTTCTACAACTTTTGGGAGCCTCTGATGTTGATCTAGAGCTTCTTATTTGTCTAAGTTTCAGTTTCAAAAAGTCAGAAATCAGATCTGTAGGTTAAATTTTGTGATTTGATGACAACTTTGACAACTTTTTGAATTTCGACAACTTTTCCAAACTTGCACTTCAAAGGTTCTTGATTTAAGATTCTATTCCTATTCATATAATTCTTGAAGAAGACTCACATTCCAACAACCCAAAGCCATATTGAGAAGAGGAATTAAAGGTGAAGAAGCACAAAATCTACTCATGATAATGTCCTCTAGATTATATACAAATGTAGTGAACATTACAAACATGTGAATATTTGAGTTATATTGAATGAGAGGTTTTATGATTTGTTTACAATCACTTGGTCATTACTTTACTTTGATTGAAACCCTAGGTTGAGAATAACCTATTTGGTTTGGATGTTTACTTTATTATTGATTGAATCCCATAGGATGAGATTAACATATATAAATTGTATTGATCATTTTCAATTGTTGATTATACATTTGATATAAGTCATTTATTGTTGAAGTTTATACTTTTGATTGAGGTCATTTATTGATGGGATTACACTTTTGATGAGAGTCATTTATTGTTGAGATATACTCTTGTATGAAGGATTTTATTGATGAGATTGTACTTTTGAAAAAGATTCATTTAATGTTATATCGTTATGTTCATCGTATGTCATTATTATATGTAAATAGCATAAGATAGAGTTACTTTAGATACTTGTAGCAAGGTCATTTAGATATGAGTTATGGGAAGGTTATTCTTGAAGTTAAGATAATCCACGAGAAAGGGCATAGTCTTTGAATAGAATACTAATGGTCAATACAAATCGAGCAATTAAATATGGTGAATAGATTACCTCACTCGAAGTTATTGGGTGATGAATCTTTGGCCAAAGTAGTGTAGGTAGCCATTGTCTACTCTATCAATTCACTGTGTGATCCAATATTGCATTCTAGGTTGGGGAAATCATACATGAGGTAGTAGACATTATGGTAGCTCTAGATATGTAGGACACATCACTATGCTCAGAAAAGGCTATTTTAAAGGATGAGGTTACCAAACCAATCTCTTTGTCGAAGGGAGGGCCATCTTGCCAAGTTTGGTAGATGTGCGAGGGACCACAATAATTCCATGGTTGGCAAAAAAGTGCTTGAGTGATGCTTCTCCTCATGTAGTTGGTGGCTAAGATTTGGGAGGAGGACATTCTGGACCATTAGTATTTTTGATTCAATAATTGAAGATGTATGTGCCAATATTGGGGATGATTAGAAGGTATGCACCAAGTAAAGGGGACATTTAGAATGCATGCACCAATGCTCGAACATCTGTAATAGTTTATATTTCTACTTCATGTTAGCTTATTGAAGCTACACATGTGTCCATCTATATGGAAATTATAAAAGTGAAATGTTATCTTGAATATATTTATGTAAAGTTAAATCATACTTATATTATTGGAATGATTCTTTGATTATGAAATGGAAAATTTTAGATAAAGTTATGTTTCAAATGGTGCATATATTATGGAAAAGAAAAGGAAAATTTTATTGCTCATTAGGTTTGATGCATAAACTATTCACTTGTGGGTAAAAAATTGAAAAAATATTGGGTAGAACAATGGGCATGTTACACGTGGTATTAGAGCTGCCAAGTTCAACTATGGAACCTATAAGCTCATTACATAAGTGATGTGTAAAACCCATCGAAAGATAATGGTTGAAAAGTTCCTACGCCAAGATGGAAAGAGGAAAAGAACAAAGGGGAAACAAAAAATAAGTTTTTTTTTTGAAAACTTGTTTGCATTTGGGACTAGGAAGAGTCATCCCTAGAGTTGAAAACTCCTAGACCAAAAACTCATCAAGATATACCTATGGATTGTGGAAGATTATGCAACCAGGTTTGGTAGGAAGGTTATGAAGGATTACCAATGAGTACCTTCACCCTATAAAATAGTTTAAATGACTTTGAGGGATAGAGAGGATTGAATTAATTCCCCTTATTGATAGCAAATTGTAGTTGCAAAGCGTCTAGGATTTTGGATTTAGTAAGGATGTACTATGAATCTATGAGTATGATTTATTGTAATAGAACTAATTGATAGCATAAATTAGAAGCTTAGTCAAAGTAAACAGACAACATTTTGTGAATTAAAATCAACAAGAGAGGTATCTAGGAGGTGGGATAACCCTCGACAAACTTGATCCAGTACAAGGTTAAAATATTGCAATGATAATTGGAGCCAAGAGTGAATAGTAAGTACCTTAGAATAAGGGTAGAGACTAGAATGGTTAGAAAAGGAAGCAACCTATGAAGAATAAAAGTTGATATGGTTCCACCAACCAAAATAGGCAAGGTCAATTTGGAGTTATGATTCAAAAGGAGAAAAGAACCGAACAACCTTAGAGTGTCTTAAGTCATGAGAAATTGGAATTAAGAACTTGAGACAAAATTATTTTGAAAGATGATTACAAGGTAAAATCTTAGTAAGAAATTCAAACAATTCAAACAAAAAGGCTCAGTTGGAGCATAGTTTGGTTGAAGTGTGAATTGAATTTACCAACTTGTCAACCAAAGTAAACTTATGTTTAGAAGATGTTCCAATGAATATGGTTAAAAAGGCTATTAGTATACATGGAAAATAGAATCCAAATGTTGATTCTAAGAGGTTAGAAGGTGATGATGAGTCCAATTTTGGGAATGAAAAATTCTATTCAAGGAATACCATGGAGGTTAAGAAAGGAAAGTAATAGTCAGACAACTATAAAAAGATAACAACAAGAATGATAAATCAATTCAATTTGGAGAGAGTGGATGATTGTTAAGACTTCAACTTTAAGGTGATCTAATGTCTTGGAAACACTAAAGGGGAAAGAGGGAGAGTAGATGAACTCAGATAAGTACCTTTTCCAACAAATTTTAATGTTGTATCTCCAATAGGAGAGAATATTTAACCAAATTATTGAACTCAATGACCATAACAAGGTTGGTAAAGTTAAGAGGTTAAGGTATTGGAAGTGGAAAGGTCAAGTCTTTTGACCAAAGTGAGAAATATTTACAATGCAATTTTATATGTATTTATTCGAAAGATCAATTTTCTATTATTAATAATGTTTTGGAAAAGGTTAGTTGAAATAATTGACCATGAAAGGGAAAATTATTGCCTATGGAATAGGGAAGGAAGATTCATGTACTCATGATTGTGAGTTATAGAGAAAACGTTCATGTTTGGAAACTAGGTATGTAATAATTGTTGATATCTTTTGGAAGATAATATCAAACTAGCATGATGTAATAAGGATTGTTACTCAACTAATATAAATGCTCATCAAAAGAGATAAATTGAGCTGGAAATCAAATTACAATTTAGGGAATTCTGAGAGGGTAAAAGAAATCCAAGATATGGAAGTCCTAAGAGGAAGGAGTTTAGCTCCGCCAAAAATATCTAATCATTATATTTCAAGAATTGAATGTGGTATAAGTCCATGGAAGAGGTTTTCACTAAGTTGGGATGGACTATTATGAATCAGAGAAAGAACCTATGTACCAAATTTTGGAAGATTAAGGAATGAAATGAGGTAAATTGATGTCATATTCAAGATGCAAGAGAATGAAAAAAATATTTGTCGGACAAGGAACCACTATAATTTGGAAGGGGATAGAGTAAGATGTTGCAAGGTAAGTAGCAAGTTGATGTCTAGTATGCCAAAGGATGAAGACAGGATGTTATCATCAACAAGACATGTATACTCTCAGGGAATTCTAGAGAGGAAGTGGTAGAATATTTTTGATCCTTCTATGTCAATAGAACTAGCATAATGTTATGGTGGAGGGACTAGCCAAGGTAACTAATTTTGACTAGGAAATTAGATTTATAGCATATCAATCCTAAACAACATATTGTGTAAAGCAATTGCTTAATATTCATGAAAAGGTTATCTTAGATGGGACACATAAGTAACATTTAGGTTTTGTGTAAACCATGATCATATTATGAAAAAACCAATTGAATGAATGCTCAATTTATTACTTTAAGTTATCCAATTAGGCAAAAGTGATAAAAAAAATCTTGAAGGATTTGTGGAAAACTTTATTATAATAAACTTTTAGCTTTGAAATTTTATCCATTATATGGGAAGAAGGGTTGAATCTCTATAAAGTTGGGATAAGCTAGGAAATAGGATTAATCCTATATTGGAAAGGTTGTCAAAATGGAATAATAGATCAAAAGGATCAAGGAAAACTTTATTGGTACAAAGCTTAAATTAGGAAGCAATATTATTATGCTTAAGGTATATGGTTATGTCAGTGATGGACGGTCTTGGATTCTAAGTTGTTTGATGGTGTAAATACCAAAGGGAAGGATGGGACCCATGATGTAGTGCATAATACATTGAAATTTCTTTTCTATTTGGGTTAGACTAAGGATAGTTGTATTAGCCAATGAGAACATGTTTTCCAGTCACTATGGTATAGGTTTCATATAGGATACAGTCACCATTGTACTTATGATATACATATGAGTTAATGTGATCATGATGTATAGATCTTTAGAAATAAATTTTGCTTGAGCACACAAGTACTCCCCATATGTTAGCACAATCACTCAGTGCAAGGTCCAGGAAGGACGATATTGCAAGGATTTGTGCTATGAGGGAAGACTAGTTGGAAATATACTTAATTCCTACATGAATTAAAAAATGGAAAGTAAAACCTTTATTTGACTTTATATATATGTTTAGTGCTTTAAATCATCGGGGACAATGAGTCACAAGGGGGGAAGTATGTTACACCCATCTCTTAGTTATAGGGTTACTTTTACCTTGTAAGTAAATAACATAATAAATGTTTATCAGAACTTTAATAAATTCAATAGGTGAATGAAATATTGAATGTGCATTATGATGCTATTAATTTTGAAGGTATGATTATGTTATATATTAAAAGGAAATGCGATGAGTAAATATCTATTGCAATTTGAATACTTTAATGCTTGGATGATGCAAATGATTTATGATGTTAGTGGATTTTATGTGAATGACTGACTACCTATGTGATGTACTAAGTTGAATGCAGGAACAAGTTTGAACCTCTAGAAGAGAGGAGGGTATCACTCAGGAGAAGAACTTGGTTTGGTAACCTTTAATTTAGCCTTACTAAGCATTCACACACTCACACCCTAGTTGGTCAGGTTGAGTCATGTTAGTTTGGTAAATGGTAAGTAACCTCTTGTCAGGGTTTGAGTATGTTTTGTATTGGTATGTGATCTTGGCATTTGGATGTCCTTGGATGGGAAAATGTGATTGAGTCTTTATGTCGAGTGAAATTTCCTTCTTCTTTTGTTCATATTTATATGCTAATTGATGAAGCATATACACTTCATGTATATACGTCGATCAATGAATATATGAGTATGTGTTCTTAGTATGGATGATAAAATAATATTATATATATATATATATATATATATATATATATATATATATATATATATATATTATATATATGTATATATATATATATATATATATATATATATATATATATATATTAATATATGTATATATAATTATTTTAATATATGTTTTATATATATGTCTATGTATAGATTGATAACCGATGCATTTTATAATCATGAATATATATTTAAATATTGAACCATGACTCTATGATTAATATATATAGATATAGTAATATATATATTATAAATAATTAAAGTATAATATATATATTATTATATATATAATATGAATTTCATTTTAATTACCAATATAAATATAGTGCTCATATCTAGTGTGGGTTGTGAGTTAGATAAGGCTTGTTAAGCCATTCAATATGTTATTGATAGTGCCTTATGTTAAACATAGCATGGGCCTTGCAAAGGCCAATGGTTTTGAGGGAAGCCAGCTTAATATAAATGAGAGGTTGTGCTTATAAATAGCGCATAAGAAGAAAGACTTTATGCCAATACATGAAGTTATGTGATACCAATTCAACCATTGAATAAAGCACGTAGGAGTTTATTTGTTGTTGTATAAATGTTTGAGAAGGAAGTTAATACTGTTTAAAATCCTTTTGAATCTGTCAAACCCATACTATAATTGTGGGTGCCAACATATGAATGTGGCACCATATTGTAAGTGTTTGGAATGCATAAGAGGTATCCAAAATATGCATGTCTGTAAATAGCATTAAGACTCAGTCAAGAGAAAACTTGGCAACATTATGTGAAGGAATTCAAATTAGGAAACTTTTTTTGAGCTCATTGTCCCTTATAACAAGTCGACTCGACCATTTAAATGGTGAGAACTGTTATGTGTTGCAAACCTATGAGTTAACTTGGTGAGTCATTGCATGAGGATAGAAAGGTGGAAAAAATATTAACCTATTTGTAGCCTTCGATTGCTCACAATTTATTATAAATATAGGTGCTCATTCTACCAATTTCTACACTTTTCATTATGAATTCCTTGTATTATTTTGTTGTAATTGTTGTACAAAGTGAGTTGAGATTTTGTGAGTTAGAGAGTGGTTTTGTTGATTTACATTGGTATCGTTGGGATATTTAGTGAGAAGTTGGTAGTGGGATTTGGGTTGTTCTTAGAGGAAGTTGCAAGTGAGCTTGAGCCAATAAGCTAGGAGGTAAGAATAATTGATTGAAGCTTTAAATAGGCATGTTGATTTCTACACCTTTGTTATTATGTTGGAAAGATTCTTTATTGTGTTGCCATGTTTGGAAAGATTGTCTTAATGTATGATATGATGCTTGGAAGTGATTGCATGTCCCTTGTTTGTTACTTGCATTAGCGAAACTTTTCTTGGGTTTATACTTATATAGATATTTATGCTATTTTGGGATTTATACAATTGTATACTATTTAGACTATACGTAGTGAGTCTATACTATATGTATGAAGAATGAAATGTGAAATATGTCAATGTCTTGATATAACACATGTTAGCTTATAATGCTAGGTAAAACTTTGTGATTAGTGGGGTTATAAATACAATGATAATGATGGTATGATAGACATATCAACATAGATAGGAAGTGGCATCATGTAAACCATATTGTTAATCTATACTAGATTGATTACTTGTATCTCCTTGAAAGTAGGAAAGAGTTTTATAGCTAGGGTTAGGGTATAAACTTGATGATTATATCAACATTCAACAATAGGGTTGATAAAACATATTTATGATTATGTTATCTTCTTATTTTTAGTTAAGAGTCTATTTCTATTCATGGAATTCTTGAAGAGGACTCACATTCTGACAACCCAAAATTGTATTGAGAAGAGAACTTAAAGGTGCAGAAGCACAAACTCTTCTCATGATAATGTCCTCTAGATTATATACAAATGTAGTGAACATTACAAACATGTGAATATTTGAGGTATATTGAATGAGAGGTTTTATTATTTATTTACGATCACTTGGTCATTACTTTACTTTGATTGAAACCCTAGGTTGAGAATAACCTATTTGGTTGGGATGTTTACTTGATTATTGATTGAAGCCCATGGGATGAGATTAACCTATATAAATTGAATTGATCATTTGATTATTGATTATACTTTTGATAGAAGTAATTTATTGTTGAAGCTTATACTTTTGATTGAGGTTATGTATTGATCATATTATACTTTTGATGAGAGTCATTTATTGTTGATATATACTCTTGTATGGAGAATTTTATTGATGAGATTGTACTTTTGAAAAAGAGTCATTTAATGTTATAGCATTATGTTCATCATATGTCACTACTATGTGTATGTATCATAAGATGGAGCTAATTTGATACTTGTAGCAAGGTTATTTAGATATGAATTATGGGAAGGTTATTCTTGGGGTTAGGATAATCCACAAGAAAAAGGGATAGTCTTTGAATAGAATACTAATGGGCAATAAAAATCAAGCAATTAAATGTAGTGAATAGATGATCTCACTCGAAGTTATTGGGTCATGAATCTTTAGCCAAAGTAGTGTAGGTAGCCACTATCTACACTGTCAGTTCACTATGTGATCCAATATTACATTCTAGGCTAGGGAAATCATACATGAGCTAGTAGACATTATGGTAGCTCTAGATATGTAGGAAACATCACTATGCTCAAAAAAGGCTATTTGAAGGATGAGGTTACGAAACCAATTTCTTTGTCGAAGGGAGGGCCATCTTACCAAGTTTGGTAGATGTGCAAGGGACCGTAGTAAGTCCATGGTTGGAGGAAAATCACTTGAGTGATGCTTCTCCTCATGTAGTTGGCAGCCAAGATTTGGAAGAAGGACATGTTGGACCATTGGTATTTCTAATTCAAGAATTGAAGATGTATGCACCAGTATTGGGGACAACTAGAAGGTATGCACCAAGGAAAGGGGGCATTTAGAATGTATACACCAATTCTAGAACATTTGTAATAGTTTATATTTCTAGTTCATGTCAGCTTGTTGAAGCTACACATTTGTCCATCTATATAGAAATTTTAAAAGTGAAATGTTATCTTAATTAGATTTATGTAAAGTTAAATCATATATTATTGGAATGATTCTTTGATTATGCAATGGAAATTTTTGGATAAATTTATGTTTCAAATAGTGCATATATTATGAAAAAGAAAAGAATTTTTTTATTGCTCATTAGGTTTGATGCATAAACTATTCACTTGAGGGTAAAACTTAGAAAAATTACTGGGTAGAACAATGGGCATGTTACATTCTTGCTACAGGAGAAAATGTCTCTTCAAAATCAATTCCTTCTACCTATGCATAGCCTTTACATACCAGTCTTTCTTTTTTTCTAACAACTTCTATCATTCAAATTATTCCTAAATACCTACTTTGTTCCTATCACATTCTTGTCCACAAGCTTTGGAACCAATTCCCAAGTCTGATTCTTCTCAATCTGATTCAATTGTTCTTCCATTGCTTGTATCCATCCTTCATCCTTGCTAGCATCAATAAATTTTTTTGGCTCTATCTTTGATAATAAACAAAAGTTTACTTGGTCAATTGTTCTTGCAAGCCTTCTCCTGGTTAGTACTCCTTCATTCTTTCTCCAATAATTTGATCTTTTGATCGATTCTTTTCAACATACTTGGCAAGAGTCTTACTATATTTTCTACTATTTCTTCAACTTCTTCAACTTCTTCTTCTTCTTCTTAGCAGGGAGGTGCATCATATCCATAGTTCTTAATTTAATACATATTCTAGTGTAAATATTCATCAACCTTAACAGTTTTACTTTCAACTATCTTTTCCATTCTTATTGTAGCACCTGTATGCTTTACTTTGAGTTGAATAACCAAGAAAAAAACCTTCATCAACTCTTGAATCAAACTTCCCCAAAACATCTTCATCTCTCTTGATGTAACATTTTCTTCCAAAGATTCTAAAATACCTAACAGTTGTTGGTCTTCCATGCCATAACTCATAAGGGGTCTTAGTGTTGTTCACCCTTAACAATCCTCTATTGAGAATATAGATTGCAGTATGAATTGCCTCTTTCTAATAAACATCAAGTATATTTTCTTCCTTCAACATAGTCCTTGACATCTCTTGAACAATCATATTCTTTCTTTCCACTACCCCATTCTACTGAGGAGTTCTAGTAGAAGATAGATGCCTCTTTATTCCATGTTCTTCACAAAAATAATTAAATTCATTTGATGTTAACTCAACTCCTCTATCAGAACTCAAACACTTGATTTTAGAATTCACTTCATTCTCAACCATTGATTTGAAAATATTGAATCTACTAAAAGCTTGAAATTTATCTTTTAAGAATGTAACCCATGCCATCCTAGAGAAATCATCAATAAAAACATGAAATACCTTTCTCCTTGAAGACTCTTTGTTCTGGTAGGTCCACACAAATCAGTATGAATCAAATCCAATGGTCTAGAAGAATAATAATCTTTAGACTTGAAACTTATCCTTATTTTCTTTCCAAACTGACATTCCTTGCACAAAGTACTTACATGCTTGACTATATTGGGTTATCTCTTACCACATGTGATGAACTGATCTTCACAAGGTTATCAAAATTGATGTGTCTCGTTCACTTATGCCAAATCCAATATTCACTTGTTTGTCACAAAAGAAAACTTCTCCCATTGACATCCTTTAGATTATATATGTCACCATTATTCCTAGATCCTTCTACCACCAATTCTCCAAACTTTCCTTTTATGATTTCACATCCTCTTTCATTGAATATGAGATTGTATCCTTTTCTACACATTTGGATCACACTAAGAAGATTGTGCCTAAGACCTTTAACATAAAGAACATCTTTTGTCTTGTGCTTTCCATCGATACTTATTGTACCTTTTCTGCAAATCCTTACTAAAATATCATCTCCAAGCTTGACTATGCCTCCATTCCACTTCACAAGCTTGATATAATTGCTCATATCCCCTATCATGTGGTTGGAACAACCATTTTCGATCACCCAACAGTTTTCTTGATCTTTTACATGAAAAGTAGTTCACACAACCCTTGAACCTTTAGTTTCATCTCCAATCTTCTTAGCAACCATGAATAGGATTTCATCCTCATTATCTAGACCACTGGATTCCTCATCCTTTGAAGAGCAAGAATCTTCCTTGGAGTAAAGACTCTTTTTAAAATTATTTCTTCTAGAATCTTTGTTTCTCTTTTCAGAATATTTTAAGGGACATTCAGAAGCAAAATGACCAATCTCTTCACACTTAAAACATTTGAAAGATAGCTTAACTTTGTACTTTCTGGTACCCCTCTTCAACTTCCTTACAAAATTTGCTTCTTCATTAATGTCACTACTCTAATCAAATGCTTCACACCTATCCTTATTACTAGCTTTGAAAGTTGCTTCCTTCTTTGGAGCTTCTTTTTCAAACTCTCTCATTTCATAGATAGTGAGAGTACCATATAATTGATCCATTGAAAAATTATCTAAATCTCTAGCTTCATCAATAAAAGATACTTTAGGATTATAAGCTTTAGGAAGATATCTTAGTACCTTTTTAACCACCACCGATTCTTCCAATTCTTCACCAAGTCCTCTGATTACATTGACCACATCATCTACCCGGGGAAAATATCTTGCAATATCTTCATCCTCTGACATTTTTAGGTTCTCAAAATTGCCTCTATAGATCTGCAACTTGGTCTGTTTTACTTGAATGTCTCCTTTATAGATGCCACTAAGCTTTTCCCAAACCTCCTTTGCTGACTTGCAACACACATTACTTTTACAAGTTCAAAGTTTGCAACAAGCCCACTCAAGATAACATTCTTAGCCTTTCTATTATTATCATAGGACTTAATCTCTACCAGATTATTCAGAGGAGTAGCAAGAATAGTATAACCATCACCAATTGATTGTCAAACACCAAACCCTAAAAATTTCAAATAGGTTTCCATCTTGAATCACCAAAAAAGTAAATTTTGTTTTATCAACTAGGCACCTTGTGAGACACTTGTACCATTCTAGATCTTCCTCAATATGTTAGACTTCTTCTAAGGAACTTAGCTCTGATACCAATCGTTGAAGATGCCATAATATTGAGAAGGGGGTGAATTAGTATTCTATCAAATATCAAACCTTCTAAAACAAACAAATACTTTAAACTCTATCACATAAATAAGAACATGAAAGATGAAGACAATACACAACACAACACTAGATATATGTGGAGAACCCAGTAGGGGAAAACCCCAGTGAGAAAAGGTGCTAGGAGCTATTGTCCTAATCTATCCTCACAAGATGAACAACATGTAAAAAAAAAATTAGGGCTACAACCCAAGGAAGCTACAAATCCCTGATTATAGTTTTAGGGTTACACCCAAGGGAGCTACAACTCCCTGATCTGAGCACACACTCAGGAATGATTATAGAATGACAACTCTTCCATTGTCTAAAACTGATAATTAAGCTCACCATCTTTTGCAAACTCTCCAAATTTCTCCTTAGTTTCCTACTAGCTCACTGCTTTTAGTAATTAAGAAGTTATTTCCTTTAGCTCACTGCCTCCAACAAACAATTAATCACACTTCTTCACATGTATTTTATCACAGGGATATGATCAAAATGAAACCAGATAAGACTTGCCACAACTTCTCTTATCTCTCAATCAATTACACAATCATCACCATCACACACCACACCCTAGATCAACTAGGTTTACAAGTTATACATGATATTATATTGATTACATTTCACATGTTGGCCTACAACAAAAATATTACATCTGTAAGTCGGCCAAAGATAAAACAAACAACATGAAACGTGTAGAGGGTAAGACCCAAAAGACTACATGCAACACTAGGAATAGGAAAATTCCTTGTAGATCCTCAAACATGTTTAACCTAGTCCTAAAATAGTCTTCACATCTTTGATCTTCTATAAGCATCATCTGTATGCTTTCAAATACAAATTAGGTTGGTCATAAACAAGAAAATATGTAACTTGTAGCATGTCGGCCTTCACATCCATTGGTGGTACACAAGAATGATAAAACATTATTTGATTTTCTCCCAGATGAGTTGGCATGACCCATGCAACACCTTCAATCACTCCTTATGCTCCACTCAATCTTGAACTTGTGGCGCATACCATCAACATACCTTAGTTGGACTGAACAAGAGCATAAGCCAACAAAACATTCATTCTGGACCACAACATGTACCAAAGAAGCCAAAAACCTCTTTGCAGAACATTAACAAGAATCACATGATATTCAAGAACACTCTCATACACCCCTTTCACAACTTCATGCAACAACAAGCTGACACAAGCCAACACACATTGAAACTAGTCTTTGGACAACATAGTCCAGTACACTGTCACTTCTAACTTTCTCTACAAAAGGATTATTGACATGGAACTTTGGATATAAAACCTTCACATCTTAGTGAACTTAACTTTTGATTTGCACAACCATATCCTCAAATGTAAAGATATGCAAAGCCAACCTTTACACCTCTAAGAACATCCTCATAGAATCAACACATTCTTCAATCTGCCACTCTCACAAACACCTTTCTGATAACTCAAATGATTTAAAACTTGGATCACACATGTTTTGACATAACAATAAGCTATCCTCCAAACCACAAGACCAAGACATCATTAGCAAAGAAATGTGAAGTATTTATCAAAGAATCTGATAGCCAAACACCAGACTGCAACACTCTTCATAAACCTTCAATGACAACCAAACTGCAACAAGAATGTCTATATAAAGATGTACCTCTCATTCAAGCTATTAAAGAAGTACCTATATATACAAAAAGTGTGAGAAAATTGTGCCTTAAAAATCTAGGAAAAAAAAAGAAAGACCCCTAGACTATTCATGTCGGGACAACTAACTGATATTATGTTAGGCAATATAGTTGTTCCAAAATATGCAAACTTTGGGAGCTCTATAGTGGATGTGAATATTAATGCCACCCTTATTAGAAACACCTTGATTGACTTGGGAGTATCCATTAATGTAATGACAAGGGAAACCATACAACAACTTCAATTGGTGGACCTTTGAACCACACCTATTGTTCAAGAGTTAGCTGATAGGTCAACTGTCAAACCAGAAGGGATCATAGAAGATTTGGTCATCACATTAGATTCATGGGAATATCTAGTAGATTTTATGGTTTTGTAGCCCAAGGCCAACCTTGTAGGATATCCCTTAATCCTTGGAAGACCATGGCTAGCCACTGCAGATACATTTATAGAGTGCAGATCTAGAAATATGATAATATCCAATGGAAATATAACCAAGAATTTGGTTCTTTATCCACCTACACAACCACATGCAAACTTGGAAAACATGATATGGCCAACTCTAGAGGAAGATGATTAGTATTCCTTATAGGCACTCATGACAATAAAACAAAACCCAATGGTGGAAATTTAGGATGAAAATAAAGTCCTTGCTCAAATAATGCAAAATGCTTATGGTAGGGACTCACAACAACTCAAATACATCGCGTGTTTACACTGTCCTTTACACAATGTCATTCCTTCAAATGCTTCAAAGGTAACTTCTCAGCCTTTTCACACATTACTTCCTCATATTTGCATTCTCAACCTGTTAGGACTAAATGTTTCTTCTATTATGATTTCTACCAAAACCATGGAAATCACACTAGGTAGAACATTAAATGTTAATAATTAAATTGATAGAATCTCAACAGTCCTCATTATTTAAAATGTTACAAGTGCACACAATAGTATTTACTGGGGAATACCATGACATGAAGGGCACTTACCCTAACCTATGTATGCATAGAATTTATATTAATGAGGGTCACGGGTCGGTTAGACAAACACAGAGGAGAATGAATCCAACTTTGTGTGACATAGAAGACAAAATTGTAAAAATTGTTGGATGCAAGTTTCATTTATGCCATATATGACAGTCAATGGGTTTCCCTATTAGTGATTATGTCATAGAAGGGAGAAAAATGGAGAGTATGTGTGGACTACAGAGAACTAAATGCAACCACAAGGAAGGATCATTTTCCATTTCCTTTTATCGATCAGGTACCATATTCACTAGCAGGAAAGAAATATTTATCTTTCCTATATGGATTTAATGGGTATAACCAGATAAAGATAGCTTCAAAAGGTTAAGATAAAACAACTTTTACCTGTCCATGGGGTACATGTATGCTTATTCATAATTTCCATTTGGATTATGTAATGCACCTAGAACATTTCAAAGAGCGGTCTTGAGCATATTATCATATTTTGTACATGATTCCATGGATATTTACATGGATGACTTCGCCACCTATGAGAGTTCTTTTGAGGAAGCATTAGTTAATTTAGAAAAATTTCTTCAATGGTGTCGAGATCATAACCTTTCCTTAAGTCATGAATTTTTTATCATGATGATGACTGAAGGAGTGGTCTTAAGACACTTTGTCCAGTAGAGGAATACAAGTGGATCCTAATAAGATAGAGGTGATTTCTACTCTATCTATTCCTCAAAATCAAAAAGATGTTAGAAGCTTTCTTGTCCATGCATGTTACTCTAGAAGATTTGTCAAAGACTTTAGTGAAATAGAAGCTCCATTATTTATTCTTTTATCTAAGGATATTAAATTTGATTAGATTCTTGCCTGCCAAGAAGCCTTTAAAGCACTCAAGATAGCCCTCACAAAAACCCTATTTTGAGAGGCCCTAACTAGATAGTTCCTTTCCATATACACACTGATGCTTTTGACTTCGCTATATGTGTTTTTCTAGGACAGAAAGAAGGGAATTTGGAATATGCCACTTATTATATTAGTAAAAATATTTAGGCTGATGAGCTTAACTACATAGTTACTGAGAAAGAAATATTGGCAGTAGTGCATGCCATTAACAAGTTCATATATTACATTACTTGATACTCTATTTTTGTTCACATAGACCATGCAACAATAAGATATTTAATGAATAAATCAATGATTGGTGGTAGTATTGTTAGATGGTTATTATTAATGCAGGATTTTGATATCACCATTATGGATAAACTTGAAAAATAAAATATTGTAGTTGACTTCCTTTCAAGATTGAAAATCAAATCAACAGAAGATGTAATAGATGTTCTTTTCCAAATGAGCATCTATTTTATCTCTCTGTGCAAACACCCTGGTATACGAATATAGCTAATTATTTGGTTATAGGAAGAACACATCCACATCTCTTACCTAGAGATAAGTGTCACCTGTTAGAACACAACTTTCCTTATTCATGGGTGGCTGGTTATCCCTTCTATACAGGGCCAGATGATATAATGCAAAGGTGTATTAGGAAGGATGAAGTCTATGATATTCTTAAAGCTTGTCATGATGAGCCTTGTGGAGGACACTTTGTAGCCAAGAGAATAAATCTTAAGATCCTAACCACTAAATATTATTGGCCTACATTACACAAGGATGCAATCAAATACACAAGAAGGTGTGACAAATGCTAGAGAATGGGAAGACCTACTAGGAGTGATGGAATGCCTCTCCAAATATAATTGGTCATTTCCTTTGATTTGAAACTCGGTCTTGTTTTCTTTCCACATTGGCATTGTTTGCAAATCGTATTGAACAACTTTATTATTCTTGGCATGCCCCTTATAGCTTGCTTATGGCTAATCTTCACAATATTATCAAAGTTTAAATGTCCCACCCTTTTGTGCCATAACCAGTTCTCTTCTTCTTGTGCCATGAAACACTTTTCTCCTTTGACTTCTCTAAGAGTGTATAGATTGCTTGAAGTTTTATTAACATCTACACCAAGTTTCCTTGTTCTTTTTTTTTCTGATTTCAGAACCACTTGAATGAAATGTGAGAGTGTGCCCTTGATCACACAATTGAATCACACTTAGAAGATTACGTTTCAACCCTTTGATGTATAATACATTTTTTATCTTTGTCTTTCCATTGTCGAAGCTAAGAGTGCATTTTCCTATGATTCTTATTGTAGCATTGTCTCCAAACTTTACAATCCCTCCATTAACTTCCTTCAAAGTGATGAACTTGATTTTATCCCTTATCATATGTCTTGAGCAATCATTGTCAATGTACCACTAATTTTCTTCATTTTGTGCGTGTAGGGCTGCTTGTACAAGCATGGATTTTTCCTTCGTATCAAGCTCCTTCTTCTTTTTCCAATTTTTTGTAGATTCCTCTTTTGATTTGTCAAGAACATCCTCCCTTTTGTTGTGTTTTGGAGGTTCAACAGTCACTTCTACAAAAACGTATTGTATGACCAAAATTATTGCACTTGTAACATATGATATTGTAATCCATTAGAGGGGCAAATGAATTATAGTTTCTCTTTAGAAAACCCAAATCCCTTTGTAACAACTAGATCCTCTATTATTATTTTTGTACAATTTATATTTAAGAACCATTTTACCATTATAAATAAAAAACACATTTATGCAATTTCAAATAAAATAGAATTCCAACATTTATAATGTTACATACATGAAGGCTTTCTCATGGACATGCAAGGAGAATGTAGGCATAGGGAAGTTGACGACACTCCCAAAGGAAATTTCTCATGTAATGCTGCACATACACGGATAGGTAAAAATGGATTTGTTGAAAATGCTTGTTATACTTTTAAGCAAATGCAATTGGTGAATGCAATGCTAAATTCCACAATCCTACAAGGAAGCTTTGGAACAGGATGTGGATGTCGATCAGGCATAATTTGAGGTAGAGTTTTATTAAATAATATAGTTGGAAATACTTGGTAGACATGTACGCAGAAGGTGGAAGCATAAATAAGGCAGGTGAATCTTTTTGACAGAATATCACAAGAGGTGTCTTCTCATGGACTGCAATGGTCTCAGGGTATGCATGAAATGAGTTGCTGAGAAGACTTTAGAATCCTTCAAGCAAATGCAATTGGCAGGTATAGGCCAAATTCCACAATCTTATTCAACGTCCTCTTTGCCTGTGCCAAATTGGGTGTTTTGCAATAGGGTATGAACATCAATCAACACGTGAAGGATAGATAAATTTAACAGAGTAAGAGTGATAACTTTTGCATTTTCATGAAATACACGATTGTGGACAAACTATGGACTAAACAATTGTTTTTGACAAAAGAAACACAAGCAACGATAAGACATTGATAACAGTGAAAGATGGAACTACTATCCACAATTCATCTGACAGAAAGAATAGTCATGCAACATAACTTGCAACCACTGAATTTTTTTGATAAAACTAATCAGTAATCTTATGAGGATGTCCCCTATAATCCATCATTTTTATCTAAGATTTATTTATGTTTTCAAGAAAGTAAGATTGACTCGTACAAAAATATGATAATCATTAATTTTCATGACCATTTCATTCGATGCGAGTGACGACAAATAGTAAGGATCATAAGGAAAACATAGTCAGTCGGATATGGCAATCACAAGATAGCAGACTACATCCCCTGAACCAAGTTTCAATTCATCTTTTGGCATGGCGCCTTCAAATGGCTAGGTTAGAATCATAAACTCCTTTCAAACTTAAGGGACATAAATCATTAACTAATTACAGATAAACACTTAAGAGAAAACACAGAAAGCCAGTACAGTGATTCATAATAAAATATTTAATTCAGAAGTTTATCATGTAGCCTTATATAAACATTGATTCCTAGATAACCTATGATAACAAGAATCTTATAGTTGATCAATTCATAGGTAATCATTCTAAATTTCAAATTCATAGAATGAGCAATTATAATTACTAAGATTAATTAATAATGATATTACGGAACGAGGGTCATTACACCCTCCTTATCTGATCTCTACAATCTAGTGCCTTGCGAGAAAATTTATTATAAAAGAAACAATAGCCATAAAAGGAGCATTGGAACATGTTCATTTGCACTTGCCTTTGGGGGAATGGTCTCT